>PVIW01000022.1:474243-981743 GCA_004026585.1 Noctilio leporinus
GTATGGGGTTTCCTTAAAAAACTAAAAATGGAACTGCCTTTTGATCCAGCAATTCCACTACTTGGACTATACCCAAAGAATCCTGAAACACCAATTCATAAGAACCTATGCACACCTATGTTCATAGCAGCACTATTTACAATAGCCAAGTGCTGGAAACAGCCTAAGTGCCCATCAGTGGATGATTGGATCAAAAAAATTTGGTACATTTACACAATGGAATTCTATATAGCAGAAAGAAAGAAGGAACTTGTACCCTTTGCAACAACATAGATGGACCTGGAGAGTATTATGCTTAGTGAAATAAGCCAGTTAGTGAAGGACAAATATCATATGATCTCACCCATTATGGGACAATAATGAGCAAAACTAACAACAAGCAAAACAGAACCAAGTATATGAATACAAGGAATAGGCCTTCAGTGGTAAGGGGGAAAGGGATTGTGGGGGAGGAAGAGGCAAGAAAGGGGAGCAGCTTAGACAAGAACCTAGTATAAAGGAACCATGGACATGGACAACAGGTGGGATTGACTTTGTGGGGAATGGGTGGGTGGGGAGGGGGACAGAGGGGAGCAAAAAGGGGATGAATTTAATACAACAACAATAAAATATAAAAAAAAATTATTTCGTCTATCAACAAACAAATCAGATTCAAAAACAAAAATAAAATCCAGTGAGAATTTTGTCAAAAAAAAAAAATCTTTAGTGGTCAAATGAGTTATGCTAATTAACTTGTGTGAGTTTCTTAAAAACAAAGAATGAAATAATTTTTATTCTATAGTTTATTCTTTTATATATTTTGTCATTACTAGGTTTCTTAATTATAATATATTAATAGCACAGTAATATAGTAAATAGCATCTCCCAATTTATTTGTCTTTTTCATTAACTCATATTTTCATTAATTCTCTAAGCATTATTTCAACAATATATAACTGTAGGATGCTAGCTGAAAGGGCTTTTTACCAATATTTTCTATTATGTAACACATAACATACAATCTCACCAATTTTTCCACATTTATTTTTGTATCTTGGTATAGAAGCTAATTTATGGTAATGTCATTAAAAGGATTCACTGTAAAACAGTTTACCTCAAATAGTATCCTCACTTGACAATTTAGATAATTATTTTTTCACACTGTCTAAATATTGAATATACAATATCAAAATATTAGACTTAGGTAGTGTTTCAAAATTATATATATAGCAATATTTTGCTTTTAGAAACCTCCTGTTTTTATACTGCATATCTTTAATTCAGTGGCTTTTAGTTAGGTGCTATTGGTAATTAAACTACTGATAAAGTTGGACAATATTTTTGGATATGCTGAAATCTTAAACAATTATAATAATTAGAAATTAATATAATTTCAAAAGTGTGATATTTTGCTCATATTGCTTTATGCTTATTGTTTTTTTAAAGATTTTATTTATTATTTTTAGAGAGAGGGAAAGGAGAAAGGCAGAGAGGGAGAGAGATATCAATGTATGGTTGCCTTTCGCCTGCCTCCAGCTACAGACCTGGCTGGAGACCTGGTTTGCAACCTGGTTATGTGCTCTGGCTGGGAATCGAACCAGCAACCTTCGGGTTTACAGGCTGATGCCTTATCCACTGTGCCTCCAGCCAGGGCCTATTTTATGCTTATTATTAATGAGTTATTTTAATGCTATAATTTATCAAAGGGCAGCCATAGTCATTAACATATAGTTTTCAAGCCTTTGTGATCTTTGAATCTTTCTAAGTACTTTACAAACAAAATGTTTGAAATTTGCCTAGTGTGTCACTCAAAAGGGAATGAATGTATTGACTTCTTCACAAATGGGAAAACTTCAAACATTCCTTTACAAACCTGAAAAGATTCAGCTGGAGACATGTCTTTCCTCTGAAAGAATAATATTAAAATTATAACAAAGTAAGCCCTGGCAGGTGACTCAGTGGATAGACACCAGCCTGCGAACCCAAAGGTCACTGTTTCGATTCCCAGCCAGGGCACATAACCGGGTTGCAAGCCAGGTCTCCAGCCAGGTCCCCAGATGGAGGAAGATGAAAGACAACCATACATTGATGTTTCTCTCCCTTCCTTCCCTCCTTCCTGCCTGTCTTTCTAAAAACAATGAATAAAATCTTAAAAATAAATACATAATATAATATGATAAAATACTTATATAATATATATATATATATATATATAAATTATTTTTTTTTCTAAAACAATGCACAGATAAAGAGACTTTTCTACCACCATATAACAAATTATTAAAACCTTAGGGGTTTACAATGCCACCCATGTATTAACTCCCAATTTTTGTGAGTGAGAGTCTGAGTCAAGTGAATTGGATCCTCCTCTCCATTCTCTCCAGGCTGAAGTTAAATATTAGCTGGGACAGATTATCATTTGGAGTTTTAGTCGTCTTCCAAACTCATTCAGGTTACTGTGGCGATCCAGCTTCTTATGGTTGTATGATTATAGTCTCACTTTTCTGCAGGGCTATCCTCAGGTTCTTGATGTGCGTGGCCCCTTCACTGCCCTCTCTGGTTAAAATCTCCCGGAGTTTAGGAGGACCAGACCTTTGGAAGGACAAACTTGGTTGGTACAAGCCCACTTAGATAAAATTCCTTTTGATTAACTCAAAGTCAGTTAATTGTAACCTAATCAGTCAAGTCACATTCTATCCTGTCCACAAACTACTCATAACCTCAAGAGGAAAATATCAGGCAACTAGGGGTATTCTTAAAATTCTGCTTATCTTAATATACATGACATCATAAACCATGAAATGAAGTCTATCTGCACCCAGCTTTTTGGTTATACTTTGCTTGAAGTTATACTGAAGGGTACATTGATCTTGGCAACTAGATCTTTTTCCTGTTTTAATAAACAGCCGACATAGCAATCTTTTGAAAATATGTATCAAATCACTGTATTTCTTTTCCCAGTAAACTACCACCATGGCTTCTTATTTTTTATAACAAGTAAAGCCAACTCATCATAAAACCAGGACTCCAACCTGCTCTTCTTGCTCCAGTCACTCTGGAGTGTGAAGAGAACTTCCACCTTTTAGCACTGGCATTGAATAAAATGGTGTTACTCAAGGACATACTGTACTTATGATTTCAGTTTCATTTTAGCAAAAAGATAGAAATAACCATCAGCCAAAGGGGAGACTCAGCGGTACCAGCCTGGGAGGGAACCAGATGCAAAGCTTCCATTATCCCCAGGGATGTTACTCAGTTGGCACATTGATATGTGGCAATATGCCCAGTGTTGCCAACTTTGAAAGCTCATCCACGCTTTGGTATACAGGGTTTTTATTAGGATTTTATTAAGCAGGCATGAATGATTGAATCTTGAATTGTTGGCTAAGTGAGTGAACTCAAGTTCAACTAACTACTCCCCTAACAGATCAAATTGGCCCTTTAATGATTTCCATTTTTCTGGCATGACCACTGTCTTGAGTCCTCTGGTTGGCATAAACTATGTAGGGGCCACCATGATTCATCTTATTAGTAGAAGAGTCTGAAGAATGCATCATGAGCAACAAAGATATTCCTTTCAATTGGGAAATTCTGAGGTATTCAAGTCTATCTCCCATCATTTAAAAAAATATGAATTTTATTTTTCCATTTCCATTTAATCCCTGTATACGTTCTCCCTGCCCCTGCAATAACCACACTGCTTGTTCATGTCCATGAGTCCTTTTTACTTTTAGCTCAAACCCTCCATCCCTTAACCTCCCCACCTTAGAAGTAATCTTACTTTCCATTAATGAGTCTGTATCTATTTTGTTTTTTAGTTCAGTTTGTTCATTAGGTTCCACATATGAGTAAAATCATATGGTATTTATCTTTTTATGACTGACTTATTTTATTTAGCATAATGTTCTCCCAGTCCATCAATACTGTCATAAAGGGTAAACTTTTCTTCTTCTTATTTTTTTTTTTACAGCTGAGTAGTATTCCATTGTGTAAATGCCCCATAGTTTTATCCACTCATCTATTGATGGACACTTCGGCTGCTTCCATACCTCCTTGGTGATTGGAAATAAGGCTGAAATGACCCCTGGCTGGTGGCACAGTGGGTAATGCACCTACCTGCAAACCCAAAGGTTGCTAGTTCGATTCCCCAGCCAGGGCACATAACCACGTTGCCAGCCAGGTCTCCAGCCAGGTCCGTGGCTGGAGGCAGGTGAAAGGCAACCATACTTTGATCTCTCTCTCTCTCTCTCTCTCTCTCTCTCTCTCTCTCTCTCTCTCTTTCTCTCTCTCTCTCTCTTTCTCTCTTTCTCTCTCTCTCTCTTTCTCTCTTTCTCTCTCTCTCTCTGTTTCTCTCCCTTTCCCTCTCTCTGAAAATAATGAATAAAATCTTTTTAAAAATAATGCTGAAATGAATATAGGGGTGTATATGTTCATTCAAATTAATGTTTTGGATTCCTTTGGATATATAGCCAGAAATGAGATCACTCAGTCAAAAGACAGACACATTTAAATTTTTTTTTGGTATCTCCATACTGCTCTCCATGGTGGCTGCACCAGTCTGCATTCCCAACAGTGCAGAAGAGTTCCCCTTTCTTCATCTCCTCTCCAGCACTTGTTGTTTGTTGATTTTTTTATGATAACCAATCTGAGAGGTGTAAGGTAGTGGCATTTCATTGGTTTTAATTTGCATTTCTCTGATGATTAGTGATATTGAATATCTTTTAGTATGTCTATAGGCAACCTGTATGTCCTCTTTGGAGAAGTGTCTATTCAGCTCCTTTGCCCATTTTTAAGTGGGTTCTTTGTTATTTTGGTGTTGATTTTGTGAGGTCTTTAAAAATTAACCCTTTATCAGATGTATTGGTATATGTGTTCTCCATTTACTGGTTTGTCTTTTTATTTTGTTGATGTTTTCCTTTGCTGTGCAAAAATCTTTTTAGTTTGGTGTAGTCCCATTTGTTTATTTTCTTTTGTTTGCCTTGTCTGGAGAGATATGTCTGATAAAATATTCCTATGAACAAAAATTTTGCTGTTTATGTGTTCTTCTATGATTTTTATGGTTTTAGGTCTAACATTTAATTTTTTAATCCATTTTGAATTTACTCTTGTGTGTGGTGTAAAAAGGTGGTCTAGTTTAATCTAGGTCTCTGCATGCATCTATTCAAGGTTCCCAACAACATTAATTGATTGGTTAAAACTGTAGCACACTTTATATGCTTGCTTCCTCTGTCAAATATTAATTGACTATAAAGTTATAGGTTTATTTCTAGGATCATTGATCTATGTGTCTCTTTTTGTGTCAGTACCATGATATTTTGATTACTATGGTCTTATAGTACAGTTTGATATTAAGTAGCATGATTCCTCTAACTTTGTACTTCTTTCTCAGTATCACCATTGCTGTGTGGGGTCTTTTATGGTTCCATATAAATTTTTGAAATATTTGTTCTAATTCTGTGGAAACACATCATTGAAAGCTTGAGAGAAATTGTGTTGAGTCTAAATATTTTTTTTGGGTAGCATGAACATTTTAATTATGTTATTTCTTCTTATCCATGAACATTGTATGTGCTTCCACTTATTTGTATTTTCTTCAATTATTTTCTTCAGTAGCTTATAAATTTCTAGGCATAGGTCTTTTATATCTTGGTTAAGGTTATTCCTCTGTATTTTATTATTTTTGAAGCCGTTGTGAAAGGGATTATTTTCTTAGTTTCCCTTTCAGTTAGTTTGTTATTGGCATGTGATTTCTGAATGCAAGTGGTTTCTGAATATTAATTTTGTACCCTTCTACTTTACTGAATTCATTTATCAGTTTTTTTCCCTCTCTCCTCTGTATGGAATCCATCACTAAGCCCTTCAGTAGATGCTCCAAAAAGTAACCACAATTCATTCACATGTGTTCATCTTCATCATCACTGACTTTATGTAAAATATATCATCTCTTACCTAGACTACTAAATTATGTCTATCTGAATTCCAAACATGATAAAAAAATAAGGTCACAATGTGAGAAAAATACATACATAGTTAAGACATGAATACTAAACTTAGCAAAGTAAACATTCAATAAAGTCTCATTTATTTTAATACATGCATATATACCACCAAATAATCAATCCTCATAAATATCATCTAAATAATTAAATCCTCTAATATACCTTAACCCAAAGCTTGCTTCTTTCTTCCTTTCTTTCCTTCTTTTTTCCTTTCTTCCTTTCTACCTTCCTCCCTCCCTCCCCACCTCCCTCCCTTTCTTTCTTTCATTCATTTTCTTTCATGAATCTGAGTACTGAGGAAGAAAAAGAGTTTTGGGAGAGAAGCAACAATTATTGTGTAACTTCTTACCAAAACTCCAAAAGAGTTAAATCTCTCATTTTACAATAATCTTAATCACATCTTTCAATTAATGTGAGTACTCTGTTCTTTACAGTGACCCATTTGGATTAGTAAAATTTCCTGATAATGCAACTTCATCACACATTTTATTAGGAAGAAAGTCCTTCAGGTGTGTTTAAGCACTAAGATTTTGTCTTAGTCTGTCAAACGACATATCTTACAAAACTCCAACCTGAACTATCCAAAGTGACCATGAAATTGGTCATGACAGTACTTCATCTATCCCAGAAGTCATATACTTTTGTCAAGTTAAAATGATGATATTGTACTTTCATTTTGTCTTTTCAATAGATGACACTATTGAGGAAATGATTGTCCAGTGATATCGAAGTCAGTGAAATGAATTTTATTTCTCATATCTAATAGAAATTCATTGAACTGTATTAAAGTTGAATCTACATTTTATTTCTTGAAATAGAGCATAAGTAGAAACTGAATTCCAGTAATTCCAATTATGTAGAAAAAAAGAGCAGCTATTTTTATATGACTTCAAAAAGTTTTGGAAGGTCAAATAAACTTTATATTGAACTTTTTAAGTAGTCAATCAAATGCATAATTGCTGAAAAACCTTTTAAGCACTACATTGTATCTGTGCAATGATGTAGCACGTATGGTTTGCAGTTTCAACTTCCATTTTTTAAGTTAATTAAACTCCCTGGGATTAAGATTTCATTTCAAACACTCTCACGTAGTTAGGTGAGACCATGTAACTAAATTTCAGCTAATAGGACAAAGACAGAAATGCTGTATATCAGCTGCTTGGAATTTCCTCAAGAGATAGTTAACATGGTGTTTTCTTGTTTTTATGTGTCCTTTCCTCCTTCCTGTTGCATTTATCTAGATGATTCGCTGCTGCCGCATCTGCCTAAACAGAAAACCAATAGGATCTTCAGTGTATCCATGATTGAATGGAAAGAGCCTAGGTATCTGGGGACCTTGGAAAGTACAGTTGTCATAATAAATCTGTCATACATACTTTCATGCTTTATATGAAATAGAAAAATAATCTTCTCATCTCTTACTTACTATTCTTTAATTTTGGTATTCCTGGTAAATTCTGATCTCCATGGATATAGTGATATTTCCATGGACATAAAGGTATTCGTGTCAATGTAAAATGCTATAAATTGTTTGTTACAAGTCTTTGACAAAATGAGAAGTAGAAAATAAATGCTTAGAAACTTTAAAGCAATGAACATTGACATAATATTATACTTTATTTTACAGAAGTTTTCATCTGCAACAAAAAATAATTTAATAGGGATTCTTATGACAGATAATTTGAAACTGTGTAGGTAACATGTTTTTAGTATACATGTCTGTGTTTGTGTGTATAATTATTATTTTTGTTCATGAATAAATGTCTGATGGGGTACAGGCTTTACTTGGAAAGCCTAAAACTGTTCAACAGCTACAAAGGCCTGCTGTATCTTCCCTCAGTTTATTTTTGTCTGAAAGGTAATCAGGAGTCCACTTTAGTCACTCTTGAAATTTTTAGTTACTCTTGTACCAAATATATTCCAAACCTCAAATATGAGAAAATTCCCAATAACCTATGTTAGTCTTGAGACTAAAGAAATGGTGAGAGTATCTATGTTGAAACCTTGAACCTATGATTATTCAAGTTCATGATGTAAGTTTATAATGATATTCCCAATTGTCGAGAAATGTCTGCCACTGAACAAGTCAACTTTGGTCAAGGAAAGGTCAATAAAATTGACAGTTCTTGAATAACCCAAATGAATAGAGTGAAAGGTAAAACATTGTTCTAGAAGAAGAGTGCTATTGTGGAAGGTCAGAGAAAGGAGTGCAGGGGAAGGAGGGGTGGAGTGAGGGAGGAAGAGAAAGAAGAGGGAATGAAATTGGTTATATCCCTAGAGTGCATGGTGGTAGTGAGATATCATACAGGAAGAAGTTTTGATGGGACAGTGGTTAATTTATTTTTACATTATGCTTTAGCAAAGAGGAAAGCAAAGCATGAAGATAATAATTACTGTTATTCTACAAAAGATTTTACTTCCCCCAAATAGCTTTTACAAAATGAAAAGTATGTGATGTATGCTTCACAAACAACAGAATTTTCTATTCTTTGTCTTCTTGGGTTTTGAGGTAATGTTCAATTTATTTCAATTTTGTTGCTTTATTTATTCAATTTTTTTATTCAATTTTTTTCTTATTTGTTATTGAAGACTGATTTTATAAAGTCAGTATATTTTATTTGATAAAATATTCAGTGAGTACTCCAGTCTCTGTTTATTGTAGACTATGAACACTTTAGAAAAACTAAAAGGAAAAACAACTTTATTGTTATCTACTGCCTCTTAAACCATGACTCAGTTATTAGAGGATATTAGATGTTTTTTTCAAGCAGACATGAAGAGAATGCAATTCTTTCTTTCTTTCTTTCTTTCTTTCTTTAAAAGATTTTATTTATTATTTCCAGAGAGGAAGGGAGAGAGACAGAGAGGAAGAGAAACATCAATGTATGGTTGCCTTTCACCTGCCTCCAGCCACGGACCTGGCTGGAGACCTGGCTTGGTTCTGTGCCCTGGCTGGGAATCAAACCAGTGACCTTTGGGTTCACAGACTGGTGCTTTATCCACTGTGCCACCAGCCAGGGCGAGAATGCAATTCTTGAAGGTAAATAGCATTTAACTAAGAAAAGGGTATAAATATAATTAAATTATAATTCCCAACAAAATAAATAAGTGATGCTTCTTGTATAAATGAAAGGGAAATAGAAAAAGTATAATAAAATAATAACTATATAATAAACAGAAACAACAATAACAAGAATAATGTTTCGAGAAACCAGAAATGAAAGAACATCAGGGAGAGAAAAGCTTTCTTTGACCCTGTTAATGTACCTGGCTACATCTGAAAATTAAATTGACAAGGACAGATTAACAAAAAAAATGCACACAAATTTATTTAATATAAGTTCAACGTGACATGGAAACTTTCATAAGGGAGCAAAGACCCAAAGATACAATTAGACCTATGCACTTTTACTTTAGGTTTGATGAAGACTGGAAAGTCATGGAAAAAAATATGATAGGTTAAAGAATATGAGGTAATTTTAGTTAACTAGAGGACATTTGGAAGGCCCTGTTTGTTAGGATCTTCTTGGCATCTCTTTGTTTACAGACATAAAGATGCTCCTTCATTCTGGATATAGGGAAAGCATGCCTTGCTTTAGGGTTTTATCATCTATTTTAGGAAAGAAAGACAAGGAGATTGGAGAGGAGTTCAGACTGATTATTCTTTTTCTGCCATTTAATCAAACTCCTTTGGCTTAAACAGTCAATATACCAGAAAGACATATTTAGGAGTACTGTGTCCTGGGCCCCATTCAAAATTATATTGTTGACAGTATTAGTAGATATTGTATACTGGTAGATGTAATATTGTATTTATTTTTTTTACAACTGAAATACTTCTATAATACTGGCAGGCATTAAAACTTGAATTCCTCTCTTTGGCAATTACTATACATTTTTTATTTAAAAAATAAATAAAATCTTGAGGGACTATTGGATATTTTTAATAAACATTATAATGTTAATTTATGTTTTCAACAAACTTAAAATGTTAACAGACTTCCTTAAATACTTACATCACAATTTGTAATAAAAATATACTCATAAAACTTGCTACCCTTTTTTTTAAATTTAATTTAATTTTATTGTATTACATTCATCCCCTTTTTACTTCCCCCTTTCCCCTTCCCCACCCACCCACTCACTCCCAAAGTCAATCCCACTTGTTGTCCATGTCCATGGTTCTTCCATACTAGTTTCTTGACTAAACTGCTGCCCTTCTTTGCCTCTTCCTCTCCCCTCCCCCAACCCCTTCCCCCTCCCCCTTGCCCACTGAAGGTCTATTTACTGTATTCATGTATCTGGTTCTGTTTTGCTTGTTTGTTAGTTTTGTTCATTAGTGTCCTGTAATGGGTGAGATCATATGATATTTGTCTTTCACTGACTGGCTTATTTCACTAAGCATAATACTCTCCAGTTCCATCCATGTTGTTGCAAGGGGTAGGAGTTCCTTCTTACTTTCTGCTGTGTAGTATTCCATTGTGTAAATGTACCAAAGTTTTTTGATCCAATCGTCCAACTTGCTACCCCTTTTAAAGTATACCCTTAAGAAACAACAGGAAAACTTAAAAATTAGTATAGAACCTAGAAAACCTATAGTGTTCAAAAAAAAAAAAAAAAAAAAAAAAAGAGATAAATCTGTGGCTTCTGGTAGAGCTGGCAGCTGAAGTAAATATGGTACTTGAATTTTCCTATGGCCACACCAAAACTTCAACTAAGCTACAGAACAATTATCATTCTGTACCAGCTGAAATCTAGCTGACTGTGACTGGAAGTTTACAAGGATATTAAAAAGAAGTCACATTGAGACTGATAAGAGGCAGAAACAAAGAATTGTCTAGTCTTACATCCACATGTTCCAGAAAAAAATTTCAGGAATAATATCTTAAATTCAGTGGTTCTTCTTGAGGAGCATGGGGTCCAATTCCCACACCAGGACCTTAGCCCAACATTCCAGAGCCAGGAAGACAATCCCTTATAAGTTTTGGTGGTAAAAATCAGTGGGGATCACTGTGAATGAGACGAAGGAGTTCTGGAGTCCTGGTGGGAGTGGGGGTTAGGAGACATGAATGTGAGTAAGAGGAGGATCTCACATAGCGCTCCCAGTTGCCATCAGCTGCCCTGTCATAATTTCCTGTATCTCATTGATGGTCTGAAATCTTTTACCTTTCAAAGGTGACTTTTGTTTTGGGAAAAGCCAGAAGTCACAGGGCACCAAATCTGGGCTGTAGAGGGGCTCAGTCACCTGGATGATTTGATGTTTCACAAAAAACTGTATGAGACATGATGCATAAGCAGGTGTGCTGTCATGATAAAGCTGCCAATCACCAGTTGCCCACAGCTGTGGCCTTCTGAATTATCTGAATAGTGTCTGCAGAGGAATGTTCAAGTTTAACAGATTTATTGTTCCACTTGCTAAGTCATATTGAAGGTAACAGCCACACAGTGCTCATGCTCATTTAATGATGTCTACCACTCTCGCTGACTAGTACAGTGTAGTCCTCATTGTTCGCACATGCACATTCCAGTCTACTCTCATTAGCTGCCAGGTTACATTGATGTCACACAAACTGTTCTCATCATGTTGACAATGACTGGACTTTTTCTGGACAAACTTCATACGTATGTGTGTGTGTTTGTGTGGTGTGTTGTAAACTAATCAAAGTTCATTCAGTAATTCCTGCTACTTAGATTCTTATCTCAGTAAATTCTTCCTGTCAAATTTGTAGCTCTAAAGAAAAGAATGGGTTGATATTTACAATGTTTCTCTTTTTCAGAGGCCTTATAGAAGAGAGACAGGCTCCCTAAAATTTTTCGATTCAAAGTTTCTTAGCATCGTTAAGGGACAAATTCAAAGACATCATTTGGTCTACATTTCCTAAGGATTCATCATAAAACCATTTGGGATTTATTTCTGTACTTCTAAAGAGAGAACCAAGCAGAAATGCCATTTTCCTATCAAGAGTAAGCAGTGTTTGCCAGGACAAGTTTGATGTGATTAGGGACAAAATAATTGCTTTCTACATCTTACTTTAAGCCTAATTCAGATGCCTCTTTCACATATTTCTATCCTATAAATAAGAGATTCTTTGGTAAATCATTTCTCCTCTCCCTAAGCAATTTGATATTCCCTCATCAATTTCTTTTACATCTAGCACTTTTACATCTATCACAGCACTTATTCAGGTTACAGAAATCATTTGCTTGCAATTATCTTTCTTCCCATTGTTCTGCTTATAAACAAAAATTTATTGTTTAAAAGTATGCTTTCAATATTCATTTGGATTCCTAGAATTATAGAATATATTCAGTGAATATTTGACAGGTGAATATGTTGCATCATGAATGTATCGCATTTAACTTATCATTATCCTATAAATTATAGAGAATTATTTATTCATTCCAATATGATCTTTAATTTTTATATGCCTATATAATTTCAAGCCATGAAGAACTGAGTTTTTCCTCAAAATTCCTGAATTATTATGATTGGTGTTTCATTTACATAAATAGCATAATATATGAACAATAACAATACCCTAAACAAAAGTTTTTCAGTTACTGAAATAGTGATTTTTGAAATCATAAATCTGTCTAATTTGGGTTGTGAATGTATATCTAAAAATGTAATGTCCCTTAAAGATATGTACTTATGTACACTAAACAACTTGATAAGCAGCAAACATACAGAAAATTAGAAACTAATCATCAAAACTCAAATAAGCATTTCATTGACTGGTTAATTTATCTGTTTCTACTCTTTCTAATACTAGATAGGTGCTGTTGACTTTGTATGATGTTGAAAACTAATGTAGCATATTTACAACAGGTGGGATTGACTTTGGGGGGAATGGGTGGGTGGGGAAGGGGACAGAGGGGAGCAAAAAGGGGATGGATGTAATACAACAACAATAAAAATAAAAAAATAAAAAAAGCTACCTCTGACTCTGAAATCACTTTAGCTTTCCCTTTACTACATTCTTTGTTATTGTCCTGCTAGTTCAATTCAACAGTCAAGCAAGGTTTTTGTCTCCATGGTAACTTTTGCAAATGTAATTGGGTGAGAGATCAGATAAAAACCAACCAGGGCAGTCAGTGCTTGATCATGCAATTTGGCTATTCTCCCAAATGTATATACTTTGAAACCTGTTTCTAGACTGTTTCAGAAATTCTAAAATTTTAAAATAGATATAAAACTAGCTTTAATATAATTCCTCTTTTCAGAGATGTAAAATAAAAATAAGTTACCTATAAACATCTTCTATACTTGCTAATATATAAAAGTGTCATTTGTAGAAGGGAATTATAGCATAGCATTTATGTCTGGTAATAGAAGTGAGGGAAATTTTTTTAAAAAGCACAGACCTTAAGATACATATTATTTTTAAAAGGACTTCAACATTTTGATGTGGGAGCATAAGGGATAGGAAATGTGACAACTGTGAAATTCCAAACAGTTGTATTTCAACTATTTGAGTTACTACTAAGCAGAAAAAGACTTATTTAAAATTATAATCAAGTATCTTAACTAACAATGATGATCTGTTCTAAGATGGGGAAAATGTGGTAGAATATAAATACCCTTTTACCAGGCAAAGATATCAACATATAATAAATATAGCCTTTTCTATAAACAATAAGAGTTATCAGCAGAAATATGTTTTGACCTACCTGTATAGAAAACTACTAATTACTGAACATCTGATCTTTTTATTCTTGTAATGATCATTTGAAACCCTAAGAACCTCACCTTATCTTTAGCTCAGAATGACACACATACATCATTTTAACACTCTGACCCTGAATATCTCATGTATTTAAGGTGTCTATCTCATGTATGTAGGTTTCCCATGCATATATATGTAAATTAAATTTGGTTATTTTCTTTTGTTAATATGTCTCATATAGATTTAATTATTAGATCAGCCAGAGAAGATAGAGAAAAATGTCTTCTCCACCCACAGTAGCAAAGTCCTTGCCCAGGGACTGAACTCTTAATAGTAAGAACCTTGATCAGATGTTAAGAAACTTCTCCTATAAAGGGTTAGAGAGTAGGTATTTCAGGATTTATAAACATCTGATATCTACTGCCACTCTTTAACTCTATCTAGTGTGGTAGCTAGAATGTAGCTACCAACAATGCAAAAAGGAGAAAGCATCTCTCTTTAAATAATACTTCCTTTGTAGACACTGGAATTGGAGTGTCATGTAATTTTCAGGTCATAAAATATTATCATCCCTTTGATATTTTAAAATCATTTAAAGATGTCAAATCATTCTTATTGCATAAGCCAGAAGAAGGAAAGAAGCAGCAGGCGGCATTTGGCCTGAAGCCATATTTGCAAACCCCTTCCTTACTTAGATCATTGCCTCACCCTGGGCCCCAACACGGAAGGCAAAAGGGAGCTAGAAAAACAAGTCAAGGAAAATACACTGATTTCTATTGCCCAGGGATGTAGCACAATGAACTACTTGTCTCCCTGACTCCATTCCCATTTGACCTGTGTTGTTCGCATGGTCTTCAGGCTAATAGCTCATGTTTTAGACTCATTAATCATTAGAGGCAGTGTGCTTGGGGTTGAATTTTTACAAAGAGGGTCACTCTCATTTTTCCTTCCCTTGACATAAAAGACTCCTGGACTCTTCGTTTTCAAAGATGAATTTGAGTAATTACTAGGGTTTCCATCTTCTTGATTGGCACCTTCTCTATCAATAAAAATTTCCTTATTTCAAACTGATGTTTTGAGTTTTGTGCTTTCAAGGCATAGGGAACATGGATTTTGTGCAGGTGATGAAGAAAAATGCCTATAAAGAAATTTACTTCTTTCTTCCTTTTGAAAATAGGTAAGAGATTTGCTTCCCCTTCTTTTTCTCAGGGAATTTACTTTAGAAAACTTGTAATTCTTAGTACTTTGTCCTCTCTTTGGAATGTATATAAATCCTTTGAAAAACTAGATCCACTTTGTCAGGTTTATGACCTAAGAATACCTTTCTCAAGGATTTGGGAACAATCACTTTGAAGTGTGATAATTAAGGAGATTGTACCTCTAACCTCTTACTTCCTGTGGGAGAGTGGGAGCCTAATGTTGGTGGAGCCCTTGCTCCAAGTTTCAAAATTATTTGCTACCTTATGTTTTTGGAAGTCTTTTTTCCCACTGGATAAAGCTTGTTTACCAATATAAATGATCACCCCAGTTACCAAGTAACTATGTGTGAGGAATGGTGCTATCCAATGTTCTTGTTTGAAGACTAATTATTAGTTATCATGAAAATACATCTGATCTGCTTGGCTATTTAAAAAGGATGAGATTTTTTTTTCTATCTTCACTACCTCTTTGTTGGTCGCTTGTGATATGCATATGTTCTAGTTTCATGTTTATTCAATAATAAAAGTTTTTCTTACTGCCTTGGTGCAGAGAATTTTTTAAAATTTATTTTTCCAACACTGTTGGCCAATTACTACACTACTACTAGGTTCACTGTCATAGAGAGTAGTAATGGATGGGGTAAAAGACCAGGAATGTCTAGGAGTAAAAAATTCTTCATGTGCCAGTAAAGTAGGGAAGAAGTATTTTTGTGAACATTATCCTCAGGGATTCAGACATCACATTCACAAAATAAAGATAGATGTTCCTCACATGTTTCCTCTATCATCCTAGAAATGATGTTTTAACATTATTTTTAAAAATATTTTATTTATTATTTTTAGAGAGAGGGGAACGGAGAGAGGCAGAGAAGGAAAGAAACATCAATGTATGGCTGCCTTACACCTGCCTCCAGCTATGGACCTGGCTGGAGACCTGGCTTGGTTATGTGCCCTGGCTGGGAATAGAACCAGTGACCTTTGGGTTTGCAGGCCAGTGCCTTACCCACTGTGCAACCAGCCAAGGCCTGTTTTAACATTATTTGAGTATGATGCAATCATACATCTACTAGTTTACCTTCTTTCATGTCTTTGAACTATTTGCAGGGCATGTGCCCTGAGCACAGTGCCTGGCACATGCGGGGATATCATTTCCATTACCTGTCATGAGAATGACAAGCAAATAAAATAAAATAAATATCTTTATTTTCACATTGTGTTTTACATATACAAGGGGGTTCTCCCCCTAAATGGAATTTATTAAAAATTGTGTATTTACTTCAGTCATCTTCAAAGTACTCTGTATTTGATGCAATACATCTATTGAGACATTTTTTTCATTGCTCAAAACAGTTTCTAAACTCATTAACTTTGATGTCTTCTAGTGATAGTGCTCTTGCACATTGGTAAAACATTTTCGTTTGACAACTCTTGTCATCAGGGAACACAAATAAAAGTTTCTCAGAATGAGATCAGGTGAATACGGAGGGTAGGGCACAGGTGTCATGCTGTTTTTGATAAAAAAAAAAAAAAAAAAGTGAACGCTCAGTGCAGTGTGGACAGGTACGTTCTTAAACTACTTACCATGGAATGAACAAATGTATTGAAAGAGCCTTAAAAAAAAAAATACACTGAAGGTGAACAAAGCTTCTCACAACACCAGCTGGTGCACTGATACAGATGCATCTCTAGAACACTAATCTGGGGCGGGGGGTGGGGGGAGTGTTATTCTACAAGGGGCCTGCCCTCCAGAAAATAATTACAGTTTGGGGGATCCCCCTTGTATTCTGAATATATAATTTTTGCATGTGAAGTAGCTTGTATTAACTTTTGTTTTCAAGCATAAGAAATTTCAATGTCAATACATTGTCAATTTGTAAAAACCAAAATGATCCATTGAAAATATTGCATCCATGTAGATAATATATAAACAATGTAAATTTCTGAATTAGAATATATTAAAGTATCTAATTGTTGTTATCCAATTATAGAAGCCTTAAGCAAAAATAATATAGAGCATTTATAGCATTATAAAATTTTAATTTTACATATGAGACAACAATAATCCATATGATTATCCAACCCAAGGCCTTTTGAAATTATTCAGTGGAATATTGACAAGAAGAGTCCTGTTGAAACTTTGTAGAGAACAAATTCATAAAAGATGTCTATAGGGGAGAAAAAGTAATTTTCCTTCTACCCTCCTGGATTCTTGGCTGAGAATCCTCAGTAATAAAAGGCAGATTAACAGGAGGAAAACAAACAGAAGTTTAATAACATGTGTTCTTCCTGTGTACATTGGAGGTACCAAGGACACCTGAATAACTCTGAAATGGCCTAAGCTACCCCGTTACCTACTAACTCCAGCTACAGACAGCAGATGCCAGGGACAGTGGTCAGTTAAGGGATGTTTTCAGGAAAAGTAAGGTAAACATATGTGAGGGTTTTACGTAGATTTACATCATTGCTTTCTACAATGTTAATACTTATTAATATAAATACAAAAATACAAAAAGTAACTTGTAGGTTTTTAGAGCTTTTCCTATGTCTGCTATTTCGATTTTTTGTTTGTTTGTTTTGTTTTAAGATTTTATTTTATTATTTTTAGAGAGGAGGGGAAGGGCGAGAGGCAGAGAGGGAGAGAGACATCAATGTATGGTTGCCTTTCACCTGCCTCCAGCTGTGGACCTGGCTGGAAACTTGGCTTGCAACCTGGTTATGTGCCCTGGCTGGGGAAGGTCTGCTGTATCTTAAAAAGTAAGCAGCTCAAGAAAATCCTTGTGGACAAAAAAAGGGGCCACATTCTTAACAACAAGCTCAGGTTAGGACTTCAAGGCAGTCTTAAGTATCCAGAGACCTAAATAACCGTATAGGATGGTCTGAACTTAAAACTGCCTGAGTAGTGGTGGCTAGTCACGATGACATTGAAAAAGTTGCTGTTCATGTTACTGGACTGCCTTACGCTGTCCTAGAACAGCTAATGAGCTGCTATTGCTCGCTGCCTGGGGGCATAACTCTAAAGACAAGAGTTTGGTGAACAGGGAAGGGGTTGTTTATGTAAAGTTATCTAGTTTTGGAATAGTGGTAGGTTTCTGTCTCAGGGTCCCATCCCCTTAACACACCCAAAGAGCCCTGCCACCCTCTGCCAGTTCAGGAGTGCACCTGAAATTCCTTCTCCCACTGCTAAAAGTACCGTCCTTTATAAAATGCAGGTCACTGCAGCAGGTTCCCGGTTGCAGTTCAGCTAGTTCTGCCATTTTCTCTGTGGAAGGGGTGTAGGAGCTAAGAGCCCCGACACGTGGTCTCTAGGGAACCCACCGGCCTCTGGAACTCAGGCTCCCTCAGACTGACCAGGCAAGCGGGAGACGGAAAAGAGCCAACCCACCTTGTGCTTCCCAGAGTCCTTCTTTCAAAAGTTCCCTCCTAATCCAAGCTGGTGGAGGAGCAAGTGGAAGCTACGCTAACGTCCTCCCAGGACCAATCTGGGATCACAACTAAATTGTTGAGAAGCTCCTTGAATAACTGGACATGAGTTGGTGAGAAACCTTGTAACCAGACAGACCTAAGAACCCATTTTACTACAATGTGACCCGTATCTAGTGCAGAAAGGGGAGAAGGCTGGCGGGGTGCCTATGGGCCCCATCTGAAGGGATGTTTAAGCAGCTGGGGGGTTCCCCTGAGAAGTGAGAAGTCTAAACCCCAAGCTGGGGTCCCCACCCTGGAGGACCAGAGCCAGAAAGAAACCCAGATAACATCCAACTGTGATAAGAGGCATGGTTGCCAGAGACAGATAGATGGCTGGAGATGCGGAGAACCTCTTCGAGGCCAACACACAAAATTTTGTTTGCAATCTTTTACCCTGGGCTCTTGCAGAGGGTGGGCAGAGTGGGCTAGAGGTATTTGAGGACTGCCTGGGGTTGGTGGCTCTGGAGAGAGAATGGGAAGGTTAGCCACCAGGACCCTGTGCTGAGTCTCCCCCCATTCTGTATCCTCTCCAAGTGGCCTTAGCCTGCATTGTTGGTGAGCATGCAGATTGGTGTCACCACAGCATGGAGATATCTCAAAAAATTAAAACTTTCACCACATGTTCATGTTGGGAAACTTCAGCTTTATTAACAGCTTCTTGACACAAACTATTAATCTTTTCTCTCGTTATTAGATTTCAACCGTTTATTCCACCCAATAAAACTCAATTCCATGGTGTATACTGACTCAAAAAGATGGATTTTCTTGCCTTTTCTAAATCTTGTACATATTTATCAGCCATCTCATTATAGTATGTGTGTTTTCTAAGCACCAATGCTATTTCAAGTTAGTAATTACAGAAGAAAATGATAATTAAAGATTGTATTTGTGTAAGCATAGTATTTAGGAGGAAATAAACATATGTTTGGATTACAATAGATACTTCTGAAATTTTGAAGAGGCAGGCAGTAACAATTGCCTATCTTTCTTGATTAAAGATACACAGATAAAAGCAAATTTTCTATCATTTATTAATTGTATTGAAAATTTACATGGATCTATTAAGGACATTGTGTAATGTTTCTACTTTATGCTTTAAACATTTGGCATAAAGTACTGTGCATAATAATGTAACAAGTTTGAAAAGTGTGGAATGAGAATCTGAAGTCTGCCTTCATTCTAATAATAGTCATTAACATCCCAAATGAATGGATCATAGATTTCTCTTTCAAAATTCTAAGTTTTTTTTTTTGTTTGTTTTTAATAAAGAAAATTCTAAAGGACATCAACATGCAGTGGATACATATAACATTCAGAATAACTAGCTTCCATGCTAACAGTGAATTCAGTGTAAGGCAACAGCCTGTAATTGTACTGATATTTTGGCTCAGTGTGTTCAAAAAGAGAAGCACTGTGATAAGCCTAATGGAAACAATTCTTTGTATTTGTCAGCCTCAGATTGCTAACATGGTTGCAAAAACAAGTCAACCATTGCCTCTGATGATATATGCAGCTTTGATGATGAGCAGGACAGTTTGTCTTCTGAATGCATGAGACAAGCATGGATCTGTTTCTCTCGCTGTTCTTGTAGCTTAGGAAAATGAGGAAGCAATATATTAATTTGAATAAAACATCATTGTTTTTTCTGGTATGACCACATCTGATCAGCAAAGTGGTAAACCAATCAGATTCTGTCAGACTGAAATATCATGTCTTCTACACTTAGCAATCTCTTGAATGTTGCCACAGATTAGAAAGTAATGGTCAATTATGAAATTATCCATATCACAAATATCGGTCTCTCCTTTTACTTGCTGAAGAAAAACAAGCCTTTGGTAACTCTGGTTGTTGTATGCTACAATACAGAACAAATTACCAATAACCATTCCTAAACTAACACATGGCCAGATACTGTTCCCATAGCAGTTTGGTATTTTCTTTGATTCTGTTTGATCTTCTACCTCTTTGACCTCAGTTGGTAAATCTTCAGAAATCCTTGTTCTTGAAGAGTTGGCATCTCAGGAAGTTCTCTTTTTTTTTGCCTTCTGATATAAAAATAGCTCCTCCAGCAAATAAAATCTCTCCAAATGAAAGGAAGTCAAGGTTGCTTGATGACTACTACACAGGCCCCTGCTCTCCCAATATTCAAGGAAGCCATCTGTTGAAAGATTTAAACACAATTAAAGAAAAAATATTACTTTTGTGGAAACATATACTAATCGTGATCTATTTAAAATACTTCTGTAAATGAAAATCATAAGATTTTTGTATTTTTCAATTTAGCCACAAGAAATACTGTACAACAAAAAATGGAAACAATGAAAATGCCATTTACCAAAGAGAAGTAATTTGTATATTAAAATTCTTAAAATGTTATGCCGTGAAATTTTTAATAAAAGTAATAAAATGTGTATTTTTTAGTACAATAAAGCTGCTTATAGAAGTTTTCAGAAAATATTTATTCTAAAGCTTGCATGGACATATTTGCAAAGATATATTATAGTGATAGGTTAGAATACATTTTAGATGAAATAGCTTAAAGAAATCATTTTGAAGTTATGTCCCCTGATATTATACTAAATTAAATGTGTTATTTATTCACTCTAGAAAGAGGCATACAATGAAGTAACTTCAATATTTTATTATGAATAGGCCACAGCTACAATTGGTACAAAGCTCATTTTAAGAATTCCACCTTATGACAGCTGCTGAGATGACAACTAAGATTTTAAAAAATAGTCGTGAATAGGAAATTGGCTAGAAATATATTAAAAACAATAACTATTACAATGTTGTAATGAAAATTTATTCCATGGAGGTAAGCCAACATTATAGTAATTTGAGCTTTATGATATCAATTATTTTTATTACAGTTTTCAAAGAGTAATTTATGCACATGAAGTTTCAGGGTAGACTAGAAATTGCTGGATA
Source organism: Noctilio leporinus (assembly GCA_004026585.1). Taxonomy (NCBI): domain Eukaryota; kingdom Metazoa; phylum Chordata; class Mammalia; order Chiroptera; family Noctilionidae; genus Noctilio; species Noctilio leporinus. Next base: position 495,481 of record PVIW01000022.1, read on the forward strand.
TTACTTCAACCTGAAAAGAAAGTAAATAAAATGTAAGAAATCAAATAGCAAAGAGTATAATAACTCCAGATAACATACATTATGTTATTGATTGAGAAAGCATACGGGCTTACTCTCTAAATGTGAAAATTATCACCATTATCTACTAGTTATTTATTTTACTTTAGTTTTTAAAAAGAATTTGTTTATTATTTTTAGAGAAAGGGGAAGGGAGAGAGACAGAGATGGGGAGAGACAACAGTGTATATTTGCCTTTCGCCTGCCTCTCTACTAGTTCTTTAAATGCACTTATTGATTCTGGCCACTTCTTTGTAGATTAAAACCTTCCCAAGTGATATTTTTAAATTCTTTTTATTTAATACAGTATTTTTAAAGCTATAGAATTTATTATAGTTAATTGCTCAAAATGAGAGGAGAAAAGGGGCATGTAAATGCATTGATAGTTTATTATGCATTATAGTTCACCACAGCCACCTTCATAATCTCATTGTGTATTGTTATCTTTGTATGACAGGTGTGTGAAGGGAGTGTTAAGAAACAATAAGCAAATCCCTAACATCAAAGTAAACAAAATGAAGTGTGTCTGACTCCAAAGTGCATACACTTTCCATGGCCCCTCTCTTAGTTTCTACTGATTTTCAAGTGTTGTTTGGCATCAGAGTCATCTAAAGAATTTTTCCAAAATATGTGCTCAAGCCTCACTACTTTATAGGAATGGAATAAGTATTAGTCGTAGTTCTGCAGTTTCCCAAAGAGCCTTTGATGTTCTTTGGCTACTGAGAAGTATTCCGCATCATTTTTAGACAAAATGTGCTTCAGTTTCTATCTACATCTATATCTCTATAGATGCATATTTGCATGTATAAAAATTAATCTCCACTCTTTTTCTAAACATATGCTGCTTCTCGTGTGCTTCCTATCTCATTCAATGACACCACTATACTCAAAAGGCACAACTGTGACCCCAGTTGTACCATCCTTAATCTTACATGTGAATACTCATCAGGTCTATTTGTATTCCCCCAAACAACTTAATTATACCCCTTTTTACTGTCTCCTTACCATCTTTAGCTTAATTCTGGTTACAATTTTACCCTGAGTATGAAAAGGATAAAAATATGGTATTCCACTGTTACTATACTTTAATTTCCGCTAAAGGTACTTGAGAGAAAGCAGTGTAGGAAAGAAGCTCTCATGCTCCTCTGTTGCCCTGACATCAGGAGCTAAATCTCTCACTTAAAAGGGACTAACCTCGTGCCAGGAGGGTAGAAGGCATCCTTATCACTAGAGACAAGGAATTTACAGCTGAAAATGGTATATAAACAAATCTTGTTTCTTCTTTGCCAATTTACTATCCAAAGCCTAAATAAACCCCTTGGTTTTGTCAGTTTTTCACCAATTTATTGTTTCAGTGTCTGAATGGTAAATGGCTTCTTGCTTTGGTAACTTTTTTGCAATTCATATTTTTATGGGATGCCTATAAATACAGAATTAAATTTGTTTTCCTTGTGTTAATCTGTTTTATGTTAATGTAATTAGACAACACAAAGAACCTAGAAGGGAAAAGGGAAAATGTTTCCTCCGTCTAGTGGATTAGTAAAATAATCTTTTTATCATATTTCCTGGACTGTAATTTTGTTTTCAAACCATTTTTTTACATCCTGCAAAATGCAATTGTTTTCAAAGAAAATTCTATTATTTACTTTTCCTATTTAAAATTCTTTATTAGCTCACCTTCAGTGTTTGTAATGTCAAAATTCTATAACATAATTTCTGTCTATAGATTACATAGACCCTGTTTATCTCTCCACACTTACTGCTCACCACTTCATTGCTTGCCCAGGAAAACATGCCATGTGTTTTCCTTCCTGCTACTCTTTACAAATCCTGTTCCTTAAACTGTGAGAGAGTGGACAGAAGTCTCAGAATTGGGGCACTGACACTCAGTGCAGCACAGCCATTTTTCTGACAGATGCCTTTGCATCTACAGGGAGAGCTTGTTTCTTAGGTATGCAAATGTCTACGGCCCCTCCTCTGTGCCAAGAAGATGCAAGGGGCTTTGGCCGTAAGATGGCTATGAAAGAGCTTATGGGACCTGTGTGAGATTCTGAGTGGCCAGGACAAGTCACCACACTCACTAGGTCACAGGCCGTAAACAGAAAGTAAGGTGGCAGCCATTAAGCAGAGAACCACTTGGTTTGAAAGTGGGAGGAAGCCTAGCAGTCTGAATGGATGAAGATGGGCCCTGCAGTCCACCATGAAACCTGACAGCAGGGCCATGGGGCCTGGGCTAGTAAGAAAGCAGGGATAGTGATGCTTCAATCAAGATGCTCCAGCTGACTCCAGAGCCACCAAAGACCCTGCCCTGCAGACCTAGACTCTCTCTCTCTGGACTCTTGGAACTCAGGACACGCTGAGAGGACTCTTTCAGGACTTGTGCATTTCCTGGACTGCACCATGATCCAGCGCAACACGACATAGAAATATGCTTTCTGGACTATTATATGGAGGCTGATGACATCGTGTCCCCCAGACCCTGAAGGAGACAGCTGACAGATAAGAAGTGGGGAACTTCTGAACATGTTTTAGGTTATGGCCTTTTGGGGAGCAAGGGAAGTCCTGGGTCTCAGGGGAGAACAGGACTCTGAGCAGGAATGCTGACAACTTCCCTGCGCTCTCGGGTTGGAATAATGTAAATAAAGACCTGTTTTTCTCAACACTAATTGTTGTGTCTTACACCAAGGTGAATGAACCCCACTTTGCTCGGTACAAAACCACTCCCCGTATTTTCATCTGGTTAAATATTTCTTATCTGTCAGCTCTCATTCTACATATCATTTTCTGAAGGAAGAGTTCTGTAACACATTTAGGATCTATTAAAGTGCTTATTTCCCTTGCCATGGAATTTGTCAGGTTATTTTAAGCATTTGATATATTTTATATAAATACATTGTAAATATTTAAGAGGGCTTTTCTCCTTTCTCCCTTGGCCAAATTGATCTATCTATCTATCTATCTATCTATCTATTTATCATCTGTCTATTATCATGGATCTCCCTGAATATCATCTATCTGTTGATTGAGTAGTCATATTTTTGCAGTTTTTATAAAATATGTATATTTGTACATAATCTGCCTTCCTCTCCCTCTAGGGATGTATCTTCAGCCTTAGAAAATAACCTGAAAAAGTTGACTATGGAACCCATTATTAAAAAGCAGCTGAGGATGTAGATATCTCACCAGGCTTATTTGGATCTCATTCACAGTATCTTAAGTATCTATTGTATATAGTACATAAACTAAACCTAGGCACAGCAGAGTAAACTGATTCACAACAATAATTCTCAAGTTAATACTTGAAACATTCACTTATCTCTTGTCCCACTTCAGCCACTCTGCTGAAAGTCTTTGGAGACATGACTATGCATGCCATAGTATCTTTATTTATAGCTACAGGTGGCTGCATCTGTGGCAGCATCAGAGTGCTGTGACCATATAACATGAAAAAAGTTCTTTATTTTTATCTTGAAACACACAATGTTATTTTTTTTCAAATCAAATGGAAGAAATAAACTCAGTGTTAAATGACAAGGCCAATATCATTTAAAACACACATTCCCAGCGAGGGCACGTAACCAGGTTGCAAGCCAGGTCTCCAGCCAGGTCCTTAGCTGGAGGCAGGTGAAAGGCAACTATATATTGATGTTTCTCTCCCTCTCTGCCTCTTTCTCATCCCCTCCCTCTAAAAATAATAAATAAAATCTTTAAAAATAAATAAATAAAATATCATTGAACCGGTATATTTCCTTAGCAATTCAATAATCATTAATTCATGCAGTGTTCCTTTTGTAAACACTAAGGACTCAGAAAGATAAGAATTTGAAACATGTTCTCTGATATTTTAGGGTCATAATTACTAGTTTCTTTATATTTTCTGTTTTTCTGAGAAGAAATGCTTCTTCTTTCATAATTAAGTAAAACCTAGAAAATTACAGGACCTAGTTCTTTAAGTACTTCTGAAGTTTTCCTTCTTTCATTATATCTTCCTTCTTTTCTTCTTAGTGAATTTCATCTGTCCTCATTAAAACCAAGGAGTTTTCCCAGAGGGAAAAGTAAAATTCATAAGGCCAGGTACCTTAGCCCGTCCATTAGGAATTTGATTCTACACTTAAATGCAGCTTATCTAAATATAACGTTTGAACACATCTAAACTGGGACGATCAAGGGAGTTATATTTAGAAAAGAAAGAAGGGGAAGAAAGGAGAAATTGGATATGAAAACACAAGTCTGAGAATATTATATCCATTACCACCATTACAACCCATACCATAGTAGCTTTATAGCATAAGCATTTTTCCACTATAATTGCTTTTCTGCTAGAATTTTCCTGCAATACTCATCCATACCAACAGAAATTCTCTAGCTATATGACTAGAATGAAAGCTGTTCTCACCTGATCCTGAGTCTCTAACTACAGCATTATCAAGGGATAATGCCTCACCTAAAAGCAGCCAAACATTTCACTCCATCTTCCAGCACAAAGTGGATTGTCCAAGGGTAAGTGCTTTATATATAGCAGACCATTCAGAGTCCTTTACTATTTGTTTCTTATTTAACAAATAGTTATTTTATTTTCTGTTTATGACTGCGAGTATTGCTACTTGGAGTTTCCACCCCACGGGAAATTTCTCTGCAGCAGCTAACAATGGAGCTGACATAGTCAAGCAAAAATGAAAGGCAGAGAATTCATTTTGCAGCCTTCTATTCTCTTCAGTTATCTCCAAAATTGAATATTCTGGGTAATGTGTTGTGAATCAGAATACTCTACTTTCATATTTTGCTTTAGCTAATTAAAATTCAGTTCTTGTTCCTTGTTATTACTTATAATAAAGAAGAAATCCCACTGAAACTTGAATGTCACTTTTTAATATACATTTTATTAAAGTATAGGATACATAAAAGTACACAAAACATCTAGTTTAATGAATTTTTGACAAAGTGAACACAATAGACTCAATCAATCACTTTGGGTTAGGAGTGATTTGACTAGGTAGATAACTGCATGTGTCCCTTTCATTCAAAGAAAGCAAATGAAGTATATGCTCACATTTGAAGTAAATCATGCTGACAACAACCTTACCTGTGTCCACTCATTCGTTTGTGGATCATAGGATTCCATGGTGTTAAGGTATGTCTGGCCATCATAGCCACCAACAGCATATAATCTGTCACCAAGGAGACAAACTCCAACAGCATCTCTGGGCATACTCAGAGGAGCCACCATGGTCCATGTGTCTGTTTTGGGATCATATCTAAAACATAAGGATAGTAGGACATATTCTAATCACATTTAACTTTCACTATATAAAGGATATTCTTTCAAAAGCATGCCATGAAAGACAAAACTAGTTTGTTAAAAAAAAATAATTTATTTGAACAGTTAGGTGTTCAAGTGCTATTATCTATCTCTCTAAACTTTAAAGTATTTTAAATATACTTAAACTCTTGCTTATATAGATGCATAGTTATCTAACCAAGTAAGTATGATTTCTTTCCAGGAGGAAGTCAGATATGTAAATATGTAACTATTTACCACAGAATAAGCAAAGTGATATGGTAATAAAACAGAGGTAATTGTTAAATATCTGGGGGGTTTGTAGAATACTTCATAGTTGAAGTCTACATTAAATCAGATCTGAAAGTCTAGACTAAATTTGCAAGAAAGAAGTTTGTGTAAAAACTGAAGTTTTAGTAAAAATACTTGACCAGCTTTAAGGAAAACAGGTGTGTAGTGTGGTTAAGTTTAAGATGTATAAAAGAGCACAGTGCCTAAAAATGTGGTTTTTGATCAACTTGTAAATATTTGACTCCCAGAATAAGTAGCTTGTGTTTTGTGTTTACTCAATAGCAAAATAAGAAACCTTTAAAACTATGAACAGAACTATGTTTTATGAATATAACTCAAGATTTGCCATAAGGAAGACATTGGTAAAGCAAGAGAATAAAGTAAGGAACTCAAGTTATTATAATTGAATTTAAACCAAAAATAATTTAATTTTATAAAGCTTGATTACAATACATTACACGCAGATATTTAATATTTTAAGTGCCAAAAATATGAAGAATCCTATGGTGAATAGCTTTCCTTCAGCTAAAAATGAATTATTAAACAACCCCTTTGGCTTTAATTGGCAACTACAGGTTCAGATACAGAAACAAGGAAACCAGTGAGAACCTTGCAGAGAATAAATAAAAGAGAAGAGAGGATGAAAGTTTTTGTTAAAAATTAAACACAGCAAATATATTCTTAGTTAGTTTTCTACTTCAATCTTATTTTTCACCCATTGAAACTTTCAACCCATAAACTGTTAGAGACAAATAAACACAAAAACCAAGCCCCTTCCCCCTCAAAATACCTAACCAATAGTTTATTGGAAATAAACAGGATTGTTACAAAAAAATGGTTGGAAAGATCCCAAGTATCTGGAATTCATATTTTATAGAGAATATTCATGTCCCTAAGATGCTACATGCAGTTAAATTCCACGGTTGGAGGGGTTGTAACAGTGTAGATGACATATATGAAATGAGAGGTTGGTTGAATGCCTGCAAAACCAGGACCACCTTAAAGCATAGGCTGTCTAACAAATAAAAATAGAATTTTACATGTAGCAATTAATGAATGTAACCATTACAAAGAGACACAGGCATATATAGACACACAAACACAAACACATAATCTATTCCATCAAAACATTCTTTAAAATATTTAAACTTGTACCATAAACATTTTGAAATTTATAGATTTTTATAAAAATGAGGACCCCCCAAAAAAAGTGAACAGGGAAAAAAGACACCACAAGAAATCAAATAATACAATATATAAAATAGAATGTATGCAGGATAACTGACTGAAAATTTTAATTAAAAATAATAAAAATAAGAAATAACTAGTATAAATTAAATTTGATTTCAACACATAACAAAATAGAGTAGACTTTACTTGGATCCAAACTCAAATAGACAAACTGTTAAAAGATATTTGAGACATTTTGGAAACTTTAATTCTGGGTATCAGATTTTAATAAGATATTATTGAAGTTTCAATTAGTTTTAATAATGACATTGTGATTATATTAAAATATACAGTCCTGATCATTTAAAATTGTTTCTGGAATGAAGTCAGAAATATTTTCAGCTAAAATGACATCTATAAGAATTTCTTAAAATAATATTTCAGGAAAAAGAAAAGACAGTGAAGATAAATGAATGAAATAAAAATGTCAGACTGGCAATGGTTCCTGAATTTATGGAATGAGTACAGGAGAGTAAACTGTATTGTTTACTCTTTGTCTGGAAAACTTTGTAGTAAAACTCACTCTAAAATGAAGAGTGTATAATTTGCTTTAATTTCAGTGAAGTGAACCTTCCTTTATCTTGTTCATTCAGCAATAGACTGTAGTTTGGCTTTTGTTGCAATCAATTTACTGAAAGAGCTTTTTCTGAAGTCATATTTTAGTCCTCATTTAATTTTCATTCAATTCTATAGAATTCTTTCAAGCTACTATCTATAAAGCAAACTTTGTTTATTACTTTGCAAGAAGACAGAAGAACTGGAGAAACAGCCAGCAGTAGCACACTAACCAATAGTAACTCAAGTTCTGAAGGACACTTTTATGAAACCAAATGAAATGCAAATATCACAATTCTCTACTACTCATATTCTAGCATAAAATAAGGACACAGTGGGATATCCTATATTTAAGTGCATTTAAAAATAATATCCTTTCCTGGTTGTTAGCACAGTGGATAAGGTGCTGGCCTGTGAACCCAAAGGTCGCTGGTTCGATTCCCAGCCATGGCACATAACCAGGTTGTAAGCCAGGTCTCCAGCCAGATTCTTGGCTGGAGGCAGGTGAAAGGCAACCATACATTGATGTTTCTCTCCCTCTCTGCCTCTCTTCCTTTTCTTCCCTCTAAAAATAATAAATAAAATATTAAAAAAAATAAAAAAGTTTGCCAGTTCAATTCCTAGTTAATTCCTGGTCAATTCCTGGGTTGGGGCCCTGGTCAAGGCAGCTGATGGTTGTTTCTCCCATATCAGTGCTTTCCTCCTTCTCTTTCTCCCTCCCTTCCTCTTTCCCTCTAAATAAATACATAAATAAAATGTTTAAAAATAATCGCAAATTCAAAATTACCTACTAGTAGGTGTGCTTGTTCTCACATTAATGACCTAAATTTATATATATATGTATATATTTTATTTTATTGTTGTTGTATTACATCCATCCCCTTTTTACTCCCCTCTGTCCCCTTCCCCACCCACCCATTCCCCCCAAAGTCAATCCCACCTGTTGTCCATGTCCATGGTTCCTTTATACTAGGTTCTAGTCTAAGCTGCTCCCCTTTCTTCCCTCTGCCTCCCCCCTGCCCCCAACCCCTTTCCCCCTGACCACTGAAGGCCTATTTATTGTATTCATATATTTGGTTCTGTTTTGCTTGTTGTTAGTTTTGCTCATTATATTCAGAATATTATGAACACTTCTCAGCTTGGGGATAAACACAATAGTTACATTAAAAAGATGATTTTTTTGTTGTTGTTGTTGTTCACAAAAGGAGTCACAGTTGTACAAGGCCTGTCCAGAAAAAGGCCCAACTGTTGTTAATATAATGAGAAGGGTTTATGTGACATTGATGTAACCTGGCAGCCAAGGAGAGTGGACTGGGATGTGCGTATATGAACAATGATGACGTCACTATACTTGTCGGGGGTGGGGGGTAGATGCTATTGGGTGTGCATGTGCTATGTGGATGTCACATTCAAAATGACCGAGTGAGTAATGACTCTGCATCAAATTTTGTGCAAAACTTGAACATTTCTCTGTGGAAACCATTCAGGTGTTTTAGAAAGCCATAGCTATGGGCAACTGGTGATTAGCAGCTTCATTAGGACGATGTGCCTGCTTATGTAGCACATCTGGTGCTGAGTTTTTTGGTGAAACATCAAATCACCCAGGTGATTCGACCCTCTTACAGCTCAGGTTTGGTGCCCTGTAACTTCTGACTTTTCCCAAAATTCAAATCACCTTTGAAAGGGAAGAGATGTCAGACTGTTGATGCGATTCAGAGAAATATAACAGGGCAGCTGATGGAGATTGGGAGAACTGTGTAAGGTCCCCAGGTGCCTACTTAGAAGGGGGCTGAGACATGATTGACTTATGTACAATGTTTCTTGCATCTTCTTCAGTGAATGTCTCTATTTTTCATAGTCTGTGGATGGAGACTTTCTGGACACATCACATATAAACATTTTCAAGCAATAACTGATAGTGAACTCTGCCACTGTCAGTTCACATTTTTGACAAAATTTAGCTCTTAGCGTTTTGGGCAGCAGAGGGGAGTAGGTCTCTGATTTCCTGTTTTGTTTTGTTTGCCTTCTTTTTCTTAAGGCAGGGGTTGACTTTTATATTTAGGCTCCCTTTCTTTCCTACATTTCAACTTGGCCTTCATGGTCAGAGTGTAAGCTCTGTATCAGGAACTCTATTAAAGTTTATAGCCCTCAGACAAGAGAAGCACCAGTATACTATAAATGGTGGCTGAAATTGGCTGTAAAGTAGAAAGTTGCCAAAGCTACACAGCTGTCACAGAACGAAAGGCAGTTTTTCATTAAAATCCTTATTGCAGTTTTTGAGGTACCATTAATTTTCAAACATGGTCATTTCTATACCTGAAGGATAAGATTCTTAAAATATATAATGAAGAACTATTTTAGATATAAAAGCATTACTTTGATAGCAAATAGAATTTAAAATGTCCATTTTTAAAAATTCATACAGGCAATATTCCACGGGAAGGCAAATTAAACAACATAGACATGCTTTGTAGCCAGGTGTGTTTTCCTATAAAACAACATAAATAAGGAAATAAAGAAAAAAGAAAAAAATGAAACTGTAGTTTTAAAATTTCTAGTAAATAAATTCTACAATCTATAATTGAATTTATCTTGATTAATTATTTGTGAATTACAAGTGACAATAATGTGTTTAAAATCAACTTTATTTTTTCTGTAAAGAAAACTATCTTACCAGATATCATGAGACTATCAATTAAACTTTATAATTAATCTTAATATCTATTTAATCTTCAATATTATATTGGGATTTAAGGTCAGTTTCATTTTATTTAATTGATAAGATCAAGTTTGTAATGAACAAGCATCCACAATCACAATTCACAAGAGCTTTTCATTTAATAAGGACTGTATTTTACCCATAAGTCAATTTAAATTAGAATTTATGTTTTTATAATTTTCAGTTTTCTAATCCATGAAATAGCCTTCTCTTTCATTTACTTAGAATCTTTAAAGCTTTTCTCAATAATATTTTCTTATTTTCTTAGTGATATTACATATGTATTATGAAATTTGTTCCTAGATATTTTTGAGCTATTTTAATTTTGTTGCTTAATGCTAATGTAAAAATACAAATAATTTTATATATTGACTGAATATATAGCAACCTTCTTAATTTACTCATTAACTCAAATAATTTCTATTTAGATTCTGATTCAATTACCATTAGATATACATCATGCAAGTTTGAATATTAACAGTTTTATTTATCCCTTTGCAATTGTTAATTTCTTTCCCTTTATTGATTTATCACTGGCTACTTTATAAAATATTGAAGAACAGTGGTATTGGCAGTCACTTTTCTCTCATTCTAATGAAAGTTTGAAAATAACATATTTCAATACCTATCAATTTTTGTACTGATTTCTCTTTCAAATTCATTGAAATTTATTATTATCATGGGTGTTAGTTTTAGCTTTACTTTTGCATCTATTCAAATGCTTATTTTATTACTGTATTGAGGAATTATATTGTTTAACTTCTCTATATTAAATAAAAATTTATTTAATATAAATTTTATATTATATTAAAATATATTATATTGAAATAAACTCAAATTTAATGAGATATACTCTTTATTTATCTATGTTTGATTTGCTAATATTTATTTCAGATATTTGCATCTATGCTTCTGAGAGAGGTTAGCTACAATTACTCTTCTTTCTTTGACTTCTTCTTGTATAATTCTTATATAGTCATATTTTTTATAAATTTGTTCATTTTATCTAACAATTCAAATCATGGTATAAACATATTCAAATAGTCTTTATATAAGCTGCAGAATATACACTAAGTCTACTTTTTAATTTCTTTTTATAAAGGTACTTTTTCTCTTCTTTTTCTTGACAATTTAGGAAGTAGTTTATAAGTTTTATTTCCAATGTTCAGAAAACAACTTTAAATACTTGCATGCTTTATTTTTCTATTTTATTAGTATATTTTTATCATTATTACTTCACTCCTGTATTTAAGTTTTCTTTCTTGTTATAATTATTATTAGTTCTTGAGACTGAAGCTAAAGTTTTTGCATTTCAGTTTTTAATTTGTTAAATTCATGAACTTAAGTCTACATTTCTCTGTAAGATTTTCTTTAGCTACATTCCATAGAGTTTGACACATCATATTTTCATTAGCATTCAGTTCAGAATATTTTCTAATTTGAGCCATGTATTTAGAAGTATATTGCCTTATTTCAAGTAGTTGAGTATTTTTTAAAATTACGTTTGTTATTTATTTCTAGGTCAATTTATTTAGATTAGAGAACATATTCTCTGAGATTTCAAGCTTTTGATATGTATTGATGCATATTTATGATCAGAAATTATAAACTCTGGTAAATATCCCATATTACCTAAAAATATTATCTGTAAGAGTGTTGTTCATAAACTGAAAGGTTGTGGGTTTGATCCCTTGTTGGGGGGAGTATGGGAGGCAACTATTGATCCTACTATCTCATATAGATGTTTGTCTTCCTTCTAAAAATCAGTAAACATAACCTTGAATGAGGATAAAAAATAATATAAGAATTTTAAAATAATTTGAAGATCTAAGACAAGATTTCTTACTTTCAAATTCAGTCTCAACATACAAATTGTTCTCTGTTCAGTACAAGATTGCCTGCACAATGTTTATGGATGCATTTCCTGTTTTGATTCAGCTACAGTGGCCCTGCCATTTAGGGTCACTTGTGAGGCAAAATAGTTTTAAGTTGATAAGCATCCATAATTTAAATTTAAAAAAAATATCTTTCATCTATTCTTATTCATTTATTTAATATTTTGTGTATTTTATTTTTAGAGAGAGGGGAAAGGAGGGAGAAGAAGAGGGAGTGAAACATGAATGTATGGTTGCCTCTTTCACGAAGCCCCAACCAGAGGCCTGGTCTGTAACCCAAGCATATGCCTTGACTGGGAATCCAACCAACAACTCTTTGGTTTGCAAGCTGGTGCTCAATCCACTGAGCCACACCAGCCAGGACATCATTTTCCAGATATGCTACAATTCTTGAATTATGTCAAAACCAATAATATAAAATGAGAAATTAAATGAAATAATCCAAAATTCCATTCTTAACTTACATATTAATGTTTTGGTAAATTTTAAAATAATTATTTATTTAAATGACTGATGTGTTTATCCCTGTATGCCTGAGAAAATATTAAATTGTTTTATTTTTAACAATAACTTAAAGATGATAAAATATTGATTAATGACTATTAGATATTAAATTCTGTTGTTTTAGATGACTCTGATATGACTGTAATAAATTTTGGTAGTGTTTGAATAAAAGTTTTATGTTTATTGTAGAGAATACATCAAAAGTTGTGATACATAGGTTTTAATAGTGTTTGAATGACAAGGTATGATATCATTTAAAATTAATATATAAACAACTGCTTAATATTTTAGACCACTTGAAAATATTTCTGGCTATTGAATATATGCTTCAAATACATATATAACCATCAATGCAAATAAATAAATAACAAATAAAAATATATCTATCTATATTAATTTCCTTTAGTCCATCCAAACATCCATTTATCCATCTGCCAGTCCTCCACCTATCTATCCTTCATTAATCTATTATCTATCTCCTTATCTATCATCACTTACGTATCTCTCTATTAATTTACATAACTATTTGTTTATGGTATATACCAAGTTCTCCTTGTGAGAACTGGGAGGCCTGTTTCCTTTAAGTCTTACTGATTCAATAAATGCTTGTTGAATGCCTATTCTGTGCCAGGAATTGTGCCAAGCAGAGGAATATAGGCACAGACACGCTAATCTTAATCAGTATCAGCAAATCGAGCCTAGTTTAGTGAAAAGTTCATGTAAAATAAATATTTTTTATTACATGATTAGTAATTGGCAGTGATGAAACTCTATTGTGCTTTCAGATCAAACCTTCGTTATAGAAAGATGCCTCCTGCTACCATAAAAGACTGCAGAGTGCAAGAGCATGTGTTACAAATACAGGTGTAGGAGGTTCCTATTATCTTGACACCCACTAGGCCTCATTCATTACTGGGGGGCAGGTTTGAGGGAAGGTGGTCTTAATATGTTATTAGCCAGCAGTGGAATAGATGATTTTCAGTGTATATTCTGGTTCATGGTCTGGTTTTTAGTTTTGTTTGTGATCTTAAAAAGTTTTAATTTCTTTGTCTCTTTCTTTCAATACATTTTAAGCGCTATATAGCACAGTGGAAAAATACCTATGAAAGGGTGTTTACTGAATAGGTAAATAGATGGATGAATGTACTTTTCCTAATGGGTTACACTTTCTGGGCCTACATTTTCTAGAACATACTGCATATTTTGGACATGCTTTTGTCCCTTACTGTGCTGTCAGTATTGTGAGGTTGGGCTACAAAATGAATCCTCACTGTTCCATCACTTATTCTAAAGTCCCTGCCTTGTTGCCTGTTTTGACTTGAAGTGCCAATGTTATTTGTGTTTAAATCAGCCTGACGCTTTACATTTTTCATGAATATTATATCACTGTTATTTTAACACCACCATTATGTAATACCTTTACATTTCCATAAGAATTACTGTTAAAATAAAATATGTCCATCTACCTATTTATCTTTAAAACATAGCATTGCACATTACTTCCTGTTCTCCTTAATAATTTGTTTGCCTATGATTATATAGTGAAACATTCTTTACATTATACATGCAAAACAATTCTACAGAGGTACCATTATGCATCTTGATGTATTGATGATGTACATGTGAAATTATCAATATATAATGTGTATTATAGAAAGTACAAAAAGGCTATTAATCTGAAATGTAGTGTGAGCTCAAATAAGAATCATGTTAATGACATGTGCTTCCACATAACTTCAGCTGATTATACCCACTGAGCTCCAATAACTTAAAATAGCTATGCTTATTTAAATCTAATTTTGCACCATAACTGTATTCCTAGACTGAATTATTTATGTCTCTGTTTACAACCAACATTGCAATGCATTATACAGTAAAGTTAGAGGAGAATATGAGTATGAACTATTATTTCATTAGTAATATTTATATAAGGTATTCACAGTAAAAGTAGGAGTCTCATCATATTTATGTTTGTCATTTTCCCCAAGAAGTTGGTAGTGGAAAATGTGAATACACTGTCAGTCTGTTAACAGTATTTTTAAAAATAAATGATTGCAAGTTTGTAAGTCTAAAAGTATACAGAGTAGAAATATGAGAAAGCATGTTTTTGTATTTTATCCAAAGAGTGATTTAAGTTTGAATAGAACCTGTTTACTAAAAGTTACCTCTTGCCATTGACCTTATTCTCGGTAAAAGGGACCATATATCATTAGGATATAATATTATAAGATGTCTTGATACCTTTCTCCCACTTATAAGCATGAGTATCAAGGGTGTTTTTTTTTTTAAATATCAAGTGAATAATTGTTTGGGTCATCATTGTGATCCATTAGATGTTTTGTTCTTCTTCCAGGTACCTTGCACCTTCATGAAGTTTTCTGTGGCCATGTGTCTCATCATCAAAGTTTGAATGAAAAGAGCATTATATTACTTGCAGGTAGAATGTTTAAGAACTAGAGAACAATTTACTATTCCAACTTCTTTTTTTCCATTTTGACATGGAGAATAGCAGGGCTTATTTTGTAGCTTATCTAGTACTTATTAGTACTAGAGTAATAATATCATGGAATTGTCTTGGACATGGAGGAGGGTATAGGGATGTAAATGATAATGTATAGAGACTTGATTTGGGATGGTGAGCACAGAATACAGTGTACATATGATGGTTTATAGAATTGTGCATCAAAAACCTGTATTATTTTTGTTAACCAGTTTCAACCCAATAAATACCATGAAAAGAAAAAATGTGCCCTGGCTGGTGGCTCAATGGATGAGGCACCAGCCTGCGAACCCAAAGGTCGCTGGTTCAATTACCAGCCAGGGCACATAACCAGGTTGCAAGCCAGGTCTCCACCCAGGTCCATAGCTGGAGGCAGGTGAAAGGCAACCATACATTGATGTCTCTCTCCCACTGTGCATCTCCCTAAAAATAATGACTAAAATATTTTTTAAAAAAAGAAAAGAGAAAAAGCATCATGGTACTAAGTCACTGCATTTTTAAGTTACTTGTTAGAGTAGAAATATTTATCCCAGTTGATAAAAAATTAACCACAATATTCCTTCTCCTCGCTTCCCCATATATCGGCGTGCATCTTTATGTAATAGGAAATACTATCATGAGTTTTTCTAACTCTCTAATTCTTACTGCATACAACATAATAGTTCTAAGTGATACACAGCCATTAATGAGGAATTAGGTATAACCATGCCAGAAAATGTCATGCTGTTGAACCAAACTGAAGCCAAGGTATATTTCCATTTCAGCTTTTATGTACCTGGCTATCCAAGAAGAGTCACAAGAAGACCTGTATTTTCTCCATAGAAGATAACCATAAATTATAAGGTTCTAATAATTTGTCTTACATTAAGAAATGTATGGCATAAAACCAAGAAGTTCATATTCACCCTTGAGAGTTTGAAGGGCATTATAGCACAAATCAGATAGAATGAAGTAGAACAAATAAACTAATTTTAAAAATAGAACTACCATTCATTAATTTATTAAATTACTTAAAATTATATTTTAATCAACTTTTAAAAATATATGAGCGAGAAGCCCTGGCTGGTGGCTTAGTAGATAGGCCCTGGCCTACGAACCCAAAGGTTACTGGTTCGATTCCCAGTTAGGGCACCTAATCAGGTTGCAAGCCAGGCCTCTAGCCAGGTCTCCAGCCAGGTCCATAACTGGAGGCAGGTGAAAGGTGACCATACATTGATGTTTCTCTCCCTCTCATCCCCTCTCTCTTTCCTTCTCTCTGAAAATAATCAATAAAATCTTTATTTTATGAGGAAGAAATGTAAAGATTAACTTAGGATTTGTGAAAAATGCAGAGCTTTATATAAATATTAGTTGAGAAAACAAAGGAAGAAGGAGAGAGGAAAGGAAGAATAAAACAAGAAAGAATGGAAGTGTGTGTGTGTGTATGTGTGTGTGTGAGAAAGAGAGAGAGAGAGAGAGAGAGAAGCAGATCTATAAGTTGAATTTACTTTGGTAAGTTATGTAGTTTTTGCAACCTGTTCAATGTGGCATCAGTGTAACTTGCACAGCCTCCGTCAGTGCCTTTGAGGTCTTACCTTTCTACATAATCTAGCAGCCTGGAACAGTGGTTTGAAGCAGGAGCATCATGACCTCCTACTGCATAAAGAAAACCATCACATGTGGCTACTCCAACACCCCCTCTTCTCTTACACATTGGAGCACACATGTTCCATTTATTTGTATGAGGATCATAATACTCCATCGAACTCAAACACGAACTTCCATCACGACCTCCAACCGAATACAACCTAAAAATCACAAGTGGAAAAACATGACTTAATAATATAGCATGGATGACAGAATGTAGAAAAGAAAAAGTCCTTTAAAAATAAATTTCAATTGCAGTGTGAGCCTCAAGTATATTTGAAATACATTACTTCACATGGGATATTTTGTTAAAGATACTCTATAAATAATTGTATATGCCTACGAGTTCACATCATTCTAATATGCAGTATACCAGATAAAATTAAAACAACTATAGTTTTCTAATCTATATTATTTCTAGAATGTTAGATTTAAACTGCTTATGGCATAATTCAATATACTAACATGTTATTTTAAAACATATTTAGGCATCTACTACAATATAAAATAAGATCTACTTACCTCTAATTTTTCTTGAAAATGACTAAATGAAAACTGATAATCTTATTTGTTCAGCAGTTGATTTGCACTAGCAAATAAATCATGCCCCATTCTTATATGTCATCTGTCCTCATAGTGTAGAATGTTGAATAAATAGACCATCTCAATGTTATATATTAGCTTCCTTATCAGTGCCTATACTATAGCTAATGTACCACATGGATAAATAAGACTTTATAGGAAAAAAGTGTTCAATGATGTTAGTCTGATTGAATATTGCTAAAACTTACTTAATACACTAATTTTCCTATAGTTATTTCATTAATGAAAATTATGCTGTGTACCCAAGAAAATAAGTACTACAGCTTAAATTATATTTAAATCATTAGAAATACACTATTTCTAATAAAATAGATCTTGTCTATTTGATCATAGCCATAAAAATTTCATCAGCATAACATTTATTCATTCATTCATTCAACACATATTTTTCAATGCCTAGTTTGTACTACACATGCTATCTAAAGTTTTGCAAACATATTCATGAACAGAAGAAGAAATCATCCCTACACTCAATTCTTCTGAAGGAAGGAATTGACATAATGTACAAAAGAAACATATGTACTTTTTGATGACATACTGAGTACTATAGACACACACAGAATGGGGAACTGGGGTCAGGAGTGCAACTGGTGAGAGAGAAGCAATGTTATTACAATTTTAAATGTGGGAAGCTATGTAGGTAAGTACAAGCTTCCAGGAGTAGCCTGGGAGCAGAGGGGCTGACACTAGGTTGGGGGGGTAGTAGTAGCAGATGAAGTGAGTGGGGAGGGTACAGGGTGGACCTCATGCAAGTATTTGTAGACAATACCTCTGAATGAAACAGGAAGTCATAAGGTATTTTTTAAATAGAGGGGTGATAGGACTCGCTTGTTATTTAATAAGATCAAATGCTGTAAAATTTTTGCCTTACTAGTAGACATTATGCTTAATATATTGGCAAATAGACTTAATTCTATACTTTCCTGCTTATATGAAAATGCACAGGAAGACATTATTGTTTAACGTAAAATAATTCAGGTATTATATTTACAAATGTATGCTCTATTATCCTTTAAAACTCTAAAATATGATAGTTAAACTGATTCAAATCTTGGAGAGTCTTTTTAAAAGCTATTTATGTTTCTCTTGATGCCCATCATGATGAAATGTTTCTGATTGCCCAAGTGTGCTATTTATGGACATGCCTCACAAGTTGTGTGTCAGCTCTTAATCTTGCAACATATTGATGTTAACCAATTGAAGCATGCCAAAGACAAATACTGGACAATTTAGCTTGCAAAAGCACTCAGAAGTTTTTATCTTCCTAAACATTATGAAATCTGAACTTCATTTATTTCTGTTTTATTTAAATTGAAGATCTAACTCAAAAGGGGTATGCTAAATCTTGATGTATTATTAAAATTGAACTAAATATTTTTTTTCAGGAATTCTGCTTGTTGGGTAAGTATCTTCATATGAACTACATAGTTTATATGAGGTCTGTCCTGAAGTATCTAGCAATGTCAATATAATTAAAACAGTCTGTGCAGCTGATACTTTCAGGTCAGGCCTTGTATATAAGAAAAGTATCCCATTCTTTTGTCTATTGTTTTAAAGAAATTATTGACTTTAAGATGATCTATTTATTTATATACATTACAGTGATAAATTATAGTATTGCTCTATCTGTACCCAGAGTTGCTGATAAGACATTATTTTTATGCAGTAGTATATCATACATTTTCTTTTTCTGAAATTATTAAAAATGCAAACATATAGAAATATGTAGTTTAATGTATATAAAAAATAATGATAATTAATATACTGCTTTACATCAGAGAAGTCAAATGTTGAACCTATTACTGTTTTATTTGGAAATTAAGTGTTCCGGTGAAATTCACATTATATCATCATTGATTCTGCAATATAATTGCATATATTACAAACCACTATTCAGTACCTCTTCTGCATGAGCCCTTTCTAATAAAGTCTAATAACATACAGGATTATACCAGAAAGAAATGTATGTAATTCCTTGATACAAATGACCTAATATATGACAATTCTTTTTGTAAGAGATGTGTTTGATATATGTATGGTAAATTACAAAAGCCTAAGATAACTTATCAGTGTTTTCCATTATTAACATATATCCATTTTAATGTCCTTCATGGTATTTTATAATCTGCAGATTAGTAATAAAATCATAGTAATTTTAATAAGTAATATAAATTATTGCTTACTATTTGGATTGAATTAGTTGAAAAGAATAAATATACTAATGTTTCTTTAAGAACAAGCTGTGAAAAAGAAAGCAGAAAATTAAAATGTGTGTAAAAGATATAATAGTGTTCATTGGGACTGCTTTATGGATCCATTGTTAAAATGAATAAATGTATTTTGTTACTTAAAAAGATTTTGAAAGTTGTATATTTTACAAATATATATTATTAACCATGATCTATAATCCACTTATTTTGAAACATGAATTTGCTAAGTGACTAAGAATTAGAATATAAAATTAATAACAACAATAATTATTATTATTATAATTGCTATGAAGTTATTAAAATAAAGGATATAACCAATAACCAATAAATTCTAAGCAGTTGGAATAAATGCTAGACAGTATACAGACTTCATGGACAACTACCAAAGGTTATCTTCTCAGATCTCCCATCACAATCTAATTATAGTTTAGACTTATTCCCTTGCTTTGTTTTACTACAACAACAAATTATATGTTGGGAATCTGAAGAGCAGAGAAGACTGTGCCCTGACAACATAGGAAGTGACAGCTGACAGTTTCACAGTGAGAAAGGAAATGTGACATTTCAACATAGTGTTGAAAGACTAGTAGAAATGTGAAAGATGAAGAAGTAGAGGGAAAGCATTACATGCAGGGAAAGCCTTATGAGTCAAGACAAGGGTCAGTAAGGTCATAGTAGGTGATAAATAAGTAGTGGCAGGTATGTCACATTGATGGAAGAGGTGGTAGTGATGGAGGGGAAAGGAGAGATGCAGCTGGTGGAATGAAGAGATTAGATGGAAAATAAAGAGGGCTGTGCACCATGTGACCGAGTCAGAATTTCCCTCTGAGGTAATATGAAAAGGACAAACAAACTGCAATCATTCTCAGGAATCATCAAGGTCATAGTTCAGTTTTGCCTATTATGCAGTATTTCCCTTGCAAGCTAAAAATTGGCAGGAGATCAGAAATCCTGACTTAAGCAAACTCTTCTAGAATTTTGTGGAGAATGGCAAGAGTCTGTCTTCCTTACTACTCCCCCTAACATATGTGTTTATTCAGCAGGCAGATGACTTTTCCCTGAAGTTTAGCAATCAGGTCTCAGGGTTTTGAAATCTAGTTGCCAGGTGTCCATCTGAGTGGTAATTACGAAACAACAGTTGTAGGAAATAAATCCTGTACTAGTTAGGATATGGGTTCAAATGTGAGTAAAATGGCTTTGCAGGTTTTGAGACCCAAGCTGTTTCAAACTTTTAATTATGTCATATGTTGAGCATAAACCCTTTGTTAAGAGCCTTGAAGAATCTGAAATTTAACCCTACATGGAAGCTCAATAATTAGCCTCCCACAATTTCATAGATGCTGCAAGAAGTCACAAGCTCTCTGGGTCAGAGAAAATGACTTTATTACTCACAGCACAATAGTTAGTATGAGCTGCATGTTCATTGCTGCTTCTTGCCCCTCTTCCCCAAGTTCCCACCAGGGTAATACAGAGAGACTCATTTAAATGCTGCACACACACACTGGGTTTTTCTCAGCTTTGAGGAACATTGAGCTTAGGAAATGCTTGTTCTTTAAAAAAGAATTTCAACAAACATACACAACTTTTTCCTTGAAGGGAGACATTATTATTTTGGTCAGATAACAAATCTGCTTGCACTCAGGCACTGTTTCCATTTTCCAAAGCTGTATGGTTTACAGATATTCTTAAGATAGTATGAAAAATGGTTGCCAATATTTCTCATTTGGAAAATGTGCACTAATGCTGAAACTTCATTGCAGAATTGTCTTCCACCCCTTTGTCCTGGTGTCTTAAACTAGCCCTTGCTATAACAACCACAGCTTGAATAGCAGGGTGAAAGAGAAATGGAAGAAGGAACACATCCTCTGCCTTGAAGATTTCATCTTATAAGTTGCCCAAGTCACTTCTAATGGGCCATTGGCCAGAATTTAGTAGCAGAGCAGTAACTGATAAAATGCTGAAAAATCTTCTTATGTTAGGTGACCATATGCCTACCTAACAATGTGTGTTTATATTGTCACATGAAAAGGAATGAACGAGTATTGGGAGACATTTTGAAGTTTCTTAGAGCATTATATTCCCGCCAGTCCTTGCGCCATTGCGCATTCTATCTTAGGTATCTTTTCACTATAAAGGTTAGGTTGCTACTCCTTCATCTCTCATCAATTAATTTAGCTGTATCTCTGCTAGAAATTCTTTCCTGATCCCACATTTTTTTCTTCCAGAAATGTAACGTGATTTACAACCTGTGTCCTAGATAAAAGTATTTCATATTTGTCATACTTAATCAATAGTGCATGTTCCAGGGATGGCTGTAGAAGGTGCTTCCAATACAACTATCTAAATATTGTAAGTTTTGCTGATTAGTCTGTGATACCAATTGTGATTTTGATTCACAATATGGTTACCCAGAACGGTATGTCCAGGTATCCCTTTTAGTACAATAAAAGTGGAAGAATTTTACAACAACCTCCACAGTATAAAAGCTTTGAAGCAACTCCCTAGATCCATAACCCTGTTTAGTCCTTTGTGTCCAAGTTGATGGAGGACTCCTTAATTTGATCCCTAAAGAATTATGGTCAATAGATTGTGCTATCAGAATACTCCACCATCTGCCCTTCAGTGAACCTCTGCTTGAGAAGCGTCCACGTGGGGTGCCTGACAGCACAGTGAGTAGGGTGACAGTAGGGTTGCAGCATATTGTAAGACTGCTTGCTCCTCCTGACTAAGAAATATTCATACATAGGGCAAACTCAGTCTGCGATTCATTGACATTAAGACATGGCTAGTATGTAAGGCTGTGGGTTGAATTTTGATAAAACATACCTTTATTTATTAAAAGGTGCTCATATTTCCTAAAGCAACCTCATTATTTTAAATATGCAAATTAAGTTGGGTCAATTAACCACATCCCAAAACTTAGGATTCAACAACTTAAATCTGGTAGAAATGATCACTTTTATTCTTAATCTCTCCATTTTTTCTTGCCATATCACACTCCATCCCTATTAAAATTCTGTAGTTTCTTTCTTGTTTTCTATTTCTCTTTAATGTAACATAAGCTCTTAGAATGTCAGATTTAATTTATTTTCTTTGATATACCATGGGCCAGTACATGTTTGTGAATGTATTTTTTTTTAATGATAAAGTACTGGTGTTTAGTTCTAGAAAATGGGTGATCTATAGAACTTACCCAAAAAATGTGCCTAGGTTCCGTTGAAATAAAATTTGAAAAAATAGTACAAAGAATGGAAAGAGTGCATTTAAATGGGTGAATTTTTAAAAGTGTTCATAGAAAAGTACAGGTTATACTTTGCTTTAGATGATGGGAAATATTTTATTTAGGTAAAAGAAAAATTTAATATATATTTAATATTTTGTGACTCTGTTCTCAAGTCTTATAAACTGAATCTTATTGGTATTGATATTGCTACCTGGAATGTCATCCACATAAAGTACTTGAGTTGTTGTAGGTTATCACTGGAAAGTTCTCAAATGTCTCCAAAATATAAGTGAAAATCTGAGAAGAGAACCTAAGTGAACAGTTATAAGTTATTAAGAACACAAACAATGGAAAGAAATTCAAAGCAGAGGTGAGTACCTGAACAGGCAAATGGACAACGAACCTGAGAGATTCAGTAGGTCTGTGACATAAGGTGATTGTAAGACCCCGGGAAAGCAAAGATAGGAGACAGGAGATAAGGTATTCCAGACTGGGGAGTCTGATACTGGATATGCTCGTGCTGCGGACCAAAATGAATTGCCTCCTGTTGCTTACACATTCTAGTGGAATATATCTTAAACCAATTAACTATTGTGATGAGAGTTCTTTGAACTATTATAAATTATTCTTCAACCGGCGATCTTTATAAAATTGAAATGCAACCATGTTACTGCCCTGTTTTAACCTTTATAACATCTTTACCTTAGTCAAGTTGCTGTAAACCCTGAGGCTTGATTTTGGAATATAATAATCTTTTATTATATTCTAAAATTTTTTATTATATTCCAGCCAATCTCAATTTTTCCTCCATTTGTTTGCATTTCTCACTCAATAACTTGACACAAATTGTGTCTTCTCATTACAGCATTTCCCCACTCTCTGGAAATCTGTTCAATCATTCAAGTCCCAGCTTAAAATTCATTTTTTCCAGGAGGCAAATTACAAACCTCCTGAGCTTACTCATAGTCCCAAGTGAGCAAAAACAGAAATTTCAGCTTCTTAAATGTGTGCATGTAAGTTAACAGACATTTAATATATAATATAATATAAAGTGTTAATCATATGAAAGCTTATATGAAATATAGAGTTTTGCCTTTAATAAAAAGAAACACCAAAGTTAGAATACAAAAATAGAAACGGGATCTTGGAAACCACCAAAAAAGTGATGGGTCTTGAGGCTTAAGTTAGCTGCTGTGCTAGATATTGAAACATGCTAGAGAAAACAACAGACTCGACATCTATTCCTGTGATCCTTCAAGCTTCGTAAACTTCAAGCTACAAATGCAGAAATTGCAACTTGCAGAAATTGCAACTCTCCCATGAATATTACTAACACGAGGTTTTAAAAGATGGCATGAATCAGCTTTGAATGGCATCACCAAGCTAACTTGGTTGCGTTTGTCTTTTTGTAGAATCTCTAGGGGCAATAGCATTCATTCATTAAATTGCTCAGACAACATCAGGACCTGCTTTATGGGCTAACTCAGGAAACAAATGAACAAGAAAGAGCTTTTAGGTACAAAGTATAGTTTGAAAGAATCAAGCTAAAGCATAAGCACAGGAGGAACACAGAGAATCTCTTGTGAAGATATTCAGCAAGTCTGAGGCTTGATATGGTCAATCATCATACCACATTGTCTGTTCACTGCTCTGCTGTATGTTTTTTATTCATCAAGTAAGTCTGTGGCCATGCTGGTATAAGATGACCTATCTGCCAAACAGATTACACATTGTTGACTAGTCACAGAAACACTCTGTTTTCAAGCCCAAACATTGTTCACCGACAGCAGGTTAACTCGTCCTTGCACTTGCATTAGAACAATAGGAAGAAAGAATCCAAAAAAACTGAGGACAATGTAAGAAGGCTCTTGGACAACTTATCAACATTCACATCATAGGGGTGCCAGAAGGAGAAGTGAAAGAGCAAGAAATTAGAAACTTATTTGAAAAAAAAATGAAATAAGATGATAAAGTAGCATACTCAATTGAAATAAGATACTTAGGAAGCAGATAGGAAGAGAGGAGTCAAATAAAGATATGTAAAAAAATTAAAATGCAAAAATTTTAGTCTACATTGAAAATAATAAATTTCATTAAACAAAATATCAATGATTGTGTCAATGATATAGAAGA
The DNA here is from genome assembly GCA_004026585.1 of Noctilio leporinus. NCBI lineage: Eukaryota > Metazoa > Chordata > Mammalia > Chiroptera > Noctilionidae > Noctilio > Noctilio leporinus. The sequence goes on from PVIW01000022.1 coordinate 520,305, forward strand.
CACAATTCCCAGGTTAAGTAGAAAAGAAATAAAATGACTGGGGAGGAAAGACATTTGTGGAAAAAGACATCTTATTAAAGAAAATATTTAACATATTTATAATAAGCATTAAAATAATTATTTTTATCATATCAAATGTTAGGAATGATTATATATCATTTTAGATGCAAACATTTCAAATATATTTAGGTACTTTTGATGTAAAAAATCAGAGACTACTAACTTACATTTAGGGTCCTCTTTTTGTTTGTTTTGTTTTACATATGGCAAGCTACTGCATAACCAATTGAATTCCCAAGAGATCTTAATGTCACAGAAATGTTTACTTACAATTTAGGTGAGAGAAGCAGTATATTTTTTTAACAATGTGTTATAATAGTAACTTAGTAAATACACAGCTTTTTGAAAAAAACATTTAGATTGTCAAATGTTATTAAGAGTAACTAAATTGGACAGGGCAATTCATTCAGCATTTACTCAGTAGGTATAGTGAATGTGTATTAAATTCAGGGATATAATAATGAATGGTGCATACAAAATTTCAATATTTATTGAACATATAAACCTAGTGAAAAGAGACAAAAGGAAATAACATGCAATTTCAAGAACACTAAGTAAAAGTTTGGACAGGTATGCAGTGTTGTCTATTTTAAATATAATGGATAACAAATAACTTCATGGGGACAAATCTTGTGGTAAAATCTGAGTGATGAGAAGGACCCAGGCACATGAAATTTGGTAGAAACAGCACTTCAGACCAAGAAAAGAACATACTCAAAAGAACTGAGTTGGGTTAGAACTGGTCATATTTCAGGCAGAGAAAAGAGCAACTTGGCTGTTAAACAGAGAAGAAGGGGGGAAAAAAAAGAGTAGGCAGGGACAAGATCTGGTGGGTTCTTTCAGGTAAAGACATGCATTTTATTCTAATCGCAAACAAAGCCCTTGAGATTACACTGGCTGCTTTGACAAATGGGCTGCTGGGGGTAGAACTGTCCAGGCAGGGTGCGTTAATAACTGTTTAGAACAGGGGTTCTCATGGGAGTGAGAGGACACTAAGCCCTGTCTGGAGAGGTTTTTGGTTATCACCTTGGGTCAGAGTACAGCTAGCATCCAGTGGACAGAAGCTCATCATGCTGGGAAGCACCCTGTAATGCACAGGACAGAGTCTCTCCCCTAACAAAAAATTATCTGGATCAAAATGCAAATAGTATTAAGACAGAGATCTCCTGATAGAGAGTGATAGAAATGGAAATGCAGACAGGTGACCAGAGTGGTATAATTATGCAAAAGCTAGATGATGGGCACCAACATTTAATAGCTTTTTGAAGGCTCACCAGATAATTTTACCAGAAATGATATCAGTATGCAGATTTTTAATGGACATAATTCTCATGAGATATATTCAATACATCTTTAACCAGCAATTCATGTGAAGAACTTCTGGGTTTTGTTTTATATGGAGAGCCGATCAGAAAAAAAAAAAAAAAAAAAAATGTGTTCTTTATTTGTCAATTATCCATGAAAACTGATTTTTAAGATTTTATTTTTATTATTTTTAGAGAGAGGGGAATGGAGAGAGGCAGAGAGGGAGAGAGACATCAATGTATGGTTGCCTTTCACCTGCCTCCAGCTACAGACCTGGCTGGAGACCTGGCTTACAACCTGGTTATGTGCCCTGGCTGGGGAATCGAACCAATGATCTTTGGGTTCGCAGGTCAACACCTTATCCACTGCGCCACCAGCCAGGGCAGTGAAAACTGATTTTTAAAAAATCAAAAACAGAAGATATTTAAAAATATTTTTATTGAATCAGTTTACACTATATACCAGAACAAACTCAGATAAAACACTTAAATATAAGTTGTGATACCATAAAATTTTAGCAGAAATATAGCTAATAAAATTTCAGATATATCACTTAGCAATATTTTTGCCAATAGAGCTCATAGAAAAGGGAAAATAAAGGGAAAAAATAAACAAATGGAACAACATCAAATTGAAAAGCTTCTGCATGGCTATGGAATCTATCATCAAAATGAAAATGGAACCAACCATATGGGAGAACACATTTGCTAATGATATATTGGAATAGGATTTGATCTCCAAAACAAATAAAGAACTCATACAATTCAAAACCTGGGACATAAACCATCCAATTAAAAAATGAGCAAAGGACATGAATAGACATTTCTCCAAGAGGGCATACAGGTAGCCTACGGACATATGGAAAGATGCTCAACATCACTAGCCTTCAGAGAAACGCAAATTAAAACCATAATGAGGTACCACCTCACACTTGTCAGAATGGCTATCATTAACAAACAAGTGCTGTCAAAGGAGTGGAGAAAAAGGAGCCCTAGTGCACTGTTAGTGGGAATGCAGACTGGTGAAGCCATAGTGGAAAATAGTATGAAGTCTCCTCAAAATTTAAAAATAGAACTGCCTTTAGACCTAGCAATTTCACCACTGGGAATATATTCTAAGAGTACTAAAACACCAAGTCAATAGGGTTTATGTACCCTTATGTTCATAGCAGAGCTACTTACAATAGCCAAGTGCAAGAAACAGCCTAAGTGTCCACCAGTAGATGAGTGGATCAGAAAACTGTGATACATTTACACAATGGAATATTATGCAACAGAAAGAAAGGAGGAATCCCTACCTTTTGCATCAGTATGGATGCAACTGGAGAGTGTTATGCTAAGTGAAATAAGCCAGCCAATGGAAGACAAGTATCATATGATGTCTAATGAACAATAAACCAATGAGCAATATAGAACCAGAAGCATGTAGTCATGGAACAGACTGGTAGCTGTAAGAGGGGAGAGCAGGTAGGGACTGGCTGAAAGAAAGTGAAAGGATTAGTCAAAGAACATACATGAAGGACCCATGGACCTGGACAATGATGTGAGGATTGACTGTGGAAGTAGGGGGGTGGGGTGTTGGGTGGAGGGGGGTTAAGGGGAAAGAGATAGGACAACTGTAATAACATAAATAATAAAACATTAAAATCAAAAACTAAAAAAACTGAAGATATTTAAAGTATGTTTATTGAATGAGTTTACTGAAAGTTATAGGAATATTTACACAAAAGTTTTTTTTTTTGTTTTTATTTTAAAGATTTTATTCATTGTTTTTAGAGAGAAGGGCAGGAAGGAAGGAAGAAAAAGAGAGAAACATTATTGTATGGTTGCCTTTCACCTGCCTCCAGCTACAGACCTGGCTGGAGACCTGGCTTACAACCTGGTTATGCGTCCTGGCTGGGAATCGAACAAGTGACTCTTGGGTTTGCATTAAAGGTTTGTTTGTTTGTTTTTTCAGAAAAAAAAAAAAAAAGAAAAACCACAAAAAACAAAAAACAAAAAACAAAAACCTACTCACTTGCCATTCAATGCAGCTACACCAACTGTGCTTCGGGCAATTGACATGCTGGCTACAAAAGTCCATTGCTGGTTCTGGGGATCCCACCTCTCCACCGTATTCAGGTAGCTCCAGCCATCATGTCCTCCCACAGCATAAATTGGGCCTTCAAGTACTGTCACACCTGAGACATGGGAGAAATGAACACTGAATGGATTTACTTTACAGTGAGATTTTAAAAACCAGATCGACAGTAAAAACCATGATGCTATTCTGAATAAACTCAAGCTGTTAGAAAACAATTGCAATGAGGTAGAAACTATTTACTAAAATTGAACCACCTGATTAAAGTGAGAAAGAATTAGAAGCCAAAATAAATATTATGACCTATATGCTTTACAAATTAAAACAAATTTTCTTCTTAATGTCCATCTAAAGACAAATTCTGAGAATCAGAGATGATACATCTTGCATCTCTACTTTGAAGAATATTTAGGTACTGCCATTTAAAATACTTTAAACAGTGTTGTATTAAGCAGTGTGATATCAATTGAATACAACATGGTATACCCATATTTTATAAGGAATGTCTTTAATTTTTCCCAATAACATTTTTATTCTTAATACAAAAGTTATAATAAATTACTATAATTTTGTTCATGTTTTTATTTTAATGTTATGTGTATCCATATTTAAGAATTCAATTTTTCTTGCTGAATTGATTTTTTAAAGTTATAAAGTATGTATTTCTTCTCTATACAGTAATGCTCCTCACCATAAAGGTCTAATTTGTCAATTGTTAATAAACATACATTGATTTTTGTTCTATTGTACTGATCTTTTACTGACAGTTATTTAATCCATCTATATTTAATGCAGTAACTAATTATCTTTAGATAAAATTTTAATGTTTTTTCTTCTTGGTCCTTCCATTAATTTTTTTCCCTCCAATATTGCCTTTTTTCTTATATATTAAAATTATATTATTTTTCTTTTCCTCATGTTTCAGCTTGTTGTAGAGATAATACAAATGAATCAGTTTGTCAAATAGGTGGTCAGATTATCAAATGAGGTTCACACCAATAAGTGATCCTACAAATGACTAAAATTTACAAATAATTTCAAAGATTCTAGGAATCCTGTGCAGTTTGCATATACAAGTACATGTCTAGACTATTCTTCCCAGGCAGTTCCTCCCTTTTCAGAGTTTGGTCCCTTTGGTGTGGGCTTCCCTGGGAGCACTAAATTTTATTTGTGTCTCTGTGACCAGAGACTAGCAAGCCCTGGATCTCAGATTTCATTTTGCCCCTTTGACCCCCATGATACAAATATGCCTGGAAACAGAGGAAGTAAACAATTTACCTTAAACATCTGGTTTATCAAGTGCTGGCTTATCAAGTGAAGGCTTTCTGAAGCCTTCCAGAATTTAATGTATGTCTTTAATTCAGTTTTTATAGTTGTACATGATAAGAAGCTTACATTTGCATAAGACTTAACAATTTTTAATTAAAATGATCAAGAAATAAGGTTATCAAAAGTATTAATCTATTAATAATGATTTGGCTTTGATTCACATACATGTTTATGATTTTCCTCTAGCCCTGGCTGGTGGCTCAGTGGATAGGCACTGGCTGTGAACCCAAAGGATGCTAGTTTGATTCCCAGTCAGGGCACATAACCAGGTTGTAAGCCAGGTCTCCAGACATGACCATAGATGGAGGCAGGTGAAATGCAACTATACATTGATGTTTCTCTCCCTTTCTTCTTCCCTCCCTATCCTTTCCTCTAAAAATGATGAATAAAATCTTTATAAAAAGGTAGATTTACAATAAAAAAATGTTCCTCTAGTTCTACCACTTAACAAAGGTAAGTTTCTTAATTTCTTTATATAATAATTTCCTTATCATTGAAGTGAATAATATAATAATGATCTTGGTGTTGTGAGGATTATATGAATTAATGTAAAGCACTTAGAATCTGATACATTACAGCCACTCAATGTAAACTGTTGTGATTGCTTTTATTATCTTCATATTCAAGTGTCAGGGAGGATATAAAAAGGACATTTATAGAAGAGGATAGGATCCTATAAGCATATAAAAATTCTTGATGTCAATGGTATTCGGGATAATCAGGATATAAAATAAACACCTTTGTGAGAAAGGTTTTGACAATAATACTTTAAACTATTTTTAAAAACATAGAAGCATTTCAAAATCAAATATTGTTAAGAACATTGGGAACTGATAATTCTTATCATTCAGTTGTAACTTAAGAACACCATTTTGAATATAAATTTAACAATGTTTAGTGTAAACATGATGATCTAGCTTTTACAGAAGTTTGAAATGTTTTACAATTAAAAACTATGATTATTATAGAAAACAAAATATAGCAATTGAGGTATAATTAGTAAACACTGCTTTAAATAAATCAAGAAAACATCTGTATACACCATTAATCTTTCAACACATGTATCTATTCAGTTTCTCTAAAAAATTTTAGCCAGTTTTTTGTATCTTCTGCTGTAAGTAAAATAAAGCCTACATTTATTCTAATGAAGATACAGGAAAAGGAATTAATGCTATAGCAAACTTAATTATTAAAATGTGAACATACCTAATCTCTACCTCAACAGATTCTTAAATAGTTCAGTGGTTAGTTTAGGACCACATAGGAAGTCAACCACAAGTTCAGAAAAATAGCTAGAATACTATTCTACAAAATTATTTAAATTCTAGGGATTTTTATTTTTACCTAACTTAGTAGACATAATAATTTCTACTCTGGGGACCAGCTGAGCACTGCAAGTGCCATTATTTCTGAAGGCTTCAACTTGCAAAACACATGTAGAGGAAAAACAGAGGGTATTGAAAAAAGTAAGACCTATGCACAGAAAACAAACAAACAAACAAATAAATACATCTACTATTTAAGATGAAAAATTCTAAAAAGAAAAAGTTATGCTTCTAGTAGTTTAAAATAAAGTTGAGTTGTATTATTGGAGCAGGGAGGATCTGACTCAAAAACCTAATTCATTTTTGACTATGTGTTTGACACTGTTTCTAGGACAACTTTCACAAAAGTGAGTTCTGAAATACACCATTTCTGTGATATATTTCACAAAAATAACATTCCAGAGTAAAATAAGTATTAAAGAAGAAAAACTCTGCTTAATTTTGCTACAATATATCTAAAATTCTATCATTGAACATGTAATGATTATGTAAGCTATTGGCATATTTTAAATTTTGGTATTATCTCTTCAAAATCCAGTATGTACTTTAAATATGTGTAAAAATATGTATGGATGTAAATGTGTTTGATAATATTGCAATTCATATTACTTAAAAGAGTAATTCTTTAAACAAATGAATTAACGTAGGCATTTTGGAATAATGAAAAGAAAACTTTGTATTAATATGATTTGAGAAGCTGACAGAAGGCAGTAATTAAATGGTGAATTGTCTTGATGTGAAAGGGACAAAAAAAAGTACACATTGGTAGTTATAGAATAGACAGGAGGATGTTAAGAAGAACAAAGGAAATAGAGAAGCCAAAGAACATACATGCATGACTCAAGGACATGAACTAAGCGGGGAATTGCTGGAGGAAATGGGGTACTGGGTGGAAGGGGACAAAGGGGTGAAAATTGGGACAACTGTAATAGCAAAATAAATAAAATATATTTTAAAAAATATACAGACAATAAGCATTTAAAAATAATTGGAAGATATCACATATTACTATTTTTTAATTAACTAAGGCATTGTGGGCAAGAATTTTAGGATTGAGGGTAGGGAAAAGGCAGAAAAGTTTTGTAACTAATAGCTCTATCTTTTGAGATTATTTGTCTGGGCTCAAATTCCAATACCTTTTTACAGTTGTGTGATATTGGGAAAAATATCTTTAATTCCATTTATCTCAGTATCCTCATTCTTAGAATAACTTACCTTATTAAGTTATATCAAGATTAAATATAAAACTCATATTATCAGTAGATAGCAAAATTAGTAAATTTTAAATATTATATAAATGAAACAGTCACTATGATTCATTTTAGGATTAGTCATTAAAGCTGAGCTGTTAAGATCTGCCAGTAGAAAGAAAGAATACTTATAAGATACCTCATTGTTCTCAAAACTTAATTTCCTCACTCAGCAATCTTTACCTCTAACTTACTAATTGACCAACTATACTCCCATGATTATTTATTTTACTAACTGAAATTTGAAAAATATTCATCTTTTCCTTGAAAATATTTATAATTTATGCTTACAGATAATAAACATATTTTTCAGGTTACTATGGGATTTCTGAACTCCGGATACCTTATAATGCGATTTGCTCATTTCTTGCAGCTGTGAGGATTTGTTGCCAAAAGGTCTCATTAAATGAAGTGAATAATTAGATCAGAATAATTTCAAAATCAGAATACTTCAATTTCATCCTTATGCTTACTAAAAATATCTTTACAGATGTAGGAAAACAAGGTTAACCATGTAAAAATATTTTTCTGTGCTCTGTTCAGGAACAATGTTAAACCTGCATTAAAAAGAATGATCTAACAAAAGCAACAGAAACAGCTAAAGTTATGATTTTGTGTCTCTAGGTTAATAATTGTATGATTTCTTCTAAAAATTTTATAAAACATCTCCTTCTTGTTTATAGTTACCAAAATCTTTTAAAAATACATATAATTGCTTATATATTATAAGTTCTAGCTCTTGCATGTTACTTTTCTTGAGAATTCTACAATAAAACCTCTTAGAATTCTGCATAATTTTCCTTCAAGGTAGTTCAATAAAATTAGCTAGTCATCCCTAATCTTTAGGTAAAATAGCAAAAGTTAAAGCTAAGTGCTTTCTGCATGGGTTTTAATTGCTCAGAATATTTTTCATGCAGTCTTACAAAATATCCCCACCCATGACCTACTGAACTAGAATCTGCATTTTAAGAAAAATCCCTTCCTAACAATATGCACATTAAAGTTTAAGAAGTATCAGTGGTCTCCAAAGAGGAGGGCCGCTACCTTAAAGGGTGCATAATGTAATTGTTAGAATATGTAGGTAATATGTCAGAAATGATATTTTCTTATGTTTAAATACATATCTTGGCATGTTTTATAGTGATCATAGCTTTAACTAATTAATAAACTTTTTAATTGATAAAGAATCTATTAAGAATAAGTAATACATTTTAATGATTTATGAAAAACCAATTGAAGTAAATAATTAACATATTTATATAATTTATTTTTAAAAGCCTATTGGAGCCAAAATGTATTTACTAATAGGCGTACTCATACAAAAATGTTGGAGATTATTTCTTAAATAGTCCCTCACTTAGCTATCACATTAGAAAGTACTAATTTCAGGTAAGATGACCATTTGATTTAAACCTGAAATTATTTTATAATTAGAGACAAACCCTTTCTACAGAATGTTTAAAAGGCAAACCATGGGGTATAGGGTGGATAAATAGTAACAGAAAAACTACAATAACATTTTTATTTTTATTTATTTATTCATTTTTAAAGATTTTATTTTTTAACTTTTAGAGAGAGGGGAAGGGAGAGAGAGAGAAACATCAATGTATGGTTGCCTTTCACCTGCCTCCAGCTAAGGGCCTCGTTGGAGACCTGGCTTGCAACCCGGTTACGTGCCCTGGCTGGGAATTGAACCAGTGACCTTTGTGTTTGTAGGCCTGCACTTTATCCACTGAGCCACCAGCCAGGGCGGAAAACTATTTTAATCAATGAAAAATCCAGATGTTTTGCTTGACTATAAAAATTATCTTTGTGTATAAAAGGGTTGGTGAGGAATAATATGTTTGTTTACATGATTTGCACATTTTAACATATTTTATGCATTTGCAAGTTGAAGTTTTTTAACAATCATCTTCTACTCAATCAATATCAATCTAAACTAACCATCATTGACATCAACTCTGTATCAAAGTTAATTCCACAAATGTTTAATAGATTGATCTTAAAGCAATAATTTCAAAGGAAAAATGCATTTGTAAAATGTCTTTAACAACATTTTCTTTCCCTTCCTTTTTTTCTCCATAATTTATCTTACTTAATTTTCACATATATTTCAGTAACCATGGAACTCAGTTTGCTACCTGCCTATCTTATTTCTTTCACTGATTTTTTGATGCTTCTATGAAATTGAGAGTAATCATCCAGTAGCACAAACTATCCCTGCTCAAAAGTTTTAATGATTTTCTTGTGTTAGGGAAATACTGAACTTTATTGTGTGACATAAGATATAGTTCATTATCTTGCCTCAAACTTTTAAAATTCTGCTTCCCACTATTATACTTACAAATGTTTTAAATCAGTCAAATGTAATACTTGATGTTTTTTAATATATTTTATTTATTTTGCCATTACAGTGTCCCAATTATCACCCCCTCCACCCAGAACCCCATTCTCTCCAGTAATGCCCCCCTTAGTTCATACCCATGTGTCATGCATGTAAGTTCTTTAGCTTCTCTATTTCCTTTATTTTTCTTAACATTCCCTTGTCTATTCTGTAACCACCAATGTGTACGTTTTTTTTCCTTTCACATCCAGGCAATTCACCATTTAATTACTGCCCTCTGTCAGCTTCTCAAATCATATTAATACAAAGTTTCCTTTTCATTATTCCAAAATGCCTATGCTAATTCATTTGTTTAAAGAATTGCTCTTTTAATTGCAATATGACCAAACACATGCAAAACTACATTTACAACCATACATATTTTTATCTATGTTTCATATAGCCTATCATTCATGACATTCCTTTCTGTTTTTATATATTTATTTTTAAAGATTTTATTACTGTTTACAGAGAGGGAAAGGGAGAGAGGGAGAGAGGGAGAGACACTTCAATGTGTGGTTGCCTTTCACCTGCCTCCAGCTACGGATCTGGCTGGAGACCTGGCCTACAACCTGGTTATGTGCCCTGGCTGGAAATTCAGCCAGAGAACTTCCGGTTCTCTGGCAGGCACCTATTCAGTGAGCCTCCAGCTAGGGCCTCATTCATGACATTTCTTATACTGTACCCTATATTGCAAAGGATCTTTGTAACATATCAAAATTCCACACAACATTTATTTTTTTAATTTAATTTTTATTATATTTTTCCTTTACCAAATATTTAGTCCCCTTATGCCCACTCCCGCTAGCAATCACCACACTGTTGTCTATGTCCATGAGTCCGTTTTCCCTTTTTGCTCAATCCCATCATTTACATCTTAATTCAAGACTCCAGAGGTAAAATTTCCTGTGACTTATCAAGCTGCAAAAAATAAAAAGCAACCATTATTTGACAGTTTTAAAATAAAAATTGTACTTTTTTCTAGATTATATTAAGATTTGTGTCTTCTTTTTAAAAAGATTTTACTTATTTATTTTTAGAAAGAGGGAAAGAGAGGGAGGAAGAGAGGGAGAGAGGCATCACTGCCTGGTTGCCACCTGTGCACTCCCAGCTGGGGACACGGCCTGCAACCCAGGCCTATGCCTTGACTGGGATTTGAACCAGAGACCCTTTTTTTTTTTTTTTTTTTTTTTAGATTTATTTATTATTTTCAGACAGTAGGGCAGGGAGGGAAGCAGAAAGGGTGAGAAATGTCAATGTATAGTTACCTTTCACCTGCCTCCAGCTACAGACCTGACTGGAGACTGGGCTTGCAACCTGGTTATGTGCCCTGACTGGGAATAGAATCAGTGACCCTTGGGTTCACAAGCAGGTGCGGATCCACTAAGTCATACCAGCCTTGGCTTAAACCAGTGACCCTTTGATTCACAGGCGAGCTCTCAATTCACTGAACTACATTATTCTGGCAAGATATTTTTTTTCTGATTAATTATTGCATCTTCAAAGCACCCAGAACTGTGATTTAGACCTAATGGGCATTTAATACAGGGGTGTTCACTAGAGGCATGAGTAGATGAACCATGGAGAAATACAGAAAAAGTAAATTAATTGATTAATTCAGTGAACAAAAGCCTACAATAACAAATTAATCTTCCATGATTTGAAATGCAGTATATGATGATAAAGAATTTCTGTAAATATGTGGTAGTTTGAAAGAAAATTAAAAGACAAAGCTTTAAGAAATTTTCTCAATGAAAAACACATGACTGTTGATTATATTTAATTTTTAATGTATAACAATGTTGAATTAATAGCATTTAATAAATGCTTACATAATACATTTTTTAATTAAGCAAAAACAATAAATTAAAAATATATGTTTTTTATTTAGGACATTGTTATTTCTATGAATAGTAAAAGGTTGGTGGGATGGGGGTGAGGGAGTTACATCGTGATTGACGGGTGAAAATGGCGCCAGCTTTCCCGGGGAGATGTGACTACACAACTGCAGGTACGGTCTATTAATCCAAATTCTTATCTTGCTCTAGACTCTATTTGTTCATTTTGCATACATGACAGGAGGCAGGCAGTTAACCAAAGTTGTTTTAGGGGCTTTTCTTTGGGCATCGTAGACCCCTCCCTTTCCCCCTTCCAGACCTTGGGATGAATAACACTGTCTCAAGGTTTTCCTTTTCCCAGACACAAGAGACTTTCAAGGGCTCCCCCATCCTGCACCATCACAGTTTACTTGTGTTGTTCAGAATGCCCTGCTGCCTTACGGGACCAGGCTCGGGGTTACTGGATCAGTAGGTGAGACATGTCTCCCTCTGCTTCTAGACTCCTGTATTTAAGCTCTTAGATTGCAGTGCTGAGGGTCCTGCCTTCACTTCCCTTCTGCTACTCATTCTACCATAACATTTATACTTCTGCTAATTCTGAATATTTATTCTCGGTACTGAAAGTCCCAGAGTTTTTTCTGGGTTCCACTGACTAAAAGAAAAATACATACACGTACTTGAATTTCAGGTGTGTATAGAAATTGAACAAGTATGGTTCCTAACAAGAACTTAAACATTTTAAACATTGTTATAATATGTCTCACAAATGATGACAGTATCCTTTATTCATTTAACAAGAGTTTTAGTATGAGGTAACAATGTTTTAGGCACCTGTGAGCAGTTAAATAAAAATGAATATGACCTCGTCTCTCCTAGAAGCTAAGACTGTGAAAAATGCATAATTTACTTTTAATAAACCACTTAACTTTGCTTTCACATCTTAAATCTTTTAGGGGAATACAGACAGGTTAATGAACCTTTCGTAATTTTTTAGATGTAAGGACAGGTTAGAGACCCCATCCACAGACTCTTCCACTAATGGCCCTTGTCTGTCATTTAAAGCCTACCTATGTTCAAGCAGCAATCGATCTTTGTTGGTACAGATTCATGTTAGCTGTTTCTAGTCAAAAGCCGTTAGGGAAGTTGAAAGAACCAGATATAGTTTCTTTGCCAAGAGGGACTTACCAATAAAGGAATCTGGGTGCAGAGCTTTGGATGTTAGGGTTTTCTAAGTACTAAGATTGAGGGGTGATATAGTGTAAAATAATTTTGAGTGAATTCTGTTTTAGAACAATAATGCTGTAATGTTTCTTTATTTCTTCCCAAAATAATCACAGTAGGAAACTTGAATGAAAAGGTGGATACATATCAAACAGTAAGTTTCACTAATCCATCTTTTCTTTTCCTTTTTAATTTTATTTATCACTTTCAGAGAGAGGGGGGAGGGAGAGAGACAGAGAGAGAGAGAAGCATCAATGTATGGTTGCCTTTCACCTGCCTCCAGCGAGGGAGCTGGCTGGAGCCCTGGCTTGCAACCTGGTTATATGCCCTGGCTGGGAATCGAACCAGAGACCTTTGCATTCGTAGGCCAGTCTTATCCACTGTGCCACCAGCCAGAGCCTTAATCCATCTTTTCAATTCACATCCATTTGGTATTGCAAAACTTATAAATAAATAATTTCACTAAGGTAAAATGATTGCAGTAACACCAGAACCCAGGAACTTTCAATATCATGGATTCATATAGCTCTTAGCTGATACTAGGAAACGCTATTTTAAAGGCAGCAGAGAAAAACCCTGATTTACTTATCCCAGTTCTGCTATACCTATGCAGCTGTATTTACTTAAATGGAAACAAATAAAAATCAACATAAACAAAGTAAACAACTGTAGGAGTTAAGAATAACTGCTTACAAGTTCCTGAGATGGTAGTACTCCTTGACCCCTCTTTTTAAACACCATATTCCTTTAAAAAGTCTATGGGATTTGCCCATTGCCTGCAAGTAATTGTTTGACATAAAGGTGTTTCTAAACTGCAGCTTGAATAGACTAGTAACAAAAAAGTAACTAGAGAGAATGAAATTGAATGCAAAAAGTTTGATTATCCTTACAATAGCCAGCAAACTGCTTTAGCACTTGGAGCTTTAGTTTTCTAATCTGGAAAATAGTGAAAATGATGGCACTCACCTTTAGGGGCTGTTGTAGGAACTCAATGAGAAAAGGTATGCTTAAAGTGCATTGGAGAGGTTTTAGCACTTAGCATTTCCTTTTTTCAAAATACAACTCTTAGTGTAATGTGATTTCATATACTGAAGGTAAAAAATGAGGTCAAGGCCAAAACTTAGCCCAGGAAGAAACAAAAAATGATCTGAAGTTACCTGAATTCGATTGCTTCTTGCACTATTTTTATTATGTTGCTCCTTATTTTTAGTTATAACTTTTACATATAATAGTGACATTTTACATTTATTTCTAAAGTTTGACAATTATTAAAATTCAGCATTGGTTACTGCTTCAGGATGTTGAATAATCAATATCTTTTTATGTCTTGATTTAGGGAATATGTAACCTTTTATATTTGTTATCAAAACAAAAAATCAATATCTATTTATTTGATTGTATTATATATAATCAACATGGTCTTATTTAAATATAAGTGTTTTATAATGAAGAAAATGATAGACTGTGTTTTAGAAAAAATTTAGTGGGACTATAGTTTAAATAAAACATAAAAACCTTAAGTGATAACAGGGATTATAAATCAAAGCATTTGTCTTTTTATTAACAAATAGTATGAATGTATCCATTTAGGATGAGGTAATATATAGCAAAAACTTAAAGTGGTTTCACTCCTAAAATCCAAATGTTATAATTGTTATGTTCTCTGTAATTAGAATGTCAATATATGGACCACAATATGTTTATTTTTCATGTTTTTTACTTCAGTTTTTATTTAGAGACCCATCAGTTGATATTTAAATTATTCATATCTGTTTTAACAGGGAAATTAGCCTCTGCAAATGAGTGGTTTGTTTAAATAACTCATCAAAAGCTCAGATTTAGGTGTGAATTAATACAACAGCACCAGCTATGTTAATCATACTTCTTTCATATAATCAATAGAAATATCCTGTCCCTTAGTGAAATGTGTGGTCTTTAAATATGTGAAATAAGAAGAAATATTTTACAAGCACTCCTTCCTTCATAGATTATATGGTTCTAGAAGAAGGTTATAAGATTATAGTTATAACAGGCTGTTCAGTAGCATGTTCAAGGGCTTTTTCAAGTGTAACCAAATACAGGGATTCCATTGCCTAGCTTAAAGTACAATTTTAGCTGTATGCCACTGCAAAGACCTGCTATTTGTTTAGCAAAAAAACAAGTAGTGTGTCTAGTTTCTGCACATATAGGAGGTCTGTCTTGAAAGTAATGGCCACACAATGTTGACATTGGCTTGATATTTTTGGGATATGTGTATTTGATCCATATATATGCATCAGAATTTAATCCAGCTCTTCATTTTTCATGGACAAACACAGTCTGTGGAGGAAAGAATTAGACTTTACAGCGACCAACAGCTACTGGAGGCTACAAATATCCACCAAAGAACCCTAATAGTTGTTCTAAAGTTAATATAGTTATATAAAATACTTTTGTATTATATATTTATATATAATTAATTTGTATTCCTTCATAGACAGTTATCACTTTAAGTCTGGAACATACATATTATGTAACAGTTTTTATATCAAAGTAAATTTATCATTTAAAATTTTTTAAAGATTTTATTTATTATTTTTATGAAGATAGAAAGGGAGAAAGAGGCACAGAAGGAGACAGACATCAATGTATGGTTGCCTTTCACCTGCCTCCAGCTACAGACCTGGTTGGAGACCTGGCTTGCAACCTGGTTATTGCCCTGACTGGGAATCGAACCAGTGACCTTTGGGTTCCCAGGCCAGCACCTTATCTGCTGTACCACTAGCCAGGACTATTGTCATTTAAATTAATAACATAAAAATAAATACTTAGAGACAAACTTTGAAAATCGTAATAATGTGGTTCACTTATTATAATAATATATATTTTGTGTCACTTTTATATTATTTTATAATTCATATTCTTTTTCTTATTATATATTCCCATGTCAGGTCCTAGCACCTTGACAAACTGCTCACAGAACCATTTGTTGGGACGCAGTATCTTGGGTCCTAGACCAGCAAGTTCTGATCATGGGGAGGCCTCTGGTTGGGAGACAAACGAGGACTTACTCGGAGCCTTCAGGAGGGTCTGTTTCCTTTATTGCAAGTGGCAGGCTAATGACCGCATGGCTGGGCATTTAGAGTGTTGGTGTCCTCATGTTCGGTTGGCCCACCCTTGTCACGGCTGCACTTAGGTTAGTGACCTAAGTCCGGGTGTCCCTGCACCTACTCTCCTGCTTCCAAGTGGCCGGGCTCTGAGAGTGCCGGCTGGACAATGCATGGTTTCTCCTCTTTCCCACACGGTGGTGTGCACGCCTAGCTTACAGCAAGGGAATGTTTACATACACATTGGAACAAAGGAGGCTCTATACACATTCAAACAAGGTAACATCAGTTGCTCAGAGTTGCTAAATTGGTTACTCTTGGGACTCAGTGTTCCTGGGCTCTGGGACAAGCTTAACCCCAAGGCTGTCTCCCCAGCTGACCGAGAGGGGAGGTCCAGCCACCTGTAGAC
The DNA here is from genome assembly GCA_004026585.1 of Noctilio leporinus. Lineage (NCBI taxonomy): Eukaryota > Metazoa > Chordata > Mammalia > Chiroptera > Noctilionidae > Noctilio > Noctilio leporinus. The sequence continues at coordinate 536,590 of PVIW01000022.1, forward strand.
AAAGAAATTCCTCAGGCCCAACACCCCAAAAGAAATTGTCCTAAAATCAACAGTTATTAAATACATGTTTTTCTGTTACTTCACTAAATCCAAAGCAATATGAGAGCAGTGTCTTACTTGCTTCAGTTTTCTGTTGACATCCAGGAAAATCCTTGCTGGATGAATAAAATGTACTCTGAATGTTTCAATCTAACATAATAAAATACCAATTTGAACCTAGTTTATCTGTCGATGTTGTGACAGGCTCAATATTAAAGCTAATTAATTTATAAAAATAAAAGTGAGGCAAATAGTCTTATTGCAAAAATAACAAAAATGTTAATTTTATTCGGGGAGTCTATATCAAATAAATAAAAACATATTTGTGTGCTTGAAAGAGTAGTAACTATGCTGCGTTACTCTTCTTAAAAGAGTCCTAAAATTTAGGCCTTTCAGACTAAAAATAAATATTAATCATAATGTCCTATTCTGCATAACAATACACAAGGTCATAGACATATATGTATATAATTGCAAGAGGCATTAAACTGCCTAATCCAAAGAGGCTTTAATTAAATTTTGGCATGAAAGTACAAAATGATGGTGTAGCTATATATATATATATATGTATATATATATATATATATATATACATATATATATATATATAAGTACTATATATAAATGTGTGGTCTGTTTTAACTTCTTACATCTTAATATATTGGGGTTTTGTGTATCATATTATAACAATATTAATTATTCTGCATTTTTGTCATCCTTTAGAATGTAAAATATTACAGCCTGGTAAAATAATAAAAATCACTTTTGCCTTATTCTCTTTTTTTTTACCAAATGAAAACTATAATATCAACTCATTTTTGCATTGTTCTTTTATTCCAAAGTTTAAAATGGAATCTGTATGTAGCTGATAAAAAAAAAAAAGTATGAATATTTTATATAACATTTTGGAACCTGCTGCCTCTCAGGAAAAACTTAACTGAGTACCTGTGATTTATCTTTCATTGTGTAAGTCAGCTCACAATTAAAGCTGCTTCCACATTCTGTTTGGATGTCTACATTTAAAACTATCTTTTGAGCCCTGGCTGGTGGCACAGTGGATAAGGCCTGCAAAGCCAAAGGTCGCTGGTTCGGTTCCCAGCCAGGGCACATAACCAGGTTGCAAGCCAGGTCACCAGCCAGATCTCTAGCAGGAGACAGGTGAAAGGCAACCACACACTAATGTCTCTCTCCCTCTCTGCCTCTCTCCCTTCCCCTCTCTCTGAAAATAATAAATAAAATATTTAAAAAAAAAAAAAAAAAACTATCTTTTAACTGGAATGATCAAGAAAGAAAATGTTGCTGGAACATCATTTTTCATCTTTATTGTTTCGTGAGTAGAAGCTTCATATCTTGTGAAAAGGTGAAATGTCTTGGAACAAACTTTCATTATACCAAATCTGACACTCTTATCTGTTACTCAGGGCAAAAGGGGGGAAAAAAGCAACATATTTCTGTTTAAACCTTTTCCTGGGAGTGCTGAATGATGAACTCATCTAATAAAACTAATAGATAAGTCACAACTAAGGGTGGGTCTAACTGCCTATGCATGGCATAGCTCATACACTCAAGCTTAGGTATTAAGCGTCATGGAGTGTTTGCTTTCTCACCAATTGACATGCGCAGAGGAGCACTGGGACAGCACTGCCGCTCAACCCCCATAAAAACAGGTAGTAGTGATTCAACAGCCTAAACTTTTAATAGAAGACTCATATTATTTGTCTAGTAAAATTAAACATTGCCATAGTAATATTCCCATAAATAATTATTATCTGCAGCAATACCCTCAACTTCATAGGACACTCTCTTTTAATTAAAAATACTAATTCATTCAAAATATTTCATTTCCTGTATATGCTCCATGCTTAACGCATCAGAGCTGAACAACAAAACACCTTTATCTTATTGGGCTTACGTTCTAGCAAGGGTGATTTTTGGAAATGCATGAAGGTTGATTTGATTTCACCTAAAAATGAAAAAGCATATATTTTCCCTTTCACTTTCACGAAGAGCTATTTTGGGAGTAATTTAGGTGAATTATATTTTTTCTGGATGACTAAAGAATTCAAGACAAAAATGAATGCTATCACATCAATAAAATAGCAACTAAGAGCATTTTCCTAGTGCCATAACATTGGCCGTAACAAAAAGGTTTTTATAGTTAGTCTCAGGGTAGCTGTACGTGATTCACAAACCCTTAGACTAATATAAACAATAGTTCTACACATTTAGAAATATTTTATCAAATAAGTCACTCTCACAAAAATTATAAGCATGCTTATCTACAGAATTTCAGTTGCTTATTTATATATTGTTTAAAATATTTTAAGCATTGATAAGTTCATAGCCAGAAGACATAGATCACAATGCTTGTGGCTTTTCTATATTACATGAAAAAGAAAACAATTTTTAGAAAATTGTAAACTGTATATATTCTTTTTGGTTGGTGACAAATTACAGATATCTCCCTCCCACTTTTCCTCCCTCTACTTTCAGCACATTTGTCTGTGTCCATGGGCTATGCATGTATGCAGCTTTGTTCTTTGGCTAATCTCTTCTACCTTTTCCTTTCTCTGAGGCCTGTACAGTATATAATCTTGAATGCCAAATGAATTTATAGCATATGTGTGTGTGTGTGTATATATATATATATATATATATATATATATATATATATATATATATACTATAATCCTGCCATTTGGGAATTCTTATGAAAAGAAAAACATACTAAATTGCATAATTTATTATCGAAGGCAAAATACAGTTTTAGACTTCATATTGATAACTTTGCTCATTAGGGAGGGACTTCTTGTGAAGTTGGCAAAGCTTAAGGCCCAAGGCCCCTGGAAGGATCTCATTTTTAAGCTCCACGAAAACCTGGTTATCCCTAAACTCATTATATTTACTGTGAAAAATGAACTAGATATATCCTAGAAATAGTAATAAACACAAAATCACAAAGAGGTAGAAAAATCAATGCAAAACAAAACAAAACAAACAAGCTAGATAATAAGAAAATAAATTTCATCACTAATGAGCTATTTAAACTTCACAAGCTACCTTTCTTCACAAGCTAATCTTTCTTGCCTTCAGTTTTCTCATTTGTAAGAATATGACGGTGGAGTAAATACTCTTTTAGATACTCTCTAGGTTTAAGTGGCTATTAGTTTACATACTTTTTTAGTTTTGATTATTTTAGAATCCCATTACCAACTGCACATTAAGATGTTAGGACTGAATGTATTTTTCTATTGAAAGGAGTGTTAACATTTATTTGAAATTGAGATATGAATGAGTTGCATGGTCAGTCAGGTTGAAGACATCTATGAAAAGTAAGTTAAAATGTAAAATGAATTAATCTCCCCAGATAAATCTGAAAAAGTAAAAGCAAGCAATAAATTAGCCGTCAAAACCAGAATAACAGGAACTGAAGTGGTAAGCTTTTTCATAGTTGATTTAATATCTTCTTTTCTCTGTTAATAGCTCTTTCTGTGTGATTCACCCAAGTGACCAGGTTGCCCTCTAAAAATCCAATTTCATTCATTTCACTATTCAAGGATAGCAGGTACATTTATACCTTTATTATTTGATATTTGGGTTAAAGTTAAAAAATATATGGCAAATTATGCACATGAAATTACCTCAAAATAAATATTTCATTATCAACTTAAAAATTCCAATTAAAATGTTATCATAGAATAGGGTTACAGAGATCATATGATATATTTTCTTATATATTTTGTACTGCAGATTGAACATGGGGAAGGATATTTGTTATATTTTTAAATATATTCATGTGATAACCCAACACCATTGAAATTCATTTGTTTTATAATAACCTTGTAGTTTACCACTCAAATAGCTTATGCTTTCTTTTCACATTTATGTTTTACATATTTTACTTCATTGATTTAAAAGTACTTTTTGGCCCTGGCTGGTGGCACAGTGGGTAAGACGCCAGCCTCCAAAACAAAAGATCTCTGGTTCAAGTCCCAGCCAGGGCACATAACCAGGTTGCAAGCCAGGTCTCCAGCCAGGTCCCTAGCTGGAGGCAGGTGAAAGACAACCATACATTGATGTCTCTCTCCCTCCCTGCCTCTCTCTAAAAATGATAAATAAAATATTTAATAAAATAATAAAAATAAATAAATGTATTTTTTAATTCAGTTTGTATGACTAGTAATCCTTTATGGTTCAGTTTAAGCATAGCCTCTTAGTAATCTTTCATAATTATCCATTTGACTTAAAACAGTATAATAAAAGCACTTGTTTATTACACTTAAAACATTTCATTTTAATTGTCTTTTAAGTATTCTGGTCTCATCACTCAGGTGTAAGATCCTTGAGTGCAATATCTTATTCATCTTTTTATTCTAACATGAGCATTATAGAATGCAATAGTGAAATTTTAATGCTTGTTGAATGATTTAACCAAAAAGAACTTTTACACAAATCTGTCTCATATTTAACTGAATTCTGCTAACCTTATCCTTAATACCTGACTTTATTATTGAAAACTTAAAGTGATTCCAAAATTATATAAAATGGATTTTTTCCATTAAAACTAGGCACAAAAATAACAAAACAGGCAAATAAATATAAAGTAGAGCAAACTGTGAGATTTTTACAAAAATGTATGCATAATTATTATGTTAGACTGCAAATTTACTTCAAAACTTTGTAACATTTAACTCACAGAATGAAACCTAGTTAATTAACACTATCTACAATATTCTTGTGATAAAAATTGACCAGTGCTCAGAAAGGGAAAATTGATAATGTGACTCTTAGATCAAACAGGTGCATCTCTAAAGCATTCTTGTAAAGGAGAAACTATTTCAACTATTTCTTTTTATATCCTAGATTCAAGGGGCAGTGTTCTGGAATATGGTCTATTAGCTTTTGGCATTTTATCTAAGCACAGTACAGTAAAGGTAATTGGTTTTTTTCCCAACCTTCATTGAAATTTTATTTTCTTCAGTTTTTAAACTATTCTTAGAAATTGATTGTTTTAAAAATATTATTTCTACATTGTTTACACATTCTTAACACTATTGCACAATACAAAGTTTGTATTCCTTAGTAGAATACCATGTGGAAGGATGAAATACAATCATAGACTATTTAAGAGATGGGATATACACAGATCATAGAGGAATCATGTTGAAGAACAATCACACATTTTTGTGATATGAAATTTTACTTCTGGACATGAAGAATAGATTAGGTAAAACAATATCTGTACCTGGATAAGTTTTTTATTTGTAAGTGAGAATTTGCAACTAGAATATGTATATAACTAGTATGTATGATATTAAAGGTAGGTATTGTTTCTTATTCATATCTTTTCACCTAACAGCTAATGGATTTCTTAGCACTGAAAGTCTTCAATAAATGTTTGTTTAAGTAAGAACATAACTCAGTGGGAATATATCAGGGAATATCCAAGCTTAGAATTCAACAAGTAATTGAACCATAGGAGACAAAATATATAATGAGGATTTTGCTGATATTTAAAGTTTATAAATCAGTGTATACATGGTCACATTCTATTAAGAAGAGTCAAATTTATTGTTGTTTCTCCCTCCATTCTGCCTTCCATTCCTTCCTTTCTTTTGTGCTGACAATAATAGTGTGATATTTCCAAGAAAAACTGGTAAAATAAAATTAAAGCAATAAAAGTTCTAAAATATTTAAAAAGTTGTACACACATATCTCTGTCTTTATCATATCTGCATAAGTAACAAGTAACATAACCTTTTCATGATTGCTTATTTACTCAAATAATAAGTTTCAAATGAAAATAGTAATATTATCTGCTCTAATATCATCTCCTCATTTTCCATATCCTAACCTGATTTTTCTCATTTTACCCAAGACATACACAATTACTGGAAATTGTGGCCCTGTGCATATATTTGTGTATGTGTATTTGAGGACTTATATAAGAATGTATATTATTAAAATAATTATCTTTCATTTACATCCTATACCAATATATATATTTTTCTTTTTACTAAAAAATATCTGATATATAGACTGAGTGGACAGTTTTGAATTTTATTTCCTTGTAAAAAATTGCGAAACTGTAAGCCTGGACTGATACCATAGTGGTGAAGGACCCAGCCTGTGAACCCAAAGGTCTCTGGTTCGATTCCCAGCCAGGGCACATAACCAGGTTGCAACCCAGGTCTCCAGCCAGGTCCATAGCTGGAGGCAGGTGAAAGGCAACCATACATTGATGTCTCTCACCCTCTCTGCTTCTCTCCCTTCCCCTTTCTCTAAAAATAATAAAAATCTTTTTAAAAAAATTGCAAAACTCTGAAAAAATAACCCTTTTAAGTAAGCATAGATTCTCCTGGTGTTGTGTGAAAACTAAAGTAAAAGAAACATGAAGATAAACATATATCGATGTAATTAAAGAAGTACACTAAGTTGTAGCAAGTGTTCCTTTTAAGACAATGAAAGCTGACAGTTTAAAATGTGATTTTCTAGTCTAATGAGTTGTATCACAAATAAATGCAAGGTTTTATGATGTTGATATTTTCCTCAGTCTATTTATTACTTACTGCTACAAGTATAGTTTCTATAAGCCAATGAAAACACTCATAGTAAATGTCACTCGGGGTTCCCTTTCTTCATAAATACATTCAGGAATTTTAGTAATTTATATAAGTTAAGTTAATTTTTTTCCTGAATCTGAAACACTAATTAAAGGTACTCCCAACAAAACTTGAAACTGAAATCAGCAAGGCAAAGAAGGAAAGTAAAATTCTATTTTATTTTTGATTTGTCAAAGTTTGCAGCAGTATCTAGTATCCAGGGCAATGTCGCTCAGTTATCTGATAAATCAATAATGGATTCAGCTCCAAAGTCTTCCATGGAAGCATCCTTGTCCTGACCAGACTTTCAAAGTGTTGTCATTTTTATTTTGAATCAACTACCAGATCTAATTTGATTTCAGGTAAGTCCTGGGACATTTGATCAGTTTTCTAAGTTAATCATTATGTTTGTTTCTTTGTTTGTTTTGTTAAAGTGCATAGTTTGGTGATTTATACATTATGTTTGTTTGTTATCCATGTTTTTATTCAGCTTGAGAGTGTCTGACCTCAACTTCTAAGGGTAAGAGCCATCAGCATTTATCATCATCCACAAAACATCAATGTAAGTGTTATTCTCATTATTTTGAAAATGTCATTTCTAAGTTTTTAATAACCATTATGATTTCAAGAGACTCCTTTTGCTCATGGGCTGGTCAGCATCTGCTCATTATACTCATGCCAAAAAAATCCTTGATGTTGACATCTTCAGCAATGAAAGACAGGACCTCCAAAGATCCACTATTCCATAAAAGGAATGAAAATACTGACAACAAAAGAACTCTGGAAAATAACTTAAGGCTTAAAAATATCTGAGAAACATTTTTTTTAAAAACAGTGGAACTGAAACAAGAACAATGAGCTTTGTAATGTTTTATTATGTCTTATTTCCATCACCTACCTCCTCCTTAGCCTTGCAGTAATTTGAAAGCCAACGCCTCACAATAGAGGAAAAAGGTAATCATGAAATTCAACAGCCTAGTTGCCACTGGAGGGAAGCCAGGCAGATATGAAGATTCCTCAAATGTTAATTCCTCAGGGAATTGTTATTATCTGACCTATCTGGAAGTCTGGAAACTTTCACTTGTAGGGCTTGTCATTCATTCACCTAACTAAAGCTTCCTATTACTGAAAATGCCCAGGGTGTGTGTTGAAAAAAAAAAATTAGTGGCAATTAAATGTGACCTTTGAACAACTGTGGCTTGAATTTTTGATTCTACTTTATGTGGATTTTTGTTCAATATATAGTTGTTCCTAGTGTCCCTTGATTTTGTATCTATAGATTCAACCAAATAAAAAGCAAAAACAATAATTTCAATAGCCAGTTGAGAATCCATTTAGGTAGAGCACCATCATAAGCTATAAAGGATTTTTGGCTAGGCAGAAGGTTGGTGTCTCTAACCCTTCCATTCTTTAAGGGTCAACTGTATTTGACATCATGAAATGGTGAAAACGGTTGGGTTACACAAAAAGCTAATTAAAAAAACAACAACTTAAAAGTAGAGCTGGGGAATGAGATGTCTTTGGGGGAATTTGAAACATTTGACACATCCTTGTTATTCTTGAAGGTCAAGAGAATGTTCTGGGTTGTGCACATATTCAGATAAAATCTGAGAAGGTATTAAACTTGCAACTCTGACTGACCTTAAAGAATTGTGTATACAAGAAGTAAAAATAAAGCATGAAGATTCCAGCCCTTGGTGAAAATCCGTGTGATTTTTTTCAGACTTGAATACCTCTGGATGGCCATGACCTTCACATATTTGCTTTCCTAGCCCAGGCACCTTAATTTTGAGATCTCTTGTCTAAGGAAGCTTGATAGGAATTGCACTGAATCTATAGATTGCTTTGGGTAGCATGGACATTTTAACATTAGTTCTTCCTATCCATAAACAGAGTATATGCTTCCGTTTACTTGTATCTTCTTCAATTTCTTTCTTCAGTCTCATATCATTTTCCAAGTACAGGTCTTTTGCATCTATGGTTACATTTATTCCTAGGTATTGTATTCTTTTTTAAATAATTGTGAATGGGATTATCTTCTTAATTTCCCTTTCTTTAGTTCCTTATTAGCATGAAAATGTTATGGATTTCTGGGTGTTATATGATTTCACTTATGTGTGGAATCTAATGAACAAACTGAACTTAAAAGCAAAATAGAGACAGACTCATAGAGAGTAAGATTACAACTATTGTGGGGAGAGTTAGTGAGTGGACAGATTGAGCAAAAAGCAGGAAGGATTCATGAATATGGAAAACTGTGTGGTGATTGTGGCAGGGAGGGTGGTATAAGGGAGTTAAATGGTAATGGAGATAATGCAATTAAAATAATTTAAAATATTAAATATGTATATAGTATTTTAAAAAAGAATTCTATATACTTCAAAAATAAGGGACAAATAATCACATACTGGATTTAAAAAAGAAACAAATACATGAAACATTGAGAGAATTTGTTACCAGCAGACCTGACTTTCAGGAAATTCTAAAATGGGTCCTTCAGTCTGAAATGTAGACATTTCTACAAAAACACAAATCCAAATGAAGAATACAGAGCTCTTGTATGGTAAATATATAAATAAGTAAAAATGTGTTTTTTGTTTATAATTTTTTTAATTTTCTCCCCTCTTACCTAAATAATAACTGCATTAAAACAATACTTTAATAACTGTGTTGATGGATATATAATATACAGACATGCAATTTATATAACAATAATAACAACATGTGGAGATTTAAAACACTGCTATAAAACAAAACCTCAAAATCTATGGAGTTCAATGAAATCAGTGCTTACATGGAAATGTGTAGCTATAAAAAATGTGTAGCTATAGAAAATTAAGTATAAATAAAATAGTGAACTATAAGGCAAAATGTAAAACCAGCAGTCTACTCTTTAAAAAAAAATACCAATGAAATAGACTGAATAAAAAAAGAGAGAAATGGTTATTAAAGTTAGGAATAAATGGAAAACATTGCTACAAACCTAATAAAAACAAAATGGATTAAAAGGGAATACTGTAAATAACCATGTGCCAACAATTTAGATAACCTGGATAAGATAGACAAAGTTCTAGGAAGTCACTAACTATAGAAGGTGATTCAAGAAGAAATGGAAAATCTGAATAAACCAATGAAAAGTAAAGATTGATTAGTAATTTTATAACTTTCCACAAAGTAAAGCCTAGGCTCTTTTAGCTTCACTGATGAATTTTACTAAATGTTTAAAAGAAAATCACAGAGGGGAGCAAAAAGGGGATGGATGTAATACAACAACAATAAAATTTAAAAAAAAAAAAAAAAAAGAAAGAAAATCAACACCAATCTTTCCCATACTCTTCCACTAGGCAGATAAGTGAACATTTCCCAACTCATTCTATGAAGCTAGTATTATTACCTTGACACTGAAACCGGACAATCATAAAAACCATAGACCAATGTTCCTTATAAATACAGATGAAAATTCTGTACACAATACTAGCAAAACAAATACAGCAGCATATAAAAATTATTATAGACTATATTAATAAAATAAAGGGAAAATTACATGTTGTTTCAATAAATATAGAAGAAGTACTTGATAAAGTCCAATTCCCTTTTATGATAAGGTAGTCAACTTACTAGGAATGTGAAGAACTTTCTGTAACTCCATTAAGAACATATACACAAAAATTTGATAACATTTGATAGTAAAAAAATAAAATACCTGGCTGTTAGCACAGTAGATAAGGCACCAGCCTGTGAACCCAAAGGTTGCTGGTTCAGTTCCCCAGCCATAACCACGTTGCAAACCAGGTCTCCAGCCATGTCTGCCGCTAGAGGCAGGTGAAAGGCAACCATACATCGATGTTTCTCTCTCTCTCTCTGCTTCTCTCCCTTCCTCACTCTCTGGAAATAATAAATAAAATCTTAAAAAAAAATTCCCCAAGTTTAAGAGCAAGAAAATAATGTCCTTTTTTAGCAGTTCTATTTAATATTGTTTTTATTTTATTTTATTTGTTATCTTCAGAGAAAGGGGAAGGAAGAGAGGGAGAGAGACATCAATGTATGGTTGCCTTTCACCTGCCTCCAGCTAAGGACCTGCCTGGAGACCTGGCTTGAAACCTGGTCATGTGCCCTGGCTGGGGAATTGAACCAGTGACCTCTGGGTTCACAGGCTGGCACCTTATTATTCAATGTTGTGCTAGAGGTACTTGCCAAAGTAAATAAGCAAGTAAAAAAATCATATGATTTAAAAAACTTATTTTCAACATATTATTATTTTTAGAGAGAAGTGAGGGAGGGAGGAAGAGAATCAGATAAACATTGATTGGTTCACTCTTGCATGCTCCTGTCTGGGGACCTGGCCTACAACCCAGCCATGTGTCCTGACCAGGAATTGAACCAGTCAGGATACATGAATCAAATGTAATTGGCAATTTAGCAGTAAATTTAGCACAGGTATAACAATGTACACCTTAATAAATAAAATGACATCTAAAGTTCAGTGATTGGAAAACATTATATTGCTAACATGGCAAAACTGACAAATTAATCTACAAATTACATCCAATAAATATCTGAATCCCAGATACCTTTCTGCAGAAATTAAAAAACTAATTGTAAAACTTGTTTGCAAATATAAAAGAGTCAAAGTCAGAGGAATAATATCCAATTTCAAGTCCTACTATGAAACTATAATAATTAAGACAGTGTGGTGCTGGCGTAAGGGTAGACATAAATATCAGTGAAATAGAATTGAGAGTCCATAAATAAACCTTCATTTATGGACAGCTAATTTTTGATAAAGATACCAAGACAATTCAATGGAAAAGTATTTTAGACAAATAGTACTGAGACAAGATGCTAAAAAGAATGATGCTGAACTACTATTTCACACAATAGAAAAATTTTAATTCAAAATGTGTTATATTGTTAAATTTAAGACCTAAAAATATAAATTTCTAAATATATATAGGCATTAATCTTCATTACCATTGATTAGACAATATTTTTTTCAGATATGCTACCAAAAGCACAAGGAACAAAAGAAAAAGATTAAGTTGATTTTCACTCAGTTAATTTGCATGCTTCAAATGACACTATCAAAAAATTTTAAATAGAGGACTTTTATACAGAATATAAAATGAATAACTACCACTCAATAATAATAATAAAAATATCCCAAACAAAATATTTGAATAGAAATTTATCTAAAAATGGTATAGTATAAATGGCCAATAAGCAAATGAAATGTTTCTCAAAATTATTTATTAGAAATGTCCCTATAAAATAACAATGAGGAGCCACCTTATATATGCTGCAATTATTATAATAAAAAGGATGGATAGTAACAAGGGTTGGAAAAGATGTGGAAAAATTGGCATCCTTATACATTGCTGAGGAGACATAAAATGGTGTATCCATTATAAAAACAGCTTGGCAGTTCTTCTGTTAGTTAAAGATAGAGTTACCATATGACTCAACAATTTCCCCTCTTACGTGTGCATCCAACAGAGTTGGAAACATATCCACACAAAAATGCGTACATGAATGCTCACCAAAGTTTTATTCATAATAGCCAAAAAATGAAAATAAATGCTCTTCTATTGATTATGTAAAAATACAATGTGGTAAATTCTAACAGCGGAATATTATTCAGTCGTAAAAGGAATGCAGTATTGATACATGCTACAAAATGGGTGGCCATTGAAAACATTATGCCATGTGAGAAAAACTATGTGGTAGGCCACAAATTATATGATTCTCTTTATATAAAGTATCCCAAATAGGCAATTCCATTGAGATAGAAAATAAATGAATTGTTGTGAAGGGCTAGGGAGATGGGGCAAAAAAGAATGGCTGCTATTTTTGTACAGGGTTTCTTTTTAGGATGACGAAAATGTTTTGGAATTTGATAATGGTGATGGCTGAACATACTTTGTGAATATACTCAAGGTATCAACTCCATACTTTAGAACTGAATTTTATGGTATGTGACTTTTGTCAACTGAAAACTAGAACATAAAACAAACAAACAAAAAATAACCAACCAAACAAAAACAATGGCAACCCTTACCACATATTTAACATACAACATGGTGCCTGCCATCTAGAAAATCTGCATAAATAGCACCACACTACTGTTTATCAATTTTTCCTAAATAGACTTAATTACAAATTGTATTAAAATAATATCTTACTCAATTTTATACAATATGAAATGTGGTGAAAGAAATGGCATGATGTGTAGAATTTTGCCTCAAAGACATAAAGGCTAAAATGAAAACAGCATATTGAGCAAACTGTGCTCTTAATTAATTTAATCCTCCAGGCACATGCCTTTGTACCACAGACTTAATATGAACATAATTTTATATGCTATTTTATGCAGCAGAAGGAGCCTTTGTCACTTCCTGATAGCTATGAAATATTTTTTACCACAAAATTATCTTGTGTAACCAAAGAACTGCTGTGACTTTCTTGTAAAATCATACAGGGAATTTTTTTTTTCATACAAATTAAGGAGCGGGAGCTATATGGGTCAAAGAAAATGTTTTGTGTTTGTATTTCATATTTCTAAATTTTACTTCGGACTTTAGCAACTTATCACTTGAATGTATATTATGGAGTGACAGAGTGAGTTTTGTAATCCTACTGTATACCACAAAGGAGATACTGATTCATACTTAGGAAATAATATGAGACATTCTAGTTTCTGAACAAATAGAAAATTGGCTCAGACAGCTGTTGGTTGTAGTGCTGGTTTATGCTCCAAATCAATACTGGTGATTATGCCAAAACAGGAGTCATGGCACATGTTTTAAAAAACTAACAGCAAAATTATTTAAATACATACCAATTAGAAAATCAGAAGTCAGTTACAGCTTCTAGAGTAAGAAAGAAATGGAAGGAACTGCCTTGAGGGAATATGTTGGAGGAAAACTTGATTTATGCTCCCTTTACTACCACGTGCTGTTCTCATCAGGGGACCTACTGCGTCTTCTCCAATGCTTGGCAGTGCAGCACCAGTGCCTGCAGGTTGTGTTACTTGAGGTTGTAATCAGAGCCCATCAGGTTGGATGCGGAACTGCTAAGGGCAGAAGCCAACCAACTTTCAGCTCCAGAACATTGCTTTCCCATCTCAGCTTCCAGCCCTACCTACGGGTATCAGAGATAAGGCCAAAATGTTTAAGGGAATTTGTGTGCAAGTGTAGGTAAATAAATGTGTCCCTACCAGCTACATGTTAGGAATAAGAGCAGAGAGACTGGGCAAATTTAGCTTGCCAGGTCAGAGCTGTATGCCCACTTGTAATTCCTGTACCTACCTGTGAAAGCTTGGGAAGGCCACAAAGAATGGCAAATGCCTTAGTCCTTCATATGATTAGCCAAAGTATCTTATATGTTCATATGAGAACAGTTAAAACTACATATTTTAGCTGTCACAACAACAGTTACATAGAATTGGAAGAGGAGAAAGAAAACAGGAAGAGAAGAAACTGAGAGGAGAAGTAAAAGGCTAACTAACAGGAGAAAGAGAAAGGAGAGAAAGCTCTTGGAGAAGTTGAAAGAAGAGGAGGAGGAAGATGACCACCTGCCAAAAAAAAAAAAAAACCTAAATAGAGGCAGCAAAAACTTGAAAAAGGCATAAAAAATTATGTCAGAGAAAGAACGGAAGTTAATGATACCATGAAAAAGAAGAAAGCAGTTATAACGGATAACCAAATTGGAATACTGAGAATGCAAAACCACGTTGAGATCAATATATTGAATTAAAATTATGATGCATACAGATTAAGAATAGCTTGTAAAGCTGAATATTAAAATTGTGTAGCAGATAAATAAAAATAAAATTTAGGTTTAAAAGATATGTGTTAGAAAGTATTATGCTTAGTGAAATAAGCCAGTCAGTGAAAGACAAATATCATATGATCTCACTTATTACAGGACAATAATGAATAAAACAAACGAGCAAAACAGAACCAAATATATGAATACAGTGAACCGGCCTTCAGTGGACAGGGGAAAAGGGTGTGGGGGAAGGAGGGAGGAAGAGGCAAAGAAGGAGAGCACTTTAGACAAGAACCTAGTATGGAAGAACCATGGACATGGACAACAGGTGGGATGGACTTTGGTGGGGAGTGGATGGGTGGGGAGGGGGACAGAGGAGAGTAAAAAGGGGATGGATGTAGTGAGACAACAATAAAATTAAATTAAATTAAAAGATATGTGTTAAATCAATATCAACATGATAGAAGTCCCTGGAAGAGAGAAGGTAAATCAAAAGACTTATATATTATATTGAAAAAACAGGAATCTTAGGGCAAGGAAGCTAATTTTGTTTAAGTATGATACATAATGTGAACTTGCTGAGATTCAACTGATCATGAGGAATGTAATTGATCATAAAGGAAACACTCCGGTTTATCAGAAAACACCAGGTGTTTTGTGTTACTATCAATGTAGCTGCAACTGATTGGATGTGGATTGGCATCTAAGCCAAAGGCAGTTTTCTAAGTACTGAGCATTGTTAGCAATCTGTAACGCACTCTGAAATGAGAATTGTGCAAAGAAATGATGTCTTATGCTATGATATTACTATTCAGTACTAACTCAATCAGGTCAGATCCTGGGGAGTTCCGTAGTAGACAATTAAAAAAAAAAAAAAAAAAAAAAAAACTGACTGAAGGCAAAAACCACCAGGAAGGAAGACACAGAGGAACCCAAGGGCATGCCATGTAGAGGAGAGGTATTCCACTTGATATTAGAAGGGAGGCAGAATAATAAATACAAAACAGGAGAAGCTTAGTCATGAAAATAGTCAATTTCTAGAGTTGCTATTGAGTCACTAAAGCTTGTGGAAAAGCTATGTTACATTTCGATGGCTGTGCTATTTGGCATGTACTTGTATAATTTTTATGCAGCCCTACTTCCACATGTACCTTTACAATGAACTCTTTGACAAATGAGGCAAACTGAAAGACACCATGGGGGATGACCATCCTTCTCAGCACTAAGGCCAATGTAATAGAATTTGCAGCAAGCTGTCACCTGATACAATTTAAGTATATTAACTTATACCACTTAAGGTATATTCTTTTTTTTTTCTTTAAAGATTTTATTATTTCCAGAGCAAGGGGAGGGAAGAGAGGAAGAAAGGGAGAGAAACATCCACGTATGGTTGCCTTTCACCTGTCTCCAGCCATGGACTTGACTGGAGACCTGGCTTGCAGCCTGGCTATATGCCCTGGCTGGGGAATCGAACCAGCGACCTTTGGGTTCGCAGGCTGGCAATTTATCCACTGTACCATCAGCCAGCACTTAAGGAATATTCTTGATTAAAAATTTATAAATATATTATCTTAACATGCACATATCCTGCATAATTAAACTTTAACATACTTTAATAGAACAGAATTTAATGGTATAAAATAAAAAGGGAAGATACATTAAATGTGAAATATTCCAATCCAGACTGCTTATTCCCTGTATTCTCCCAAACGGGAACATAGGTTGTTGCTCTTAGCTAGCTAGCTAACAAAAACAGCACATAGAGCTTTTACATGGACATGAAAGCCAAAATCCTCCAATATACTTGAAAATACATATAAGAAACCTTTTTATCCCTGAATGACCTGGGGAAAAAAAAACATTTGCTGTTCATGTTGTCTATATTCTAGTGTGGTTCTGTATGATTTTAGGAAATTACATGGCTTCTTAGAATTTAAACTTTCTCAGACATTTATTATTAATTTTTAATTTTACTAATGAGCAAACTGAAGAAAAAGAGAATAAAGAAAGAAGATTTAAAAAGTGAACTGCTTTAGTTCATCTATTTTAATCATGTATTGTTTATTTTTGCTTAGATGGATGGTAGAGTACACAAAAATGGGAAACTCACTGTTGGAGACCTCAAAGTTATACTATCATTAATATTTGTTTTTGAAATGCTCTTTAATCCTGTGAGTCTATTAATGTCTAAATCCATGGATTTGCAATTAAGCCCTGAAATCTCTCTCATGTGTATATTTGAAATATATGAAAGGCACTTAGGCAACTCTGGCATAGTTCACATCTTCAAAAAAGGTAATTTACACTTCATAAAATCCCCAAGATACAAAGTGAAAATTCACAAGTTATTAGTCTGTGTTAAATCACGCCAATATTAAATGGTAGATTCAAGACAAGTTTCACAACCAGATCTTCTGTATGTGAATATAGTTCTTCCCATCTTCAGGTTGCTCTAGATCAAGTGAACCCTATTGTGTTGACCCCTGGT
Source organism: Noctilio leporinus (assembly GCA_004026585.1). Lineage (NCBI taxonomy): Eukaryota > Metazoa > Chordata > Mammalia > Chiroptera > Noctilionidae > Noctilio > Noctilio leporinus. The sequence continues at coordinate 553,486 of PVIW01000022.1, forward strand.
GCCAGCTGGTGAGTCACTCTTTCTCTAAACTTGTGTTGTCCTCTCCCCAAGGACTTTTCAAAGGGGAATAAATTAAATGTAAAGATATAACTACACTTGTCTATCCAGTAATGTGGAATGAGTCATTTTAATTGTCTTCTTCCATCCACATTAACTATTTCTCTCACCAAGCTGTATTACTTTGGCCTCTCCATAATAGTTCTGTATTTTTTTCATACCAAATTTTACATATTAAATGAGTGTCAGATTGTGAAAACTTTGTGAATAGCTTGAGGCCTACTTATTTTGGTATCTTTAACATTTCTCTCAAGGGTTTAATGCACATTGGTCAACAGGAAAATGTCAAGAACTTAAAAAAGAATGCTCCAAATAAGCTAACCATTTACCTAAATTTAATGATAATTGATGGCAATTATACTATATTTTTTACATATATTTTCACTATCAGTAAAATTTTGCTAAAATAAAGTAAGAAATCTTACCTAGACCATGCCTATGTGTTGACATTGGCGGTAAGACAGTCCAAGTCTTGGTTTTCGGATTGTAACATTCAACAGTGTTCAATGTCTTTAAGCCATCTCGCCCTCCGATGACAAAGAGTTTGTCATCAATAACAGCCACACCAAACTGCAATCTCCGGCCATTCATCATCCCCGCTTGGATCCACAGATTCGTCCTCAGGTTGTATTTCTCTATGGTTGTAGCTCCTGATAAAACATAAAATTGTGTAGTCATTGTTTACTACTACTATTAAAAGAAAATACAACCTTTCTAAGATGTACATATTATTTGCAACATGAACTTAGGATGTGAAAACATTCTTGTCATGTTCATTTTTCTTAAAACAAAAGCATCAGAAAAACAAAGGGAGTAGTAATTTAACTACTACTATATTTTCTCTATTTGGTGGGTACTAATGAGCAAAATAGACATGGATGTTTAGTTTGCTTTAGTTATATAATGGTCTCATGCTAAACTGTCAATTCAACAGAACTACTTTTGGGTGTAATACAGGCCTGTTGATAAACTTTACAACTTCCCATCTCTGTTTGCCACTAAAAAAGTGTCACATAATCCTTGTCTGAAAATATTTATTTAAGTCTTTTTAAATACCTAAGCTAGGTATATTCTCTGTATAATTCTGAGAGTGAATAAGAGTTAATTTAATAATTTTTTACTTTGTTTCTTTTAAAATTTGTTTTGAGTTAAAAAACACAAAATTTTAAAAGTAAAGTTTAAGGTATGCAAACAAATGTCTGTTATACCTTTTCCATCATCTTGAAAATGCATTTGAAAAATGGGTAGTATGGACTTTTTTTTAAGGTTTTACTTATTTTTAGAGAGGGGGAAGGGAGAAAGGCAACGAGGGAGAGGGACTTTGTAGAAGTTTTGCTAACTGGAACCAAAATTATATAATTTATGTTAAATTTTTATTCAACTATAACAAATCAGTAATAATATACCGAGTCATATTAATTAAATCTGTTTTTTATGTTATTAAATATGTGAGCTAAGTTCTATACAATTGAAGTATAAAACTATTACTATTTTTAGAATAAAAATAAGTTGTAATGTTTATGTCATATTATATTACTTAGTAATGTAAGATATATTATTTAAACAAATGTGCCATCCTAACTGGGGTGGCTCAGTTGGTTGGGCATTGTCCCACAAAGCAAAAGTTTGCTGGTTCAGTTTTCGGTCAGGGCACAAGCCTGGGTTGTGAGTTTGGTTCCCAATCAGGTCACCATAGGAGAAGCAACTAATCCTAATCAATGTTTTTCTCTCACATTGATGGTTCTCTATCTCTCTTTCTCTCCTCCCTTCTCTCTAAAAAATAAATGAAATATTAAAAAAATATGACTATTGTATGCTTTGATATATTTTTATATTTATATTGAATGTTTTATTCAGCTACATACATATCAAAATTCCAAGGTGAATGTAATTATTAAATAATTTTGAGGTCACCTGAATTCTCCAAAACTTAATGATATTGGCATTTCATGAATGCCTGACTAAAAGCTGAGTTATATGCAAGTACCCTTCTCTTATGACTAATGACCAATGATGGCAGGAGAAATAGTGTAACCTAATTAACCCAGTTCTATGAGACCTATTATTTTGCAGCTATGGATAGATATGAAAGTACGGATCTGAATAACTGCATTTTCCTTTATCTTCAAAACCTTGGTCAAAATCTTTGCAGAGAATTTGAAGTCCAGTCATCCTCCTAAGGGAAAATAGCTGGGAATATGTGAGGTTAATTACTTCTGAGCAACCACAGGTTTTTATTTAAAGGCGGCAGTGAGGACTTTTTGAGTTTCAAAGTCTCATCCAAACTACCTAGACATGTCTTAAATCTCAACACATGACAGAATTTGAAGTTTATAGTGTTTTTCCACTAACTGCCATATTCAAAAGGGGCTTACACATTTTATCCCAAGATTACTACCCTAGAAATATGATTACATCCTTGCCTTCATTAAAAGTTGTATTAACTCCTCTGGCTGCTGTGAGATAAAATTATCTCAAACTTAGTGACCTAATAAAACTTAATAAAATAACACATAAGTTATTTTAATAGTTTTATGCTAAAATCAAGGTGTTGGCAAAGCTTCCTTTCTTTTGGGGGACATAGAAGAAAAGTGGTTTTCTTGCTTTTCCATCTTTCACAGGCCACCACATGCCTTTAGGACCCTCTTCTTCCATCCTCAAAGACAGCAACCACTGCATGTCTCTAACATTGCTTCTTGTGATTATTTTGGGTTGCCCCCAATTCAATCTTAATGAAGTGCAACCTGATTTAATCTAGAAGAGTCTATTTAAGATTAGCTGATTAAGAACTGTAATTCCTTTCTTAGCCTCAGCACCATCTTCCCCTACCCCTCCTTGCTGCATAACTACATATACTAACATGTTCATTGGCTCATAGATTGCTGGAATTAGAATGTAGACCTCCTTGGGGGCTATTCCTTTGCCAACCCCAGACTCAAGGCCTATTTTGGTTCCACCCTTTAGTTTTGCTTAATTACAAAAAGTTGAATAATACAAAACAAAGATCTCTCTCTTTTTTTTTTTTTTTTTTTGCTTTCATTTTATCTCATTAATCAACTCCACAACCATTTAAGGGAGATATTATTATCACTATATTGAAACAAAGATCCCTTGACTTGTAAAGTTTATTTCTAGTGTGTATCTACTTGTGATGATCACCAAGTTAAGAATATGCTTTCTTTTTGTCTAATGAAAGGTATTAATAATAATACTCTTAAATAACTTTTTACCACTCTATTTTACTAGCTGTCTGTATAAACTTCTCAATTAATTATTATTATTATTTTTAACTTAGTTAGTCTGTGAGTCCTGTTGTGTCATTTGCTTACAAGAGTGCATGTATTTCCTTGGCAATTTCCAGAGGAAGAAGACAAAGCCAACCTTTCTGAGAAATGTTACCCTGTGTCATTTCTTAAAATAAAAGCTATATTTGTCATTGCATCAGAACAAAATATGAACAGTTATGGACTGCTGCAGTGGCATGTAATGCATTTGAAAAAAAGATTAAAAAGAAAAAATATATTCTGGTGCATTCCATTTATGAAACCATCACTGGTTATCTCAAATATCTAAGAAAGAAGGTATAACTTTAAATGTGTGACTGCAGAAGCAATAGAGTCCTGACAATTTTTATAAACTGGATCATGTCCACTCTGAAATTTCTAACAATAAATCTAAGCAACTGACTAAACATGTCATTCAGGCTCCCTAAAACAGGTGTAATGAGCACATCTGGCTACAGCAGATTGTCATTAGGACTGGTTTGACCTCTACTGTTTTGCATCTTAAACATGAGACCACTGCTGTTAAAGCATTTTGTAGGGAGTTTTGCTGTTCTTCTGTGACATATCATTGCTTGCAGTAACAACATTATTTTATAAACTGTATAGTATAAGTTCATAGAATCTAAAGCAAATTGTAAAACTTCCTAAGGTCATATCGTTATGCAGTTAAAAGATGAATTTTATTCTTGGCATATAGAATAATGTGAAATAAAATGACAGGTGTTTTTTTCAGACAACATGATATATTTTTGTACATTTTATACATTTCATAATTTATTTATCACATACTATGTACCAGGTAAAAGCTAGGTGCATAGCATTTATAATTGCATAAAGTTTTAATGCTGCTTTATTTAAAATAACTCCTGAAATGATCAGTTAATGTAAAAGGTAAATGATGATACATTAAAGTAAATGATGATACATATTATTCAGAATTACTTAACATTGTGCATGTCATTTATTGAAATATGGTCGTTAAATTAATGAGTAAAGTTGTTTTGAGTAGAGTTTTAAAATAAGATATTATGAGATAATATTTACTTCCTATGCTTTAAAAATTTGCATGTGTTGGTAAATTTAATTTTTTATAAAAATCTGATGATCTAGGTATTATTATTATGCCAAATTTACAGAATGAAGCCAAATCAGCAAAAGCTCAGTGTCTCTTAGATAATAACTAGAGTATCCACAATGTTAACCTGGTTCCGGCACCCACTCGGATTTACACTTTTCTTTACCGCTTCATCCTAGTTATAGAATGACATAATTGTGATTAACATCTGTCATAGGCAGGATTTTACAAATTCCTCTTCCTGAGATTCAATAACCTACTTCCTGAGACCTATGAATATAAGAAGAAATCACTGCATTTATTGTTATGTGTTTTGGCACAATGGAACTTAATATAAGGAGATAATCTGATGGTTCTTGTCAAATGACTCCTTAAAAATGAAGAGATTTGTGGTATAAGTGGAAGTCAGAGAGATATGAAGCATGGGCAGGACCCTACTTGCTGTTTGAGGGTAGAAAGGACCACGTGGAAAAGAATACAGGTGACCTCTAGAAGCCCCTAAGTGTACTCCTCAGCTGACAACCAACAAGAAAATAGTCCTTCAATTCTACAACCACAAGGAGTGAATTGCCAACAGTCTGAATGGGCTCAGGAAGAGAGAAAAAGATAGACAACACCCTGCTCGGAGCCTTTTGAGACCTTGCTCTGAGAAGCCAGGCATGCCATCCTACGCTACCCGCCTACAGAACTGGGAGCTAAAAGATGGAAGTGATTTTAAACCACTACTTGTGGTCATTTGTTACAGCACCAAGCATGTGTGTATTTTCATTTTAAAAACATTTATAAGGTATTTGTTTTTCAAGTTCAATAACATAACTTGAAGATAGATACAGTCTAGATGCAATAAAAATACAAAAGCATTTTTCTCAAGACAAGCCTGCAGCTGGCTCCTTCCTCAAAATAAAACTGAGAAAAAGTGCTTAGGATGTTATCAAAGTGTGTTTCTGGGTCTATGTGGAATTGTTAGTTCAGGCAACCAAATATGATTATTTTGGGAGGAAATAAAAGTGAGTAGTGCATTGTATTTTGGCATTTGAGGTGACAGGACTTATTCCCATATTTATAATTCAAATATTTAGCAACCTTACTTGAACATGACACAATATAAAATGATAAAGCTGACTGAACTGACAAAATGAATGTCACAAAATGCATCTATAAAAAAGATAAAGCTCTTTTATTCAAGTCAACAGAAAGTACATTAAGTCTTCTTACAGCCTTTTTACTACATTTTAATGCAATATCAATAAGCTCGGATACCTGACTTCCAAGACTTCTTACAGCCTCATAAATCAGAATAATTTGAGGCAGTTGAAAACAGCAATAGCTGACAGTGAGGGAGTAATCAGAAAAAAGAAAAGCCTATTGTTTTAACTCAAATACAACCGTCTCTTACAACTATTAAGTGAAAAAGAAAGAAGCAAACAAATACAAAAACATGCATTATATCACGTCTAAGGAGCATGTTGACCAACATCAGCAATGATCATGATGCCAATAAATTAGGAATTAGAAAATGGTCTATTAGGAAATGGTCTAAGCAACACACACACACACACACACACACACTAAATAAATAAACAAATAAATAAATAAAAGCAAAGACTAAGAACATTCACACATGTTCTTAGTCTTCACATGAACACATTGTTGACCAGTCATGAAAAAAACTCGTGTTTTCAAACCCAAAGGTTGTTGACTGATAATGAGTTAATATGTGCACTTGCATTAGGTTTTGCTAGAAAAATGCTGGTCAACAATGTGTTAATGAACCAATGGATGTAGTTTGGTACATGAATTAACGTGTGTTTGCACTTGCATTAGCTTTTGTACAATATTGCTGGCCAACAATGTGTTAACAACAAAAGCTTTGTATATATAACAAAGTGTTGATTTCCCTGATGTATGAAAAGTGTTTTATAAATCAATATACAGATAATTTATTAAAGAATTATACATTTCAAATCTATATAATTTTATTAACCAATGTCACCCCCTTAAATTCAATAAATGTTTTTTAAAAGAAGAAGTAAATTAAAACATTAAAATAGAAATAGGCTAATGACATGAGCAGGCAATTAATGAGAAAGTTATGTGAATGACATGAAAACTTCAGAAAATTTATTTATGCTTTCCTAACAATCAAAGAAACTTATAAAATTTCCAACAGAGTTAGAAAATATGTAATTTTGATATTGACATCAAAACCAGCTGGCTTACATTAAACTGATGCAACGTTTTGGGAAGTGTGGAATGTGTGTGTGTTAAAATACATAATATATTTAGGAAATGAGGTACTAGAATTTTAGATTGTAACTTTCTTTTAAAAATATTTTGATATTAAAATGCCTTAGTTCTATGATTAAAATACTGATTTTATTTTTGACAGCAGTTTTTGGTGTTGCTAATGATAGCGTAAGAAATGGACTCCTGATAAGGTAAGTCAAAGATGATAGTCATTGTTGCTATCATTATTACTCCCAGGAAAGTTCTCATATAATAGAGTAACTTTACAGCGAAAGAACATGTGTAAAAGCATTATTACAGATATATTTTATTTATTTATAATGTTAATAAATGTTTATTGAACATAAAGTCATGCTATTTGACATTTTAAATTAAATGCTTACTTTTATAACTAACACTTGCCAAAAATGAAACAAGCCATTGCTTTTGCAGTAGTCTCCTCTTATGCATGCAGAATACATTTGAAGACATCCAGTAGATGCCAAAATCAGGGATAGTATGAAACCTTGTATATACCATATTTTTCTTGTACATAAATATCTATGATAAAGTTTATTTTTAAATTAGGCACAGTAAAAGATTAACAGCAATAACTATTAGGAACAACAGTGGAACAATTATAACAATATAATGTGTTTGGTTTTTTTTTGTTTTGCTTTAAAGATTTTATTTCATTATTTTTAGAAAGAGGGGAAGGGAGAGAGGCAGAGAGGGAGAGAGACATCAATGTATGGTTGCGTTTCACCTGCCTCCAGCCACAGACCTGGCTGGAGACCTGGCTTGCAACCTGGTTATGTGCCCTGGCTGGGGAATCGAACCTGCGACCTTTGGGTTTGCAGGCCGGTGCCTTAACCACTGTGCTACCAGCCAGGGTGATATAATGTGTTTAAGTTATTTGAATGTGGTCTCTTTCACTCTCTAATCCATTTGACAATTGAGAAGCCTGCCAAATGACTGATGGGCTGGTAGCATAATGTGGGAATGATGGACAAAGCGGTCGTTCACGTCCTGGACAGGATGGAGCAAAATGGTATGAGATTCCATCAGGCTACTCTGAACTGCATATAATTTAAAATTTACCAATTGGAGAACATGGCTGAGGACAGATAGTCTCCGATCCCAAACTGAGTCATTTCTGTCCTTACCTGTGTTCTCTATCCAGACCACCATTGCACATTTGGCCAGTGACGTTCCAGGCACATCCAACCTGTTCATTGTTTTTCCTAGGTTGGGTGGCCTCCAACAGGGTAGCAGTGTCACCAGGGCCCTGTCTTCAGCATGTTACAAAGCCTCCAAGTGGAAATTTCTATGAAGGCTCTTTGTGGATGACTTTCTGCCATTGTGTAAAGAGGATACTGTACTCATAAGCTTTTGAGCTCATGCCTTGCACAGTAAAAAGAATTTGGGTTTTTTATTGTTCTTAACAGTGTTGGTTTTGTTCCTTTTTGTTTTTATTTTGGCTTTTCCTCCTTGTCTTTTCATATAGACCAGATATTTGAAAGGGCAGACAATAGTTTAAAGGTGTAATGTGCAGCTTGTTTGTACATTATTTTTGAGAAGCTTTTACCTTGAATGGGAAATGGAATCATGGATTCATCTCCGGTTCAGCACCTTTTTCCTTTCAAAACAATGATTGTACTAACTCCTTTCATAGGAAAAATTTTCCTTATTTAAACATTCAAAAACTACTTATAAAATGTTTTTTCTAAATTTTCCATTTAATATTTTCAGATCAAGTTGACCATAGGTAACTAAAACTAAGACAGCAAAAACTCTAGATAAAGGGGTGAATATTATATATAAATTTTTAAATAACCCAGGTTCCAATAAACACTTAACACATAAATCTATTAGAACTTTTCTAGTCTTTGTTGAAAATGTGGGGACAGGTGAATGAAATGCCAATAATTACAACTAAGTTCTAATTCTAGTATTACTTGTTATATGGCAGAAATACAAGTTATTGAAATATTTTTCCATAAGTAGTAAAAGAACAAGAGGTCTCACGGATTTCCACCTAAACTATATATTCTTAGAAAATACATTTTTACCATTTTTGGTAAACTAAAGCACTCTTATAAAGGTACACAAGGTCTGTCCAGAAAGCCATGTAATATGAAAAATAGAGGCATTTATTGAAGAAGATACAAGATATGAGAAACATTATACAAAGGACAAAGATTCCTCAGTCCCCTTAGAAGTTCCAATTACCACCAGCTGCCCCATTGTGTTTTACTGAATCTCATCAATGGTCTGAAATTTCATCCCTTCCAAAAGTGATTTTAGTTTTGGGGAAAGCCAGAATGTACAGGTGCCAAATCTGGGCTGTAGAGGAGCAGGCTGAGTCACCTGGGTGATTTTGGTGTTTTGCAAAAAGACTCTGCAGGAGACATGATGCATAAGTGGGTATGTTGCTGTGATGAAGATGCCAGTCACCAGATGCCCATAGCTGCAGCCATTTTTGTTGTATTGCATCTCTCAATCTATGGAGAATATTAAAACAAAGCTACTTATTCATTTCTCTGGAGGGATGTACTCATGATGGACAATGTCTTCCCGAACAAAACACACAGTTAACATGGTCCTAATCTTCCTGAGCCTTTGCTGCACCTTTTTCAGGCATGGAGAACCAAGTGACTTCCATTGGGATGACTGGGCCTTCATTTCCAGATCATGAGGTAGACCCACCATTTGTCTCCAATTATGACCTTCTTGAGGAAATCTGGTTCATTGGCAGTAATTTGATTCAAGTCATTAGCAACTACAGCACAATGTTTGTTCTGCCCTGGTAGCAGAAGCTATGGAATGAATTTTGCCACAAAGTGGTTTATGCCAATATCTTGCATCAAAATCTTGGGATACAGTAGTTGTTGGAATCCCCAGATCAGCTTCTGCTTTTCTGTTGGCTGTCAATCTTTATTGTTTGCAGCCCATACACAGTCAACATTCTCAGGTGTTCTGTTTCTTGCAGGCCTTCCTGAACACAGATCACTTTCAACAGATTCCTGACAATCTTTGAAGCATTTGTGCCACACTTTTGTTTGTGCTGTACTCATTGTGTCATCCCTGAAAGCCTTCTGAATCATCTACATAGTTTCCCCAAAGGAATGTTCAAGCTTAATGCAAAGTTTAATGTAGATTTGTTGCTCTATTTGCTCAGTCATTTTGAATGCAATGGCCACACAGTACACATGCTCACAAAGCAGCATCTACTGCCTCCCACTGACTAGTACAGTGAAGTTGTCATTGTTCATGCAAATGCATTCTAGTTCACTCTCCTTGGCTGCCAGGTTACATCAATGTCATGCAAACCATTTTCATTATATTAATAATGGCTTACTTTCCCCAGACAGCCCTTATATATAATTATCACATAAAGGAAAAGTATAATGACTCTACTTATCTCTAAATGTTTTACTTCTTATTTTATGTGTGTCTCTATCATAGAAGTAATTTCAGGTTGTCCTAACAGTCTCATTTCTTGCCAGAGAAGAGCTACACATTGGAGAATTAGGTCTTATATATGGGAAACGTATACATAAATACACATAAGACTTATTCCCCCATTGATCTGCAAAGGAGACTTAATTCAGAGAATGTATGTTATTTAGTTTATTGTTGTATAGTCATAGGGAGACTGATAAAAAGAATGTATTGAATACCTAAGAATTTAATTGTAGTGGGCATTTTATCACAATACACTAATTTATTATTCAACCCACATTTATTGCACAGTGATATGTCCCAACCCCTCTGACTAATAAAAAATCAAAATAAAGTTAATATAGTAAATTTTGAGAAATTTGACCTATGATTTTAACTGTGATCCATCTTCAGAAGATAGACCAGAAACAGTTATAGCTTAGATGGTCACTAAGCTTTGTCTCTTTCTAAGGAGAATGAGGTCATGAAAGGAAACTGCTGACAGATCACTCATTTTCACCTAAGGGACCCTTTCCTTATTCTTCAATAAAGTCATGACCTCCAGAAGCAGACATCTTCTTGTCTGCTGATTCCCTGGAAATAATATAAACAGCTGAAATTTAATCTAACAAATGAGCATCTTTTCCCTGATCCTAAAGATTTTTAAAGAAGTAGATACCTCAACATTATTGTTTTAAATTTTTCCCCTGTTGGACTTTGGGGAAGTGCAGTTCTTCCCTAGAATATTTCTTAGTGGCCCAATAAGCAGACATGTATTCCAGAAAACAATTCTCTGTGTCTGTAAAACAAACTGGGTTTAGGCTGACAGGATGCCATTTGTGATTTTCAGTTGTTTCCGTTGCTTTGTGCAGGCAGATGACCTTGAACTGGTAATCTCTAATGATATGCTTCCAGTTCAAAGAAAAGGTACTGAAGCGGAACCAAAATGACTGAAGGGAGTTACTGCAGCAGACATTAAGTAGGGCAGAATTTGAAAGGGCAAAGATAAAAGAATAAGATTTCTTTTATTATAGCATGTTTCATCAGAAAAAAAGTTATATAGTGTTTTTAAGTTATTTCCCCCACCTAGTTGCACATGGTCAGGTTTTTCTGACAGAATTCTGAGTGAATCATTTTCCTTGCCATATGATGATTACTATTGAGTAAAATGCTTTACAAATGATCCAGTTGTAGAATTGCAATATGAAAAGCTGTTCTTTAAAAGCTCTTGGTAGGGAAGCTTTATCCAGTTCAAGCCAAGGAAGTAAAAATCAGGTCAAGATGGTTAATTCTACCTATTTCACTTTCCATTTTTGCCTTCAATAATATTGGGAATGATGCAGAGTGTGGAGAAAATTTCAGGGTAAATGAGCTGGCCAGGTTCTTTGACTAGAAGGATAAATATATCAGGAGATTTATCCCTAAGTGAGATAATTTTTAAATTTTAGATATATGAAAATCCGTAGTACCTAATATAAGGTCTAAAGTAGAAGTTTAAAGCTTATATTAAATAAGCTAAATAAAAAGCTTCTAGGAACTTATTTTTATTTACAGTTAAGAAGTAAAGCTCTTCTGTTCTTTATGTTTTTATTACTGATATTCTCATTATTAGCTATATTAAAATTTTTGCTTTGAGGTCACACAAAAGAGTAAGTCTGTCTCATCAGATACCAGGCTTAGTTAAAATCAATAAATGACCCGTGGCTGTGACGTGGCTGTCAACAAGGAGGCAGTGCAAATATACAGAAATAAAGGATGGTTTTTAATTCTTCTGTTCACTCAATCAATTATTCAATACTATTTAATGAAGAGTCACTGCTGCTATGGCCTTGAGATGTCATCCACCGACTTGGTATATCTTATCTTGTAAGCCCCAGTTAGCGTTCACGGCTGCCATACAAAAAGTGGTAAAATAGAACAATAGAATAGTGCAAATTCCTTAACGCCTTTTCTCTTTTGCATCCAAAAATATCGATTTGAAAACTTTTCAATATTTAACTCCTCGGTTAATCTTTTTCTTTTTTAACTAAATAATCTCATAAATATCTTAGTATAAGCCAGAGGGTCTTTGGCTTGCCTCCTGCTGCATTGTAGGTAGAACATGTCCGGTGGCTTTTGTATCAGTAAGAAAACAGTGCCTCATAGAATCTTAATTCTCATTTAGTCAGACAAAGGAGTGCTGCATCTTCATAGGCTTGTACCTACAAATAGGACTTTACAGTGGCTCTCAGTGTTATACCCTAACATTCTAGTCTTATTTCTCTGTATGAAGCAGCATAATTCTACAATGTATCATCAAATGTGAACTTCCCTTGCTTTTCATTGTTTTGCTATTCATGAATTTTAGCTGCCATCATTTAGTTAAACAACACCAGTCCCCCAAGAAATTTGTTATTATAATACAGCATATTAACTGTAAGTAATTTGCATAAAGTACAAACTGTACTATTAGCTCTTCAGTCCACAAATCACTCCTTAAATAATAGATGCACATCATGCTCGGTGATCAATCACATCACTTCTTTCAAAGTCAGAGGGTGATTAATTATTGCACTTCTGTTACTGAGTTCATGCACAGGCTATTGCATTGCCTTTTTGTCTTCTAGCGATAAAAGTCATTTTACAAAATAAAATGGATAATTAAAGTGAGAGTTGGCCAGCAGAGATGTAAGTGGAGCATAAGAAGGAAAAGCGATAATGCTGGAAGTAAAATTACAGTGGATTCTCAGACTTCTATATTTAGATGGTTGGGGATAGCCTTTGGAACTTGAAATAACCTCACCCTCCTCCTAAACTCTTGGGCTTCCCGTACAGAGGCCTTGCCGCCTGAGTTTGCTCTCAATCCCTCAAGGAGTGCTCCTCCGCAGCTAAACCGCAGACCAGGAGGTTGCCTGTGGCAGGATGTTGGAAACAGGCACAGAAAATATGCACTCTAGCTACCTCAGGTTACTGCTGAGGTCTCTGGTAATCTCTTTGGTATCAAACATGTTAGAGTGCCTTGTAATATTAATAGTTTAGTCTCGTATACTCTCTCTCATTTAGTTGTCATAAATTTTACAGAAATGGAATATAATACTGAGAAAGGTCAAGTCTACTAGAATTTTAAGTTCAAATCAGAGTTGACCCTGTTAAGCCTTTCACTGAAGTCTGTATCTTTTCTCCACGGATAGGCTTTCAAATCCCTGCTGGTTATATTCTAGCCATGAGAGATTTCCCTCCATGTTAGAAGCTGTCACACTCCTTCAACTGTAAACCTTCACACTGGATATACCTCTTGTCTGGAATTTACAAAATAAATCACTTCACCATTCCAATAATGTGCTAAACTAATACCTAATAATTCTTTAGATTCAATCATAGAAGAAAAAACATAGGCAGCAAAATCTTGGACATAGCTCATAGCAATATTTTATATATATAACTCCTTGAAAAAGAAAAAAAAGAAACAAATGAGACTCATCCAACCAAAAAGTCTTTGCACAGCAGAGGAAAACATCAACAAAATAAAAAGATAACCCACAGAATGAGAGAACATATTTGCCGATACATCTAATAAGGGGTTAATATCCAAAATTTATAAAGAACTTACAAAACTGAACACCAAAACAACAACAACAACAACAACAACAATGAACAACCCAATTAAAAACTAGGCAAAGGATCTGAATGAACACTTCTCCAAAGAGGACATACAATACACATGGCTAATAGACATATAGGAATATGCTCAATGTCACTAATCATTAGAGAAATATAAAGTAAAACCACAGCGAGGTACCATCTCACACCTGCCAGAATGGCCATCATTAATATATCAACAAACAGCAAGTGCTGGTGAGGGTGTGGAGAAAGGGGAACCCTTCTGCACTGTTGATGAGAATGCAGATTGGTGCAGCCACTGTGGAAAGAAGTATGGAGATACCGCAAAAAAATTAAAAATAAATCTGCCTTTTGAAGGAGATACCACTTCTGGGAATATATCTGAAGGAACTCAAAACACTAATTCAAAAGAACATCAGTGCCCCTATGTTCATTGCAGTGTTATGTGCAATCACCAAGGTACATAAGCAGACCATGTTCATCAGTAAATGAGTGGATAAAACAACTTTGGGATAGTACACGATGGAATACTACTCAGCTTTAAAAAGGAAGAAAGTTTTATCCTTTGGGATAGTATGGATGGACCCAGAGAATATCATGCTAAGTGAAATAAGCAAGCCAGAGAAAGACAAATGTCACATGACTTCACTCATATGTGGAATCTAATGAACAAACTGAACTAATAAGCAAAACAGAGGAAGACTCATTAATGGAGAGCAGATAACAGCTAGTTGGGGAGAAGAAGGGGATGGAGAGGTTGAACAAAAAGGTAAATGGACACCAGTGTCCTTGCTGGGGTCAGGGGCATTAGGAGACTAAATGGCAATGCAACAACACAATAAAAATTATTTTTAAAAAGGTAGCAATAATACGCACCTTGTACATCCTTAATTTTCTAGACTACGTTGGCTCCCAAGCATTGTACTAGTTGCTCTTGCAATTCACTTCATGTCACACTCATTTTCTCATAAATGTTTGGTTTACTATTTATTTTCACAGATTAACTTGACAGCTCTGTGAGATCGAAGTCCTATTTAATGTGCTCACTGTGGCACAAGTTCTTAGCACAGATCTTAGCACAAAATAGATGTGCACAAGATTTGCATCATTATTGAATACATACCCATGTGAACACAAGAAGAAAGGAGCAAAGAGAAGAGGACAGCACTCTGGATTTTCATAATATCTACAGAAAACTGTACCCATAGTTTATCATCTCATGAGAGAGCATTTGGGCACCATTATCACAGAGCTAAAGAGGAAACCAAGGGATGTTTACATAGTCCTTTCTAAGGCACAATATAAACACGTAAATAATTTTAAAAAATCACACTAAGAATTGTACATCATAGGATATTGTATTGTACTGCATTGTTCTTCTAATAAGTTGTGCTGAGTTAATTCCAATTTTATTCTATGATATATATTTTTATTTCCTTTTTTTTTTTTTTACATTTTCAATAGCTTTGCTTCAATACTTTACAAGAAAAGAGAACAAAATTTTAAGACACAATCTTAATGCTTATTTAGAGATAACACAAGGTAATAAGTCTTGGGAAATATTTATGTAGGAAAAGCCAATGGAAAAACAAGAGATTACCTAGAAAATGCCTATTACTCTTTGATTACCCTGAGATATTAAGTTTCTATAAGGTTTTGCTTCATCAAGTAATAAAAGTTTTCTGTGGTTTGGTATTAAGCATTATATTTTTATCTAAGTTTATGAAATATATTTAATATATAATTCTTATAAGTCTAAGGATATGGTAAGAACTCTTAAAGTTCCCTT
Source organism: Noctilio leporinus (assembly GCA_004026585.1). Classification (NCBI taxonomy): domain Eukaryota; kingdom Metazoa; phylum Chordata; class Mammalia; order Chiroptera; family Noctilionidae; genus Noctilio; species Noctilio leporinus. Next base: position 568,961 of record PVIW01000022.1, read on the forward strand.
CAACAAAATAGTTTTGTACTTTCTGATTTAATCAGGAACCCTTTTTAAATGTCCTGTTTTGTAACACACTTTTTAGTGCATCAATAACTAAATGATTAGTATTATTTAACTAGAAAATGAAAGATACTCATCATTCCTAAGAAAGTTCATTTTTAAATAATTTCTTCAATCTCTAAAGACACTGTATAAGAGTAAAATAATTCAATTTCTGGCAAACATTGTAACTAATTAGACCTCATATTTGCACATTTTTGCATATAGTAATTTTTGTACTAATATCAAATTATTGTTTATTTTTCAGTTTAGTCACAAGCTGACCAGAGCCAATCAATGTTTTAATTTACTTATTTATTTTTAAAAGTTACATACATAATGAAAATATGGATGCAGGTTAAAATATTTTTCTTAGCTTGAAAAAATCTTTGACCCTGGCTGACGTGGCTCAATAGATTGAGCACAGGCCTGCACACCAAGGGGTTCCAGGTTCGATTCCCAGTCAAGGCACATGGATGGGTTGCCAACCAGGCCTCCAGTTGGAGGCTCCTGGGAGGCACCCACGTATTGAGGCCTCTCTCCCTCCCTTCCCCTTTCTCTAAAAATAAATACATAAAGATTTTCAAAAAAGAAACAAAGAAGAACTTCTTTGGCATTTTAGTATAATCTCTTGCAAATATTTGGACAAACTTGTATCTGATGTATTTTTTTCATCACTTTATAAAAGAGGGTATATAACCCCTATATTTTCCTTTGAAAACTTTTGATATGTTCTCTTAGAGTAGCAATTTTCATTGACAGGTCCCTCTAGTATGTCCAAGAACAAAATCAAAATGAGTCATTTTTAATAATGATATTAAATTGTCTTTTATTATGTAAACCATTAACTACTATTTGGGAATTTACTTTACAGTGGTTGAAGATTGTTTTGTTGCATCCTTCTAATTCTTTCATAACAAAGTTCCTTTAATAGAGGTTGAATAGGTGATCACACTCTATTGTTACCAATTGAATTTTTTACATGGGCATTAAATATATTGTGGATAATTATATCACTTGTTATACCCAAAGATATACCAGATGCTATTTGTCTTGTGTAATTGTTTAAGAAAATTAAGACCCACTTAAGAAAGATTCAAGAGGAAAAATATCAATAGTTTTTTTCTGCCAAGTGTAGGAACAAAATACTTGAGTGAATATGTTCAAATTTTAAACAAAACATTCACTGTTGTTTGAAGAGCAACATTGTTAAAACCATTAAATTTATAAATTATAATATCCATATTTTTTAATACTCATTTACAATTGTCTATTTATTGGACTCGCTTCTGTATGAAATTTTAAACTTACAGGCAAAAACTCTTCATATTAGTTTCAATAAGCAAATACCTGGCACATTCACTTTCCATTACTTAGAATGGAAATTTAGTTCTCAATAGATCAAAAAAAAATTGGTCTGTGTTTTCCAAGTGCTTTAAATCCCCCTTTTATTTCCTATGAAATATTGTAGATAATGCATAAGAGATAAAGGATTTAAAGATGATGAGAAGTAGATTTAGCAGCTATGGACAAAAAATAAGAGATGTTTCCATTTTTCCCTTAATCTTAAATCTTAATGGGTAAAACTCAATTTGTGAGATGTTTGTTGATATTATACAAATTTCAATATTACAATTGTATCATGGTATAATACAGAGTGTGTATTATTTATAGATCTAAAATTGTATACCTTTGTTGTTATCCATTCCTCCTACAGCATACAGAGTTCCAACTGTGGATTTTCTAGGTTTAGTTCTTGGACTTTGCATTAAAGTTCTTCTTTCTGGCAATAAATGATATTTCATTGCTTCCAGAATCAACTTTTGACATTCCAGATCATTCTTAAATAATGCGTGGTTTTCTAGGTCAGCCAATATCTGTAAATAACACACAATCAATGTTAATAATGTTTTATAAATACAAGCATATGACATCAGTAGTTAAAACTAGAAGCTTAAAGTCTATTATATTACCCCTTTATTGAGAGATTTACAGAATGAAATAAGAACTAGTTATATTGACAAATAAATAGAAGTAAAACACTTGCCTTCTAGGAAAACAGAATAGAAATTGTTTTTGATTTAATATTATTTATCATTTTACTACATATATATAAAAGAACTTCCAGGAATCTCTTTTTCCATTTTTTTCTCTTAAGAAAGTTGTTTATAAATCAACTTTTTTGTGGCACAAATAAATTCATGCATTTATTGCTTGTATTGGTCATAACATGTCAGGTGAAAAAAAATTAAAAAGTAACCTTCAACAAATTAGTTCATAAGCCTGTCATAAATACAGGGTGGGGCTAAAGTAGATTTACAATTGTTCATATGGAAAATAGTATAAAGATCAATAAGTAATAATGAAATAATAAACTTTCATATACTTATAAGTGTAAACCTACTTTCACCCACCTTGTCTTTATATACTTACTTTAAGATCTTCCAGGTATAGTTTAACTGTTTTCAGAGCAGGAAACTCAATAAAAATGAAAGCAAGGCAAATAACTAGTTCCCAGTAGTGGAACTAAGAATTTTTATTTTTTTCAAATCTCCAGCACAGTGGGGACTATAGAGTAAGAGTAGCAGTTTTAAGCAACGCTGGGTCTTTTGACTGCATCAGGTTTCCACCCCCACAAATTCTTCTGTGTAAGTCTTGAAACACATCTATAGTATGCTTTATTTTCTTCCTCTGTTGCTGTTTACATTCTCTTTTTTTTCTTGATTTTTTCAGTATCATATTCTCTGCCCTCCCCACATCTGGGAATGTGGCTTCTTCATATCTTTGATTGTTGGACTTCCATACAGTACAGTTTCTGGCAGTTCTGAGTGTTATTTGTTTTGAGGTTAGTTGAAATTCTTCTTTTGGTTCTGTGAGGAGGTGAAGAATGTCTCTGTATTGACTGGAAGTCTTTTTTTTTTTTTTTTTTTTTATGCATTGTTCTTAAATTTCCATTTGGTTTTATCAGTCTCTTTGCTTTAATTAGAAAAAAAAAATTAATGTGATTATTGAATCACTAGTTCTTAGAAATGACCATTACATTTGTTATTAAAATACAAATAATTTGCTGATTTTTTGAACCACATGCTTAAATTAGCTTTATGTTTGTTGCATATGAGTGTTTTAATTAGGTGTGTGTACACATAGGCCTCCCTCAAATTTCAGTTTCCCAAAAAATATGTAGATGTATATATTTCAACTATTGGCAATAAACTGAAAATTATAGCTCTGAAATACTGCTTCATAAAAATGAAATTTGTTATTTAAGTGCATACATTTTTCATTGTTTTCCCAAAATCCAAATTAGAAAATGAAATAAATTTTCATATAATTCAAAAGATTGTTTCTTTTCTGTAAAACTTACCTTAAGATGTCTAAGGAAATATCCTTTGGGGGAAATTTTGCATAATTTTCTGCATTAATTTGCATATATACTCAACATTTTAAATAACTATTTTCTTATCATGAACAAACAAAATCAAATGCATGAACTTATTTGTGCTACAAAACCTACTCATTACATAAATGGCAAGCAACTAATTTTTTATTAAAAGTCAAAAAATATTTGCTTTATAAAACTAGCAATATACAGGGTGTGTGCAATAAATTGGCAAAATTTTAGTAAAATAAACAGCATACCACAAAGTTGTTACATTTTGAAATAAATGTATTCTTATATGTAAACATGTAAACATAGTCATTATTTTTTAAATTGTTCAAAAAAAGTCTCCATTTGCTGCAATAGACTCAATTAGATTTCGGAATCTTCAGCACGCTTTAACTTTTCTTTATCTATGAACCTCATCATGTTTTCAATCTTAGCTTTAAAAGTCTCTTTATTGGAATGAGGTTGTTTATTAACTTCTTTCTCACAAATGCTGCATACATAATAATCTAAAGGATTTGCTTCTGGTGAACTAGGAGGCCAGATTTCCTTTGACCAGAATTTAGGAACATTGCCACTGAGAGATTCTTGCACCTTTTTGGTGTTACGTGCTGGTGTAAAATCTCTTTGGAAGATAAAATGACATCCATTTGCAACTTGCTTCATCCACATTACAACCACTTCTCTCAAAATGTCAAGGTAAACATCAGCAGTCACCTTCAAGCCTTGTGGAAACAAATGCAGGGTCATGATAAGCTCCTTCATTGCTGACAATACCTAACACCATCACTGTAGCAGGAAATTTCATTTTCATGACAATTGGGACTTCATCAAGATTCTCACAGAGCCACCTGTTGTATCTTCTGTTGACTATTTGGTCCTGCTGCAAATTCATCAGAGAAGAAAATCAGATGTTTTTTTTTTTCTTTGGGATTTTTCCATTTTGTTAAGTTTCCTTGTTTTTTCAAAGTGCCTTTCCTTTGTCTGCTGTGTCATAAACTGGTCTCTTCTAAGAAATATGATCTGTATCTGATACCATCAGCAATAATCTTGTGAACCATTGCATCTGACATCTGCAGTTCTCTTGCTATGGAGCACATTGACTTTCCTAGATCTTCATTGATCATCTCCTGGATTCTGTGTATAGTATCTGGACTGTGCAATTCTTGCACACCTTATGCATTTTCCTTGTTGATGTGGCGACATCAGGATCAGCATCATACATCTTCTTCACATTGTCAACTGTGTGTAAAGGGATGTTATTGAAGTCCGTAGCGATTCCCTTAGCAGTTGGCCCTACACGCAGTCCAGAAATGGTGGTTTCTCTAACATCGTATTCTTTCAACATGACAGTTGCTCTCAGAATTTAACACTTTATATTTGAAACAATGATGCTAAATCATAACCTTAGAAACAATTTTTCAAAATTAATAAGAAGCATGTGAAATAAGGAGATGCAAAGTTATTGCCACTTTATCACATGCACCGTGTAGATAACCTTAAAATATCATATTAAGCAAATATTATACCAATATATGCCTATAATTAAGAAAATATCTACATTATTAGCTACTTCTTAAGTAAGAGTAATACTCTGAATAAAGACATAATTTGAAAGGCAAAGTAATGAACAAAATCTGTACAAAACATAAGAAATACATCTATACCTTCCATCTGGTCAGTGACTCCATTGAAGAAATGGAAGACAAGATTGAATATACACTTAAGGAAAGAAAAAATTAAACTTACTATGGATTAAAGAAGGTATTGCCTCTTTTTACACTGTATTCTTGGGTTATCAAGGTTATGAAAACATTCTCACATTCACATGAATTTGACAAAATTTCATACACTCCATATTATTGCATAATATTTCAATTTTGTTTTGCTACTGGGTGTTGTGCAAAAAAATTAGCTTACAAGATGTGAATCTATAAACCAAATTTGAGTCCTATTAGAAGTGACAGTTCTTAGAAAAAAAAGTGCCAGTTTCATATCTATTCTTTCAAGTTTTCTGCTTGGCAGAATGAATAAGATAAATGATAAAATATTACATGCAGTAAGCTGCATGAAAAAATGATTTTCTACTTCAATGTCTTACAAACAGGTCTAATACAAATAAAATATTTTCAGGTATTTTGATTAAGTGGTTTCTAAGACATGCCATGTGGAAATGGTGATTAAATGGAACTTCAATGCCAAATAGCCTGTTTAATAGTGTCAGGGGCTGGTGAAAAGAGAAAGTTCAGTTATCAAAGCCGTCCTAGCAACACAATAAATGGCGAAGTCATATGTAGGGCTGTTCCACTTTGCAAGAAAAACAAAAACAACAAAAAAAAAAACATAACTACCTCATAGCTAGGATATTTTTCTGTACATCTACTCCTTTTCAGATAGATTTTCAAAGAATTAGAAGAAAATGGACAAGTGAACTGAAAACCTGATAATACATTATTTGGTTCAGCATTGCCTTAGTTGTTATTAGAGTTTCTGCTACGACTGGAACAGTGTAACCTTGCCCAAAGGGAAAATAGCTCAACTGTAGCCAGACTGCCAGTTGAAAGAAACTCATCAATATGAGTAGAAAGATTCTCGTATTATACTGAATGGTTTCTTCTTGTTTTTCTAAACACTTGAGCAAGAATCATTCATCTGTATCTGATGTAAGCTTTAGCTTGTCAGTAATTTGTGTTTTCCTTTTGAATTGATAGTGTTGAAAAATAGCATAAAAAACTATATGGTATCTATGTTTCTCATTTATTTAAAATATAAATAATATCCTCAAACAATTTAGTCAGAATAGTAGTTATACCAGTAATAATGACAAGAAGAAACCATCTAGAAATAAAGAGCAGGTTCATTAATTTTATTTCGAATACAGAACTATTTCATTGCCTTAAGATGAAAAGTAATTGACTAAGTTGACAATAAAAATAGAAAATAATAACATAATCAAAACAAGTAGAGACCTAAAGTTCACTAAAATAATAGTTCTTATTAGCAACAAATGAAACATTTTATGTTTCTATAATTTATGATTAACTTTTATTTAGTATAGGTTTGTGGTCTCAGATATTAATTGAAAGCTCAATTTTTTTAAAAACTGAAATAAGTGATTCTCTTCACTGCTTGAATATTACCCTTATCCTGAAAAATGTTATTTCATTCTAAGTAGGTTCTGGAATTTTCATTGATTCATTCAACAAATATTTACTCAAACCAATTTTGTTTCAAGTGTTATAATAGGTCCCAAATACATGCAATCTGTGTCATCACTAATTTATTCAATTGAGCCCACCCTCCTTCCCATCTCTTGAGCACTTTCATTAATTTATTCATGTCTAGGCCATTCAGAACCATGTATTATATTCTTATTGCTTGCAGAATATTATTTAACATACCCAGACCAACATGGCAAAAATTCTATAACACCATTTTATATTAGCTATTTAGTCACTTTCAGTGATAGTCTCATTATTCTAGTACAATTATTTCATCATTTAAATCTGATTCCTTTCATCTGAATAAATCATGCCTTTTGTAAAAAAGAAATATCTTTGTAATACCTTTTCCCTCTGGGATGTGATCCTTAAAATATGACCCAATTTTCAGAATCCAGTTTAACTTATTTTGTTTTATCGAGCACTTACATAATTGCTCTGACTATAGTCAACAGTTTTATTTTTTAAATAATCAGACAAATCAATTGCTACCTGTGTTGTCACTTAGGGTTTATTAGTCATTCTAAATCATAAACTTATAGGAAATTAGGAAGAAAACCTGGCAGCTCTTGTTGGGTACCATGAACAGAATTATAGGCTCCTAGGACATGTTACATAACTTTAAGTGACTGATCATGTATTATAGTTACAGTATCTATTATTTTATTTTTAAATAATATATTCAGTATTGAAGTCTAACAATGTAGGCAAAAATATATACACTATCATATCTCAAATGACTTGCATTAATTATTCTTCAAAATATGTATGGTCGTTCAGAAATACAGTTGCTTAACAACCAACCAAATATCTATATTTTATTTAATTTTTTAAATTATATTTTATTGGTAATGCAATTACAGTTGTCCTGATTTTTCTTACTTTACTATTATTTCTCTATAAATTGTTCTTTATTTCAATTAGTGTATGCTTCATTTCTGACTGGAGCTTCTTAATGCTATTGAGGTTCTCATTAAGCTCCTTGAGCATCCTTATAACCAGTATTTTGAACTCTGCATCTGATAGATTGCTTATCTCCATTTTGTTTAGTTCTTTTTTTCTGAAGTTTTGATCTGGTCTTTCATTTGGGTCATGTTCCCTTCTTTCCTCATTTTGCAGCCTCCCTGTGTTTTTTTTTTTTTTTTTTTTCTATATATTGGGTAGAGCTGTTTTGACCCTATGTCTTGGTAGTATGACCTAATATAGCAGGTGTCTTGTAGGGTCCAGTGGCACAGCCTCTCCTATCACCTATGATGGTTACTAGAGATGCACCTTTCATGTGGGCTGAGTACATCCTCCTCTTGTAGTTGAGCCTTGATTGCTGTTGCCAGATCAATGGGAGGGATTTTACTCATGGGAGTCAGCTGCAAGGATTGGCCGTGAACATTAACCACCAACTTCTGCCCATCTTGGAAGATCAGCTGTGCAGGGTCAAGGTGGCCATGCTCTGACGTGGTCTGTAGCTGTCCACTGGGTGCGCTGGCACTGGAGTTTCCCGGGTGGTGCAGACCGAGGTCAGCTACCACCTGTGTTTTGCCTGGGGCACCCTGCTGAGCTGTAACGCAATCTGAGATGCTGCTACTTGTGCTGAGCTTGGAGATTCACCAGTGAAGCCAGCTGTAAGTCTAGACTGCTGCTGCTGCTAGTGCTGGGCCTATAGCTCACTGAGGCAGCTGTTACTTGTTTGAGAAGCAGGAGCCAAGACCAGCTATTCATATGGAAAACTAGCTTGGGTGGGCCTTAAGTTAGGGTGGGAGGAGTCTCTAGGGATCTTCAAGGCAGGTCAAATAGTATTAGCCAGGTTGATGCAGTCTCAGATATGATACCAGCTGCAGGCTCTGATTGGGGAAGGTTTAGAAAAAGGACAATGGTCTCTGCTGGCCTTGATACTAGATACTTCACTTTCTCCCTGTATGTCACTGGCGCATTTCAAGCTGCTCCTGGGACTCAGAGGGAGTGAGTCTGAGTAGTTGAGTCCATGTGTGGGTTCTTTAAGAGGAACTGCTTGGGGCTCCAACAGTTTCTTTCGTTAACTCAATCCCCACTGGTTTTTGGAGCCAAAAGTTGTGGGAACTTATTTTCTGGAACCCTGGGGCTGGGGGCCTGGTATGGGGTTGAGACTCCTAGCTCCTAAGCTATCCCTCCCACATTTTTGCCCACCATACGTGTTTGTGGAACCAGGCTGTTCTGCATCTGTGCCCTCCTACTGATCTGGATGGCTGTGTTTCTTGTTTTTGTTTTTTTAATTTATAGTTGTCAAATTTCCATTCCACTTGATTTCTAATGGTTCTGAATGATGGTTGTTCTATATTTCAGTTGTAATTTTGATGTGATTATGCAAAGAGGTGAGCCATATCTGCCTATACAACCATCTTGACCGGACAGCTTTATTTTATTTTTTAAGGGATTTATAGAGGATCCAGCCGATGACTTCTTTATTTCCAGTCAGTAACAAAATTCCATTACATAAATAATTTGGGATTTTGAGCACTATTTCCTTTCCTTTCCAAAAGCGACCTCACTGGTCAACATTCATATGAACTCTTTTCTGATGTTTTTTAAAAAAAATTATATGACCCAAAGGTCTCTGGTTCAATTCCCTAATCAGGGCACCTAACCAGGTTGCAAGCCAGGTCTCCTGCCAGGTCCTTAGTTGGAGGCAGGTGAAAAGCAACCATACATTTACATGTCTTTCCCTTTCTTCCTCCCTCCCTGCCTTTCTCTCTGAAAATAATAAATAAAATCTTTTAAATTTTTTAAAGAAGATTAATACTTTGAAATCTTGTATGGTATAAACAAATTCAGATTCTTCTCACACAGTGCCATCAAACACAAACATTCAAAATTTACTCTTTCTGTTTTAATTCCTTGTATTACAATTGAAAGTATTTCCTAATGTAACTTAAAACACTTAGTTCATGTTCATTTCCCACATTTTCTCTATACCTACCTTCCACTTTGACAGGGTTATTCTACTTGCTATTTTAACATGAATAATTTACTACATTTTTAATGCAATTTTTAAATCTTTGAACTCTCTGAATTTTAGTTGAAAATACTTGTTTTACCTGTGTTTTCAATGAATTTTTTAAAGTTTGTCTTTCATGTATAAATCAGTACCCTTGGGAGTAAGACTTTGATCTGCCATTTCCTTAGTTTATGGTTTAGTACTGTGTTGCTTACTCTTAGTAGTCACCAACAGAAACATACACTGCTTTCATCTTGTTTTTATGGTTTTATTTGTTTTTATGGATATATGTAGCTATCTCATTTCTAAATATTAATTGTGTTCACTTGAATTTAAAAAATATATGTATATATAGTATATATTATATACATATATATATATACAATTCTATTATTTGTAGTTTTAGATTGCAAGAGGATAATTGGAAAAGATCAGGTTTAAATGAGTGCAGATTTATCAGAGAAACCATTACTTCTGCTTATTCTTCTTTAAAGTCACTCACAAAAAACATACCTAAATAGGAAATGAAGCTCACAGTCATCTTTGCCATCTCAGCGAGGAATCAGCTGAGGCTCAAACTGAGAAGACTGTAAATTGCACAATTTTAGCTTTTGAAGACATTATGAGACTTTTGATGCAGAGATTTGCTTAATCTCTAGCACTGAATTAATTTAAATCAGTTTTAATCTTTGAGTTGCATGTAGTAACAACTTTCAACTTGTTAAATATGCACTACAGCATGTTTGTGTTATAGTTTGCATTGCAGAGAGATACCTAATGCCCAGTATTTGTTTTCAGAAATACTATACCTCAGAACATTATAATAGAGTTTGATAAATACTACTGATACATCAATAAAATTTATATTTTTGTAGAATAAAGTTATTAATAGACATTTGTATTTGCCTTGCTTCTTTCTTTTTCTAAACTGCCCCTTCCTTTCTGAAGATGTAGCATGCTCCACCTACATGCCTAAATCTATTATAGACCTTCCTGATGTAAGCAATCTCTCAAGTTATAATTTACACTGACTTTCTGGATCACCTTTTCTTGCAGAATGCATTTATCTGCCATTTACTAAAACTCAAAATATCAATATCCTAAAGAAAACACATCTAAAAACATGTAATTATTATTAGTTGGATTGTCTTACAAATATCTTACAGGAATAATTATATTTCAATACTGATTCTTATTGCCTGAAATAGATGAATGGTGGTATAGCCAAATGAGGTATTCAAATCTGAATCTGAATCTAAAGTATCTTGTGTTAAGTAAAATATTCCTGAAAGAATAACATTTAATTGTGGTATTCAGTGAGATACTACATGTTTGTTCATTTTTCTTACAAGAAATTTCTGAGTTAGGATGGAGGGTCCACATACTAACCATAGCTAACCGGTGCAATGAACTAAGTGCAAGGGTCGTGCTCAAGTACACTTCCATGAGGGGGACAGATCTGTAAGTGGCCTATACGCTATATTCAGAATTAACTATATTGAGTTTGTAAAGAGCATCTGGTGCTATAAGACTGAATATTCTTCCTGTGCTTCTTCCATGTTTTACTTTAGAGACATTCATTTTGATGGGAAGAACCAAGTGATGGTCCTGGAAGTTCCTGGACACAAATCTGCAGGAAACCAATGGAAGAGATTGCATTCATTACTCTTCAGAAAACTGTACTCACTGGTTCAATAATAATGTGGTCCTAGCATTAAATTTCTATTTTACTCTAGCCTTATCCCAATTATTTTTTTAAAAAGCCTTTTAATTTTTCTCACAGTAATTATAAAATATCAATCAGTATTTCATTTTCCTCACTTTACCACAAGAAGATGGAGAGAGAATTTTAATCACTGCCTATTTGCAGATGTCCTGTTTCTTTTTCTTTTTTTTTTTTTTTTTAGCTTCAATCTGATCAAAGCCCAACATACCTCTTTTGATCATCATCAGTGAAATGAGTTTCTGTGAAAACATCAAGGTGGATGCAACTTGCAAATCAATAAGGGATTATAATAATTCTCCCAAGTGATGCTAATTTCACTGGGCATATGCTCTGTCTATAGAATTTGTAAAATTTGGGTATAAAATGAGTTGTTCAAACATCTTGCCTGAACAAACTTCAGGTATAAAAGAAAATATAAGCTCATTAATCTTAGTACTAAGGGCCTTGGAATGCCAGGCACTTCTGCTTAAGTTCCTAACTTAAATAACATGTAATACAACTTACATTATAATGGAGCATATTCTTATTATTGTCTAGTAGTTACAGTTAAGTAGAGTGCATTAGCTATTGAGAAGCCTAATATATCTTTATTTAGCAGCACTGTTTTCAGTTGGTTGACCTTTTTAAAACAGGAATCATTACAATATTCACTCTTCTATTTATATATAACCCTTCTGGGCTCAAATAACAACTGAAACTCATTACAAAAAGCTACATTAATCAATCTAATGTGTATATATATTTGTTGAAAGAGAATTGCTTAAAGTAGTATTCTCCAATTCAGCAATTTCAATTCTGCATATTTTTCCAAAAAAGGGGGAAAACTAACTAAAAAAAAATTGGCATCCTTGTGCCCACTGCAGCACTTTTTACAATAGTCAAGATATGGAAGCAACTCTTGTCCATTGATAGATAAATGGATAAAGAGAAGGTGTTATACATACCAATATACATATAATGTAATATTATTCAGCCTTAAAAAAGAAGGAAACCCTATCTTTTGCAACAACATGGTTGGACCTTGAGGGCATTATGCTAAGTGAAATAAGTAAGAGAAAGACAAATACCATACAATCTCACTTTTATGTGGTCTCTAAAAAAAAATTCTGAACTCATAAGTAAAATAATATACTGGAGGTTGCCAGAAATAAGAGGGTAATGGTGCATGGCAAGAATCAGTGGACCTAATGTGCAGCATAGTGAGTATAAGTAATAATTCTGTATTGTATGTTTGAAAGTTGAGAGTCTAGAGGACCCCGTGTATGGAAGATCTGCATCTCCACCATTGTAAAAACATACATGCATCCTCTTTCAACAGACACTACCTTAGGGAGAAGGAAGGTTTGTTAAAAGAACTCTTTAGAGGGAAGAGACAGCCTTAATAAAAACTCTAGACTTTCCAGTTCCTCAATAGTCATAATTATTTTTTCTATTTTTCTATATTTCTAACAATTAAGTGTAAATTATTCTGTCATCAATAGGAATAGGAGCTTAAAAACAAGATGACATCAGTTAAAAATTAAATGACATTTATCTGTAGAAATGTGAGTTAAATGAATATTTCTAACATTTTGGAGAGTACATTTAATTAATTGATGTAATCAACATTAATAGGTTCATGCTGTTTTAGAGGCACTGTTTTAAGAACATACATTTACATATAATTATTCTTTTAACTCAAAGGTGTTACTATTTACTAAGAAAAGGGAATATAAGTATAAGAATAGAACTAAAATATTCTATTGGTAAAGATAACTAATAATGGAAATATGGACAAATTGCTTTAAGAAACAGAAAGACATGCTTAGCCAAGCATGTAATGTGATAACAAATTACAGCAGAGGATATTTTTTAACCGAAATCAATAAAGAAAAAGATTTATTTTCCAAGCATGGAGAGGAAAAAAGGATATTTCAAGAAGTTTTTAGGTCCAGAGGGCTAAAAGTAAACCTAGTTGAGTTTAAAGTAATGACATTTATCAAAACCCCAAAGGCAAGTAAAGACAAACATAAATAAATGGGACTATATTAAACTAAAAAACTTCCTTATAGCAAAAGAAATCATCAACAAAACAATAGGTAACCAATCAAACGGGAGAAAATATTGGCAGGCAATAGCTCTGACAAGGGGTTAGCATCCAAAATATGTAAAGAATTCATACATATCAAACAAACAATCCAATTAAAAAATGGGAAGAGAATCTGAACAGATGCTTCTCTGAAGAAGACATGCAAATGGCCAATGGATAGATGAAAAGATGCTCAATTTCACACGCTATCAGGCAAAGCAAATAAAAACTACAATGAGATACCACCACACACCTGCCAGAATGGCTATTATCAAAAAGACAATGTTATTAAGTGTTGAAGAGTTTGAGGAGAATAAAGAACCCTCATTTATGGTTAGTGTGAATGTAAACTGCTACACTTGGAAAACAGTATGGAGGCTCCTCAGAAAGTTTAAAAGAGAGTTACTGTGTGACCCAGAAATCTCCTCTCTAGATAAATACCCCAAAACTTTAAAAACATTTATTTTCAAAGATATACACACACCTACATTCATTGTGATGTTCATTGCAGTATTATTCACAGTGGCCAAGACTTGAAAAATAACTCTTGTCCTTTGATAGATGATTGGATGAAGAAGATACAGGACATAAACCCAATGGAATACTACTCAGCCATAAGAGAAGATAAAATATTGCCATTTGAAACAACATGGATTGACCTTCAGAATGTTGCACCAAGCAAAGAAAGTCAGCCAGAAAAAGTTAAGAACCATATTTCATTCATATGTATGATATAAAACTGAAAGCAACAAATTAACAAGGAAAACAAACAAAAACTCACACAGAAAACAAAGAATATGTTGGTTACTAGTGAAGAAGTATTGGAGGAGGATGAAGAAGGTTAAGGGAGGGCCAAATATATGGTAGAAAAAGATGATTTTACTTTGTGTGGTGGGCACACAATGTCATATGCAGATCAGGCATCATGGAAATGTATGCTTGAAACCTATATGATCTTATTAACCAATGTCACCTCAATAAATTTAATAAAATTGAAAAATTAATTAAAAATTAAAAAATAAAACTTGCTTAGTGGGAATCTATTCTTAATAAAACCTTTCTCTCCCTCTCTATCTCTTATCTGTATCTTTACTTCAATTTCCATTCATTTATTCATTCATCCAACCTCCCATTTTTATATATAATGCAACCATATAACCCTACTTATCCTATTTTCTTCTCTTATTCAACACATCAAATTATCTGGACAACATGTGGAATTCCACCTTCAAAGTATATACAGAATATATTTACTACAACAACTTTGGGATAAACTACCTTTATTATCACCTAGACTAATTGTAATATTTCCTTACTGGTATGTCTGCTTTCAAAGCTTCTTCTTAAGTAGTGCTGGTTATTTTTCATTTGCTTCCCCATTATTTGCTTTATTCTCTGTTCTATTAAGTGCCTTGTGAGCCTGAATTATCTGGAACTTCATTATCTGGCTCCCGTGCTGATTTGCTCTTGGCTGGGTCCAGCCAATAGAATTTATAAGCAGAAAGTCAGAGAGTTAAAGCAAAGGTAATATTTCTTCAATAGTCTCTATATAATGTGGCTGTAATGGTGCCTCTTTTGCTTCTTTCAAGAATAAATGAACAAATTTATCTGAATAGTTACAGATAATATGGCATAAAATTTTAGCACAGACTTAAAAATGAATAAATTTAATGGAATATTTATAGGTTCAGGAGCCCAATCTATATATATAACCATATAAATCATGGTTATAGCAATCAACCTTTATGAGCATGAGCAGGCTACTCAATTTCATGAATTTTAATTTTTTTGCATATAAAATATAGATAATGGTATTTTTTACATTCCTCAAAACATATTAGAATATGATCAGTTATGTCAAAATACTTTAATATAAATATTATATTATTTAAAACTGTTTCCAAGTTTTACAGAGTTTAAAATTAAAAATCTAAAACAAAATATGTAACAAAACAAATATAATTTTATCTGATATTTAAAAATCTATTTGTTCCTATATGATTCTAATTGCATAATTCTCATTTATTTCTGATCTTATTCACTTGAGTCCTTTCTCTGTTTTTTTAATGAAACCAGTTAAAGTTTCATCAATCTTGTTTATCTTTTCAAAAAATAAGCTTTTAATTTCATCCATCGTCTGTATTTTTTAAAATTTCTATGTCCTTTATTTCTGCTCTCATCTTATTTCGTTTCTTCAACTTACTATGGAAAGTGTTTGTTGTTATTTTTCTAGCTCTTTAAGAGGTAGGGTTAGATGGTTCATTTGAGATTTTTCTTTCTTCTCAGGTAGGCCTGTAATGCTATCAACTTCCCTCTCAGGACAGCTTAACTATGTCCCATAGATGTTGGGCTGTTATGTGTTCATTTTAATTTGTTTGCAAGTCATTTTTTATTTATTCCTTTATTTTATTATTAACTTATTGTTTAATAAAATGTTTTTTATCTCCATGTGCCTCAATGTTTTTAAGTATTTTTATTGTAGTTGTGATCCAATAATATACTTGATATGATTTCATGCTTCTTCAATTTGTTGAGACTTACTTTGTGTCCTACCATGTGGTCTATATTTGAGAATATTTCATGTACACTTGAGAAAAATGTAATTTCACTGCGTTTGGGTGAAATGTTCTGTTAATATCATTAAAATCCATCTAATCTAATCTGTTGCTTAAGGTCGCTGTTTTCTTGTTGGTATTTTGTCTGAAAGACAAAAAATTAATGACAGTGGGATGTCAGAACCCTCAATTATGACTGTATGGATGTTGATCACTCCCTTAAAATCAACCAAGATTTTCTTTATACATGTAGGTGCTACTATATTGGGTATATATATATGTTTATAAGGGTTATATTATCCTATTGGATTGACAGATTCAGTATTATTCAGTGACCTTCTTTATTTTTTTGTTATTGCCCAGAGAGGGGTGCCTGCTTTATCCACTTAACATAGTACAGGGTGTCTGCACCACAGTGATCAGACAAGAAGAAGATATAATTGGCATCTAACTTGGAAAGAAGTAAAATTATCATGACTGATAGATGACATTGACATGGTACTGTATGTAGAAACCCTGAAAATTCCACCAAAAAGCTACTTGATCTAACAAATGTATTTGGTAAAGAACCAAGGTACCAAATTAATATGAAAAAATTGGCAGCATTTTATACACCAATAATGAACAGTCAGAAAGATAAAACTAAGAAAATAATCACATTTCATATTTAAAAAATGGTAGCCTAAGAATAAACTTTATCAAGGAGGTGAAAGGTCTGTACTCAGCAAATTTGCTGACACTGAAGAAAGGAATTGAGGAAGATACAAATAATGGAAACATATACTTTGTGCATTGATTCAAATAATTAACATCATTAAAATGTCCAGCCCTGGCTGGTGGCACCAGCCTGCAAACCCAAAGGTCATTGGTTTGATTCCCAGCCAAGGCATATAACCAGGTCGCAAGCCAGGTCTCCAGCCAGGTATATAGCTGGAGGCAGGTGAAAGGCAACCATACATTGCCTTTCTCCCTTTCTCTGCCTTTCTCCCTTCCCCTTTCTCTAAAAATAATAAGTCAAATCTTAAAAAAAAGTCCATACTACCCAAAGCAATTTAAAATTCAACACAATCTCCGTTAAATATTCAAACCAAGGCATATTTCACAGATCTAAAACAGATATTCCAAAAATTTATATGAAACAAATACCCTAAGTAACTTCAGCAATTTTAAGAAAGAAGAAAAGAAGAATACAGTTGGAGGTATTACATTATTTGATATCAAACTATATATATATATATATATATGTGTGTGTGTGTGTATATATATATATATATATATATATATGGTTATTGTAATCAAAACTCTTTGATACTAGCATAAGAATAACCATATAGACCAATGAAACAGAACATAGAGCTCAGAGAAATAAATCCATGCCTTATGGTCAATTAATATTTGACAAACAAGTGACACATAAAATGGAATAAAAACAGTCTCTTTAATAAATGGTGTTGAAATAATTGAACAGGCACACGCAAAAAAAATGAAACCAAACCACCAACTTATACCATACACAAGAATTAACTCAAAATGGATAAAGTCTTAAATGTAAGCCACAAAACCATAAAAATTCTAGAAGAAAATGCAGGCAGTAAAATCTCTCATGTCTATTATAGCAATATTTTTGCTTATATGTCTCGGAGGACAAGGGAAATAAAAGGAAAAAATAAATGAGACTACATCAAATTAAAAAGCTTCTGCATAGCAAATAAAATCATCAATCAAACCAAAAGGGAAACCACTATGTGGGAGAACATAGTCATCAATAATACATGTAATAAGGTATTAATCTTAAATATATATATATATATATATATAATTATATATATATATAATTTATATAGCTCAATACCATGAAAATAAACAACCCAATTAAAAAATGGGCAGGTGGCACAGTGGATAAGGCACCGGGCATGTGAACCCAAAGGTCTCTGGTTCAATTCCCAGCCAGGGCACATAACCAGGTTGCAAGCCAGGTTTCCAGCCAGGTCCATAGCTGGTGTCAGGTGAAAGGCAGCCATACATGCTATCTCTCTCCCTTTCTGCTTCTCTCCTTCCCCTTCTCTCTGGAAATAATAAATAAAATATTTAAAATATGTAAAATAAAATAAATAAATAATGGGCAAATGACCTGAAAAAATACTTCTCCAAAAAAGACATACAAATGGCCAATAAACATAAGAAAAAAATGCTCAATCTCACTAATTATCATAAAGATGCAAATTAAAATCATGATGAGCTATTATCCATCAAAATGGCTATCACCAATAAGTCAACAAACAAGTACTGTCAAAGATGTGGAATAAAAGGGAACCTTCTTACACTGATAGTGGGAATGCAGGCTGGTGCAGCCACTGTGGAAAATAGTATGGTGTATCCCCAATAAATTAAAAATAGAACTGCCTTTTGATCTAGCAATCTCATCTCTGAGAATATACCCTAAGAATCCTGAAACACTAATTTGAAAGAATGTATCCACCCCTATGTTAATAGCAGCTTTATGTAATTACAATAGCCAAAATTTGGAAACTACCCAAGTGCCCATCAGTAGGTGAGTGGATAAAAATGCAATGGTACACTTACACAATGAAATACTATGCAACCACAAAAAAGAAGAAACTCTCACCTTTTGTGACAACATGGATGGATATGGAGAGTATTATGCTAAGTAAAATAAGCCAGTCAGAGAAAGAAAAATACAATTTATATATGGAATCTAATGAACACAATAAACTGATGAACAAAATAGATGCAGAGGCATGATACATGGAACATACATGTATGAATAACCCATTAGGCACAGACAACAGTGTGGTGCTGTCAGGGCTGGGTGAAGGTGAGCAAAGAAGTGGAAAATGAAGACATCTGTACTAATGTCAACAATAAAAATAAATTTTAAAATAAACCAAGTAAGCCCTGGCTAGTGGCTCAATGAAATGGTGCCGGTCTATGAACCCAAAAGTCTCTGGTTTGATTCCCAGTCAGGGCACATAACCAAGTTGCAAGCCTGGTCTCCAGCCAGATCTCTAGCTGGAGGCAGGTGAAAAGCAACCATACATTGATGTTTCTCTTCCTTTCTTCCTCCTTCCCTGCCCTTCTCTCTAAAAATAATGAATAAAATCTTTAATAAATAAATAAAGTACTTATATACACTTTTGTTGTTGTTGTTGTTGTTGTTTTTAAAGAGAGTGGGGAAGTGAGAGAGGCAGAGAGGGAGAGAGACATCAATGTATGGTTGCCTTTCACCTGCCTCCATCCATGGACCTGGCTGGAGACCTGACTTGCAACCTGGTTACGTGCCTTGGCTGGGAATTGAACCAATGACCTTTGGGTTCTCAGGCCAGTGCCTTATCCACTGTGCCACCAGCCAAGACTGTATACACTTTTTAATAGAGGGGAAAATTGAGATAGATAGAAGAAATATGATATTCATATATATAAATTATATATGTATATATAAATATACACAATTATAGTGTTTTCACACACAAAAAAGTAAATACAATTTTTAGAAAAGATATCCACATATAAAATCTTGAACTTGAGGTTTCAAGGCTACATTTTACCAAAGTGCTCAGGGCAATGTTAGGTGGTAGAGTATGTACTTTAATGACTACAGTTAAGAAAGGTATGCGACTGTTATCTATATACTCAGATAAGAAAAGAAGAGGAAGACACGTCAGAACATGTGCTCAACTCCCCCTACTTTCTCCCTGCAGAAGGGCCATGTGGAATTCACTGTAACAAAAAGAAGGCCACTCTCTGTAACCCAGGACTAGAGCTGTAATCCAGGGACTAAATTTTCTGGTATGTTGATCTTGGACTTAAAGTTTCCAGAACCTTGAAAATATAAATTCCAGCTACTCAGTCTGCAATATTTTGTTTTGGCAGCCCAAGTCAAGGGATATACTTGGATTACAGCATACTAAGCAAATGATTGCCATATTTTCATTCAGTTTTCTCCCTGCATGTTTGTTGTCAGGTACTTTTAAAGATTACTTCCAGCTTGCAATTTATTTGTTAAAATACTTCTATTCTCATGACATTTCTTAAAGGCCTGCTATCAGGTTTTAGTATTTTTTTAAATTAATCGGTCTTAAGGAATTATGTTACAATATTTTCATATTGTAATTATTCTCTTAATTTGCTTTTTTAAATTTCTCTCATATGTTCCAACCCATACAAAGAAACACTGAAAAACATGAGGCATACGTAATTAAAGTTTTAACTGGGAAAAATGAAACTTTAGAAAAAAATCCTACTGAAGCTCAGCCTAGGAAGAAAACAGAAGAATAGAATAGTCAGGGAACTAAGAGAAAAGAGGGTACTGGAAAAAAACAGAAACAAATACAAGCAAAATGTTAAGTATACTGAAAACATAATTTGTCATTTTTATATCTCATTTTTCCCAGCTGGGAAAATTTTCTGTTTAATGAATTCTGAACACAAAGTTACATAAGAAAAATCACCGAGTTGACAAATTTTGCATTTTTCATCTTCTTAAAACACACTACCACAATTTATAAGATTTATATTTGATGTCATTAACTTATTATATTTTCATTCCTAAATAGAGTAGCCTTTATTACTGTGTAAGTGCTGGATGAATAAATTTATCTGATTTTCTTTAGCTGTTGTTTTGAAAACGCAAACACACACATTCAGTTATTCTTGCTACACTGGAACTGTCTTTCCATGCTAGTTCCTTTCAGGACACAATTACTTGAATATTAATAGTCAATGAAGATACTTTCTTACTAATATTTTAAAGAGTTCTTTGGACTGGTATTATTACTTAAGCTAAAAACTTTTTAAAGTTTTCTTATGTCTTCCACAGGATAAGCAATTACCTGTTAGTTACTGATGATATTCTGAAAAGCTCAATCAGTCTATCATATGTGTTATTATGTAAATAAAAATATTTGCAATGAACAATACTATTATTTATATTTAAATTTATTGCAAAGGACAGAGTTGTGAAACACTTAAGTGTCATTGGTAGTCAATGTTAGCTTGTAAAAATGTATTTTCCTGAAACAATAGCATTATATTTTACAGCTTACATTTTTTTTCTTTTTCTTTCTTTCTTTTTCACTTTCTTTCTTTTGTTCTTTTTTCCATTCTTTCTTTTTGTATTCTGTATACTTTTATGTGCCCAGAAAAAAATGTGACCTTGTTGACTGTGTGCAAACTGTTATGGTCACAGCAAGGAGAAAATGACTTCACGTATATTCTATGAAGAATGATGCAGCCTGATATTCTGTGTTAGTAAAGCAGTCATCTGATGAAGTACTGTAAACCAAAATGTTAAACTAACGTATTTATTAGAGTAATATAAATATTAGACATAGCCCCTGGCTGGTGTTGCTCAGTGGATTGGCACCTGCCTGCGAACCCAATGGTGGCTGGTTCAATTCCCAGTCAGGGCACATAACCAGCCTGCAAGCCAGGTCGCCAGCCAGGTTCCCAACTGAAGGCAAGTGAAAGGCAACCATATATTGATATTTCTCTCACTTTCCTCCTACTTCCCTAACTTCTCTCTACAAATAATAAATAAAATATTTTTAAAAAATTTAAAAAATAATAAAACATTTGACACATATTTGTATATGTTTTGGTTTATATATGTTTATACATAACTGTATACACATCTATATGCATATATGATATACATATACACATGAAAAGGAAAAATTAAACCTTGAAATTTCTGTAAAATATACTAAAGTATTGTAATTTCAAAGACACAAAATGTTCATTGCTTTCAGCATTTACCACTGTGAATTAGTCAGTCATTCATTTTTCATATTTTCCCCAAGATATTATCATAAATTTACATAAACACTTAAGTAATTTTTTCAAATATATTTACTAATTTGAGAACAGTCCCAAACCCAAGGATAAAGGGCTAATAAAATTTGGAGTGACGTGTTTAAAATCTAGTTACAAAATTATTGATAAACAGCTGTTTTCAAAAATCACTTACATTGAAAAAGATAGTCAGTTATTAGAGGACCAATGTATGCCAGATGTTAGAGATAATATCTATCTTAAGGAGCTTACAGTATATTAGGCTAATTGGACACATACATCTAAATAAATACTATGGTATTCATAAAGTAGTGTGGAAAGTGTCTTAGGGGAACATTGAGGGTGAACATCCACCTCTGCCAATGGCTACAAGTGTTCAAATGAGTACCTCTTAAGTAAACCTCAAGTTCAGTTTTTAATGGAGAATCAAGTAATTAGGTGTGTGCAGCTCTGAGTATGAGGCTCATAATATCAAGAAGAGGCATGGGATCCACCAGAAAAAGTTTCTTAAAAGGCTACGTTACATTCTGCAAGTAGATTAATAGCTATGCGAAGGAAGGCTGAAACAAAAGAGCAAGGTAGATAATGCTAAGAACATGGTATGGTATCTATGTTTGTGATGTGTTCATTCTAAAGCCATTGACTATCATAACTAAATCTATGTTTTAAAAAATTCCCCCTGAAGGCAATGTGAACAACAGGCAAGGAAAGATGTCAGTGGAGTTAAGCAATTATCATCGAGTCCACTGTAAAAAATTGTGATGCCTAATCTAAAGGTGATTTAAAACTTTTAAAAATAAACTTCCAGTAGAAAGATTGGTTGACACATGAAATAAGAATATAATAGTGCCCTGGCTGGTGGTTCAGTGGATTGGCGCTGGCATGCGAACCCAAATATTGCTGGTTTGATTCCCAGTCAGGGCACATAGTCAGGTTGCAAGCCAGGTCTCCAGCCAGGTCTGTAGCTGGAGGCAGGTGAAAGGCAACCATACATTGATGTCTTTTTCCCTTTCTTCCTCCCTTCCTGCCCTTCTCTCTGAAACATAATAAATAAAATCTTAAAAAAAAAAAAAAAAAAAAAAAAAAAGACTATAATAGCTGTTCAAGACTTTATGTGAAGAGAAAACAAATAGGTCTGCTACTTGACATGAGATCACAACAAAATGGTATCCTACTTCCCTGGAAAATGGACCAATCAGCTAAAATGGACATTTAGCATTTAAGTAGATCTTTTCATTTTAGGCATAACTGATTTATCTGCCCATTTTTATATGTACTTCAGCATATGCAGAGGAAAACAAACATTATCCTGAATGTATACACATGAAGTGAAAACTAGTTGGATAAAATTCCATCTTTTATTTTTATAATAGGTAAGTATTATGAATGACTATTCACTGAAATCAGATTTCAGATATTCATTGCGATTAAGTATTCATAACTTTCTAACTTCTTACCATACACTTGCCATTTCTTATGCTTAGTCTCCTTTTTAAAATATTACAGCACTTACACTGAATTGCAGCAAATTGGGAAGTTGTTAAATGGTTTGGAAAACTCCCACAGCTGACTGACTTGAGAATAACATGCTCATTATTATTTATGGCTTTTATTTCCAGATTTTCATAGGTCAGCTTACTAAATTCCCTGAATAGGCTGCTTTTCCAGTTCAGCAAAGCCAACTTTACAGGTTACTTTGTGGTAGACATTCTCATTGAAATGGAAGAAAGCCAATTTCTTTAAATATAAACACACCTAGAGCACCTTTAATTTAGGATAGTTTACTGTAAATGAATTTATTTAGAGTAAATGAATAAACTCATTTTTAAATGTTTAAAATCTTTACCATTAGGAACTTCAAAATTTAAAAATAGAACGATCCAGGACCTGCTTCCCTAGTATGTTCTGAAAATCATTCTTTCCATGAGATTTTAATAACCATTGCTTAAAAGAAGGGTTTTTCAGAAAATCCAGAGTTTTCACAAATTAAAATTGAGTTTCTTTAACAGTAGATTTGAGAGAATTTAGTGTGACAATCTGCACTGCAAAATTTCAAAAGGGGGGTAGAGCAAACGAGTTTATGAACTTATTTTTACATGAAATAATTTTATGATAAATATCTATAAATAATATCTGTCCAGGCACAAAGCATTAGGAAATGTTAACCTAGAGCAAAGTTAAAGAATATATTTCAGAGACCATATATAGATGTAATGAAAAAGCTTACTATTACGGATCACATCATTTTTAATAATTTATAATTTTAGCATTGACATTTATCACTTTATCCAGTGGGGAATATGGAATATTTTGCCTTCAAAGACCATTAATTAATCCTTATACATATTTAAAATATGTGCTTAATTTGCCCAAGTAGTGAATAAAATATAACTCTAGACTGCCTGAATTAATAAAAAGAAAGTAAACCATGAAATTGTGAAGGATTTGAATTTTGTAGAAATGCCCCAATAGGAATATATAACTTGAATCACATTACTGCATAAAAACCCAGGTGGAAATTAAAAAAAAAACAAAAAGAAACAATTTAAAGTTTCCTTAAGATAGTCTATTAAATAATTGTATGTAAAATAATATTTTAAATTTTTTGATTCAGGAAAGTATACTTTTTTGAGGAGGAACAGAGTTTGCCACCCCAGAATATGCCTCTTTGGGGTATTGATTATTTTAAGTTGGTTATTTTTAAGAGATAGTTTCAGGACAAAACTTTGATCTTCCCCCTAGCTGCCTAAAAGGAACTTAAGTAGAGGATCTGCTTGAGGAAAGGAGATATCACAGGTAACTATAGTTCAATATAAAGGAGTGTGAGATAGACAGCAAGGAAATAGTTCCTACAAAGTAGTGTGGGATAGATAGAAACTTAGCAAGGCTTCTTTGCTTCAAGTCCTCTCCTGTCTCATTGTAAAAGATGGCCCAGCAAACATTTACTCAATAAATGTTACCTTTTCTATCTCCATGTGAATTTAATTGTCTTCTTATTCTTTGAAGTACCAAACCACAGCCCACTCCCTGTTTATTCCTTAGCTCAAGATTATATATAAGCTTTAATTGTCCTATCATTCCTGGGTTTCATATTCTTATGGAACCTCTATGCGTACATACATTTTAAATTTAGTGTTTTTCTCCTATTAATCTGTCTTATGTTAAATTGATTAGTTCAGCCAGAAGAACTTAGAAAGATAGGAGAAAAATATATTTTTCCAACCCTATACTTTAAATATAAATTTACTGGTCATAAATTCCATAGAGCAATATGGGGCAATTTCAAAATAAACAATGAAAATACTACATTCTAACTTATCCTCTCCCATTTTTCACCTGTCATTGATTAACTCTCACCCACTCAAAATCCTGTTTTTTTAAAGTTATTGAAGTATCTTGTCACACTATGAAAATGAGAAAACTTATATGTAGCCATGTCCTTTAAAATACATGAGAAAAAATTCAATAATAAAATATCAATTATATAATTATTTTAAAGGACTTTTCAATAAATGGATATATTTATTCTTAAATGTTCCTTAATAGAAAAACTATTTTGCTTTAAAGTTAATAATGAAATTTGATTCTTAAAAAATATTCATCAAATCATCATTCCATGCCCCAAAAATGAGTTTTCAGTGAAAAAAAAAAAGTTCTTAGAAGAATTTTTATTTAGTTTCATATTTTTAAAACATTTTATTTATTATTTTTAGAGAGGGGGAAGAGAGAGAGGCAGAGAGAGAGAAAGACATCAATGTATGGTTGCCTTTCACCTGCCTCCAGCTATGCACATGGCTGGAGACCTGGCTTGCAACCTGATTATGTGCCCTGGCTGAGGAATCGAACCAGCAACCTTTGGGTTCGCAGACTGGCACCTTAACCACTGTGCCATCAGCCAGGGCTAGAAGCATTTTTAAAAGACTTTAAAGCATCAGAATAGCCAGCTTAGACCATAGTTTTATAGTTCTTTTATGGTTGAAGGAAAAAATAAAGAGCATGGGAAACAATAATAATACTGATAATTTTTTGATAATCTAAATTTAAATGTGTTTTGATTGAATAAGTTAAGATATCATAAAAATCCTAAAGGAAACATAGGTAGTAAGTAAAATTTCAGATCTTGTGTAGCAATATTTTTGCTGATGTATCTCCTAATGCAAGAAAAAAAAAATAAGCAAATGGGACTACATCAAAATAAAAAGTTTCTGCATGGTTAAAGAAACCATCATCAAAACGAAAAGGGAACTGACTGTATGGGAGAACATATTTGCCAATGATGCACCAGACAAGGGTTAAATAACTCATATGACTCAACACTAGGAAGATAAACAACTCAATTTAAAAATGAGCAAAGAACTTGAATAGACACTTCTCCAAGGAAGACATACAGATGGCCCATAGACGTATGAAGAAGTGCTCAACATCACCAGGCATCTGAGAGATGAGAATTAAAACCACAATGAGATATCACCTTATACATGTCAGAATAGCTATCATTAATGAATCAACAAGCAAGAAGTGCTGTTGGGGATGTGGAGAAAAGGACCACTAGAGCACTGTTGGTGGGAATGCAGACTATTGTAGCCACTGTAGAAAACAGTATGGAATTTTCTCAAAAAATTAAAAATGAAACTGCCTTTTGACCCAGCAAGTCCACTGTTGGGAATATATCAGAAGAATCCTAAAACACCGATTGGACAGTGGGGTGGGGCTGACTATGGAAGGGGAGAGTGAAGAGAAAAAACGTGGGACATCTGTAATGGCATAAATATTTAAAACATTTCAAAATAATAAAAATAAAACACTTTCTATTTTAAAAATCAATAAATGCATTTTGAAAACTGAAGATTTTCCATGTAGTATCTGTTTAATCCTTTTCCTCCAATGCTTGATTTTGGGTAAATTAACTAAGTCTCCATTTCCTCAAATGTAAACTAAATATGCATACTATAAACATAAGTATGTACTAAAATATTTGATGATAATATTCATAAGGAATGCAGCACTATGCTAGCATATTTTAATAATAAATAACATAAAATAGATGTGACTATTGGAAATGTTAATATAGAATTGCTAATCGATATACACAGATATATACATTTTTTAAAAGATTTTATTCATTATTCTCAGAGAGAGGGGAAGGGAAAGAGGCAGAGAGGGAGAGAAATATCAATGTATGGTTGCCTTTCACCTGCCTCCAGCTACGGACCTGGCTGGAAACCTGGTTTACAATCTGGTTATGTGCCCTAGCTGGGACTTGAACCAGTGACCTTTGGGTTTGCAGGCCAGCGCCTTATCCACTGTGCTACCAGCCAGGGCCGATATACACTTTAAAATGTATAATTTTATCATGGTGAAGTAAACATATCCATGCTAATTTTCATTAATTATCCAACATTATACTTTAGACAGAAATTATGAAGACAAATATAGATGTGGATATATATTTATTAATATGATGGTTATAATGAACATGGACTCAGTAAATAACATTATACATTATAAATTTCAAGAAAAACTCCCATAAATAACTAAATATTATTTAATTGTTCAAAAAAGTTTTCCTTAAATTACAGTAGGATTAGGCTTTGCTGATTAAATTATTTAGATTCTTACTTGAGATATAACCTG
The DNA here is from genome assembly GCA_004026585.1 of Noctilio leporinus. NCBI lineage: Eukaryota > Metazoa > Chordata > Mammalia > Chiroptera > Noctilionidae > Noctilio > Noctilio leporinus. Next base: position 596,362 of record PVIW01000022.1, read on the forward strand.
AAAAATTAAGCTGTGGGTTTCATAATGCCACTTTATACTGCAACACGGAATAAGTGTTAAGATATGCATCAAACAAATTTTTTTTTGTATAAAAATGGACCCAAGCCCTTTAAGTATTTATTTTTTCTTTGCCAGTGGGCACTGTGGTAAACTTGGTAGAGGACACCAGAGAGACACTGTAGGAGGAAAGATTTTGTTTCCTCGTTTAAGTCTGTCTACTCTCCTTATTCCTGCAGTGAATGTAGCCTACCCTGCATCTGCCTTTCGCAAGGCATGCTGGCCAGAAGAACCGAGAGGTTTCCCCCAAAGGTTCCTCATGTGATTTTGTTGTAGTCTGTTTCTTTAGGGCCATCTAGAGAACAGATTTCTAGTAAGTCCCAAAGGACAGATTTCTAGTTAGTTCTGTCACTTTGTCACCGCAGCGTTTTCTCTGATATCCAGTGAGCCATCACGGTGCCCTCTTCAAGGAGGTCTGGATCTCAGCTCTAAGGTTCAGTGGTTGATGGGTGCTTCCTTGGGTGCTTCAGTTCAGTCGTGTGGGTAGCAGCTTCTTCTTATTTGGATCTGCTACAGTAAGCTCTCACTTGATGTTGTCAATAGGCTCTATGACTTCAAGCAAAGCTCCAAACAATGCAACCAATTTTGCCATAGGCTAATTGATATTAACAAAGTTAGGTTTCTAAGGCATCTCACCAACAACACAACATTGAACAAAATGCTAGTTTGAGCTCTGGGTTTATTTCTACATTCTTTAGAGATTTTTAAAAAATATTTTATTATTTTTAGAGAGAGAGGAAGGGAGGGAGGCAGACAGGCAGATAAACATCAATGTATGGTTGCCTTTCATGTGCCTCCAGCTGGAGCCCTGGCTGGAAACCTGGCTTGCAACTAGTTATGTGCCCTGACTGGGAATTGAACCAGCAACCCTTGGGTTCGCAGGCTGGTGTCCATCCTCTGAGCCACCAGCCAGGGCTGAACATTTTTTTTTAACATTTGACTTTATAAATCTTTGTTAGAATTAATGATTCTTAATTAAATTGTGCCCAGTTGAAATTTCAATGTTTCTCTTTCTCCTTAGTGAACCCAGGTTGATAAATCCAGTCATCTTTGGATTAATTTTTGTGTTTAGTTTCACAATTATAATGATTCTATGTATTTACTCTTAAACTCCAGTTTTCTCATGTTTGCTTAGCTCTGCTCCACAGAAACTGATCTTGTCAAAGTTACCTATGGCATTCATGTTGTTAAATTCAAAAATTAATTATTCGGCATCATTCTTTTTGACCCCCAGCAGCATTTGGTACAGCTGATCCCTCACTCCTATCCCAGGACATCAAGTGACTTGTTTTTTAATTCTGTTTAAGTAGTTTCTTTATTTCAGTCATTCACATCTTTTCTTTCTTTATTTTTTTAATCTCTGCCTTTGTAACGTTTCAGTGACCCAGAACATCCCTCTTAGTCTTCTTCCTTTATTTATCTATATTAATTTATTTGGTAATACCATCTCATACCATGTCTTTAAATTATATCTAATGCCAACCTCTTGCTATTTGTATCTCCTGATCATACCTCCACAAATCCTGAATGCTGCACTTAATGCTTACTCAACATGTCCACTTAGAAGCCTCATAGAAATCTTAGTCAGTGCTCCGTAATATCCTTCTTCAGTGGGGCTCAAGCCAAAAAACGTGGACTCTCCCCATTTCCTCTCTTACTCTGAATCTCTCATCTAGCCAGCTGTACTTTAGAAATACACCTAGAAGACAAACATTTCTCATCAACTGCATTGCTACTACCTCGTTACCCTCATCTGAGCTCTTAAACATCTGTCACCTACTAACTGACTTCCATTCTCTACTCTTGTTTCCCATTTCCCTCAGAGATACTCTCAATGTGGCAAGTGGATAGCAGGTAAAAGTGCTGAAACCAAGACACATTTTGAGGTGAGACATATTTAATAAGGAAAATATGGTCACATTATGATGAGGGTGAACACTTTCTAGGTGGTAAAGAACCAGAGGAGAATGGTGGGGCAGTTCTACACAGAACAACATATGTTGTCAATGACATTGTTTAGAATGGCCAAGGTATAATGTAAATAAGAGCAGACTGACTTTTGGTTGTTTTTATTTTTGTTTTTAATTATCTACAGACTACACCTCCCTTTCATTGCTTGCTCCTGAGAAAATTGTTCCTATCATCCCCACCATCTAATGTTATCATTAATTAATCAGACAACAAGCAAATCAGGGAGAAGACAGAACAAAAACAAGATGAAAGAATAATGGATTATTTAATGATTGATTGTCTTTTCCCTTGTTCATTTGTTAGAGTTAATATATTTTTCTTTTATAAAGATCAGATACATAATATACTAAACAGTGAATGTTTATGCTGACACACTTGGAAAAACATTAGATTTATCAGGCAGTAGTTTTGCTTCCCTTTGGGGGAGCAAAAGCAAGCCAAACATAAGTTACTCAGTAATATACTCTTCCTTGCATACCTTACACTGTGATTTATGAATTTTTATATTGATTTGTTCTTTGTCACTTTGCTTGTTTCTTCATTAACTTTTCAGTTGAGGCTATTAGTTTACAAAAGGCAAGAGGGTTTTTATATCAGTGTATTTGATCAATTGTCACATCTCCAGTGGAGTAAAAGATCGAACACCTCTCGTTTCTCATGTTGCTATTAGTATCATTAAGGATTTTTTGGAATATATATATTACAGTTATACATAAAAATACTTAATTCTTCTAAAATACACATAGCATTAGTTTCCCTATGTTAAACTCATTTTGTTAATTGTATTATTAGATTAAAACATATTCCTTTAAACCTATTTGAGATTTTATTATCCATTATAAATGTTATTACATATTTAAATATTACATATTTAAAGGTAAATATTTATACACAAATACACACTATTATATTTTCTCTATTTTTCTCTTTTGTATTGAATTTATTGGGGTGACATTGGTTAATAAAATTATATGCTTCAGGTGTACAGTTCAATTCTATCACATATCACCTGTGTGTCATATTGTGTGTTCATCACCCAAAGTTTAGTTGATTACCCATCTTTACCTTCTTCTACCCCAGCCTCTTTCTCTCTGGTAATGACCATACTATTATCTGTGTCTATGGGGAATTTTTTCTTACCGTCTTTATCTTTTTTAAAGGTTTCTCTTAAGAATCAGTGGCCCCACTTGTTAGAAAGTTGTGACAAACCTGTCTCCTTGGTGTCTCACAAGAGATCATCAATACTGGTTCTGAGACATTTACAACTCAAAGCTGTAAATGCATTTACAAGTTATTTAGTTCAACTTTATCCTGAAAGCAGCTCTCTCTCTCTCTCTCTCTCTCTCTCTCTCTCTCTCTTATTTTAGGCATCTCTAAATCTTTTCTTTTCTTCCTATTCTTATTTTGGTCAGTTCTTTATTATGTTTTTCTTTTAATATTATAAACTACTCACAACTGATTTTCCAAATATTGTTCTCTAATTCACCTGAAACTTATCTTTACCGCTATAGAAATTATATTACAAAAATCAAAAGCTAGATTCATTTCTTGTCTCAAATTCAACATCATTTTGAAAATAAATCCTCACCCCACTAGAACAATGCATACTCTAACTTCTTTAAATAGTGTTAGTATTCTAAATACAATATTGTGTTTTGTGATAACAACTATTACATAATTATGTTCTAACAATATAATTACATATGTAGCATAATCACACATATGCAGTGTATATCCACACATAATTCAAAGATTATAAAAGACTTATACATTAAGCATTATGAGGCTAAAGAAAAAAAAAACTTATTTAATGGCTCCAGGATGAAGGCAAAAGTGTTTCATGATGATCATAATGGCTGTTCTAAAGAACTGCAAAATGCTTAGCAGCTTTAAAGTTGTATAAAGGGGTCCTGGCTGATGACACAGCGAATAAGGCATTGGCCTATGAACCCATAGGCCACTGGTTCGATTCCCAGCCAGGGCACATAACCAGGTTGCAAAGCCAGGTCTCCAGCCAGGTCCTTAGCTGGAGGCCGGTGAAAGGCAACCATATATTGATGTCTCTCTCTCCCTCTCTACCTCTCTCCCATCCCCTCTTTCTGGAAATAATAAATAAAACCTTTAAAAGTAAATAAAAGTTGTGTAAAAGGTTGGAAAATCCTAGATTTCACTAAATTATTTTTTAAAATCTGGCTGGATATTGTTATAAATATGAAGCTGACAATGGAAATTAAATAATGAATTTATTTGCCTTCAGGGAAGAAAAACCACAGTAAGTATTAGATACAGGGTGGGGCAAAAGTAAGTTTACAGTGGTTTGTATGGAAAAATAACACAATAATTAATCATGCAAGAATATACTCTGTATTTCAGGTACTCACAACTTTAAACCTACTCTCAACCTGCCCTGTATAATAAAGTAAAATCTGAGCTCTACAACTTGAGAGAAATTATCATACTAATTTTCAATTAGTTCATTTGTAAGTGGTAGTAATAATATTCAATACAGAATGATATTATAGAAATTAAAAGATAACATATATATTATATGTTTTGTAACTAATAAAAAGCATAAAAGTATGTTAGTTCCTCTTTCTCTGCTTATATTTTTTTCCAGCATTTTATGGAAACCTTCCAAATTGGCTTGTTCAGGACAATTTTATGATCCTCCAGTTTAGAGAGCAAACAGGTAACATAAATTCACAGGAGAAATGTCTCTGTGCATGTTCATATCTGGTTGGTCCAGATTTGCAGAAAAACTGCATTTTCCACCGGCTCTGACTTTTGAAAAATCTCTTTGAACCTGTTTTTTCCTTTGTGCAGCATAATTAATAATCCCTTCCTTGCAGCTGTACTTTTAAGATTAGAAATATTGTATGGAAAATACTTATAATGACATGCAATTCATTAATATTCTTTTTTTTATTATTTTATTGTTGTTGTATTACATCTATCCCCTTTTTGCTCCTCTCTGTCCCCCTCCCCACCCACCCATTCCCCCCAAAGTCAATCCCACCTGTTGTCCATGTCCATGGTTCCTTTATACTAGGTTCTTGTCTAAGCTGCTATATTCTTTATGGATATAATAACTCTGCCTCTAACCAAAGGCATTTTATGAAAAGAAAATGTGTTTTACTCATTCCCCCTGTACATTTGTTGTTTGAAAGTATACATAAAGTTGTATTTATAATAACCCCAGTTTGAGTGATGAAGAATGAAGAATAAATATATGCTATGTTATGTTTATGTTTATAGGAAGTTGTGTAAAAGTCAACTTAAAAGCCTTTTACTAGTTACACCAAAACAAAGTCATATTTTTTCTAATGATAATAAATATCTTTCACTAAGGAAGACAAAACAGCTGAACCACTAAGAATGTAAACTCCATGTGCAATGTGTAGCCTTAGGGATAAATATGACAGTAAGATAGTCATGTTGCTCTGATGTAATAGTTTCGATGAGATGGACAGATAGGAGCATCTCTTATTTTTAATGACAAAAGAGTAGGGAAAGAGGGTATAAAGGAAAAGATGGAGCTCTGGTTATATTCTTGGCCTCCTCTGGTATGTGTCCTGCTATTTAAGAGAATTTTGAACACCAGTTAACTCCTAGCTTCCCAGATTTCAAAAAACAGTGTTCAATTTTCACAGCATCCATCATTGGATAATGACTATCTACCTATTATTGGCTTGTAGTCATCACCGACCATTTCTATCCTGAGAGAGAATCCTCACTTAAGTTTTTAGTGCATCTCACATCAGACCCTAGAGTGGGAAATACAGAAAAATTTAGTGCTTGTCTTAACAGTTTGTTCTTTGTTCAGTTATTTAAATGCATGTTTCCATTCTTTCTGTAGGGTAAGCTCATATATTTTGCTTAGGCAGATCTTGCCAAAATTCTTTGTCTCTGTTTTTATTCCTTTATTAATTTTAGGAGCCAAATGAAACACAATTATTACTTTAAGTATAAAGCTTCATTTGTTTTCTCAATCATTGTACAGTTGTGCTTTTTAAAAACTTTCCATATTTCTCATAATATGACCATATCTCTTACTTCTACACTTGTTATACGTATGTCATGATTGCTTGCCATGCTTTTCTGCTGTCTTTTATTCTTAATAATAAGTGAATTAGTAGAAGTGCTGATAGTGGTTTAGGTGCAAATGCAGGCTCAGGTGGACACTATGGTCCCACATCCCCTTTATATATATAGTATATGTACACAGTTTTATCTACCATTTCAGAGGTAATACCTTCAAGCTTAGTTTTAGATACCTTGAGAAGGAAAAGCCCCCAGATTTAACAGTGTTGTGCATAGAAAATTTTGTAACATTACAGGTTAGTTTATAGATATAAGACTTGGAATCAAGGCGAGACCCTTACTCTTCTTAGAAACAAAGTGAACGTGGTGTTCTTTTCAATTCAACTGTGTCCTAGATGGGTAAAATGAGGTTATTGTTTCCCTTGGTGTCTGGAATCGCCTTAGCCCCAATTGGAAGATCCTGTCATTCCATTGCGCAAATGTTGTTACTTCATAACTCATACCATTAAGTAATATGTCTTATATATCTGTCTATTTGAGGATTAAAATCTCATGGATTGAGCCTTAAAAAAAATGCCTTGAAAATGCGTTTACATCAAAGAATGATTATATTATTGCACCATAGAACAGACAGATGGAAGGATAGAAAGGTAGTTAAATTGATTTAAGTAGTAAATAGATCAGTCTTTAAAACAACAAAACATGGTCCTGGCTGGTGGCTCAGTAGCTAAGGCGCCGGCCTGCCAACCCGAAGGTTGCTGGTTCAATTTCCCATCCAGGGCACATAACCAGGTTGCAGGACAGGTCTCCAGCCAGGTCCATAACTGGAGGCAGGTGAAAAATAACCATACATTGATGTCTCTCTCCCTCTCTGCCTCTTTCCCTTCCCCTCCTTCTTAAAGATAATAAAAATCTTTTTAAAATTTTAAATAAATAAATAAAATGAAGCTAAAAATACAGGAAAGTAACAGCGACAATATTTTAAAATCTTCTAGATACTGTATCGAGATTAAGCACTTGACATATATGGTGTAATTTGGCCCTCACAAAGCTTTCGTGTGGTAGTATCATTTTATTTTATACATGAACAAATCAAACATCAGAGAAGTTAAGTAATCTTCTCATGTCACAAGAACATGGATGAATTCATACCCATCCCCCATAACCCATCACTTTTCCACCATCAAATTTACCTGTAACAGAGTATTCAATTAAACCTAAAAATTAAAATGTGAATAAATAATAAACAGGAGGCTGCATCATGTTTTCAGTATAAAAAATGGCAGAGTCATAAAACTTAGTTTGGAAACTGGTTGGGCTTTGTGCCTTCAAGTGTGTTGATACATATGGGTGTATGTGTGCTTATGTATGACATATATACATACTCACTGAACATTGTTATTGAGAGAGAGAGAGCTTCCCAAAAGTCTCCAGCCAATGTCAATATAATTAAAACAGTTTGCATGGCTGATACTTTCCAGACAGACCCCGTATATATATTTTTAAGTTATTCTTACTATTTTTAAACTTTGAGTTACTTTTAATATAGTTTTTCTTTTTTTCTTTTTTCAGTGCATTGCAGCTATTCAAACAGCATCACAGTTACCTGTGGTGGAAGCAGTGGCAGTCTTATAAAGGCAAGAAGCATACTCAAGTCATTACATCTCCTCTGCATGTCATACTTGACCCACATCATTAATGCATGGAAGATGGTTTCTTCATCTGGGACATTTACATCGTCACTGGCCAGGAGTTTGTGGAGCTCCTCAGCAGGAAGGAGTAGAAATTCTTGATTTCGCATAACTTCCATTATGTTTTCCTGCAGGGAGAAAACGTCTTGGCATAAACTTGGTTTCACTTTTAGTTAGCTAGCAAAGCATTTCGGAACAAAATGAGAAAAGTAGTCAATAACCTTTGTTCTCATTATAACATAATCCTTCAGACTTAATCCTTCAGAAACTGGAAGCTGTTAAGATGAAAGCATTGTAATTGTAATTGAAGTGTAAATGTAACCAAGACAGCACAGATCTTGTAATAACTGGGGGATTATAATGTTGAGCTTTGTTGTGCAGGCAGAATGTACTAAGTGATTAAATGTTTAAGTTTCAAGTGGAAGCTATGTAAGATATGGCGAATAAAAAGAGTAGCATTTCCAGTTTACAAAAGCTTGACTCCATATACATGAATTAGAAAATGAGAATAAAATTACAGAGAGAAGCAGCACATAAAATATTTACATCACTGTATATTCAGCAGGAAAGAAACAAGACGTATAGTCCATAAAAGTCACAACACCTCACATCTTCCACCCTTTTAATGCCTTTTATATTTCCATTCTTTCATGACAATTTCTGGGGCTTAATTCAGGCCCGATTACTTTTCTTCCTGATCGCTGACATAACCTTCTCATTACTGTGCTCCACTCCATCCTTAGCTTCTTTATTGTATCCTTCATAGTAATGCCAAAAGAATATTTTTAGAACATAAAGTACCTCATGACATTCCTCTCCAGTTTTGTGTCGTTTGGCTTCATTTGGTCTTCCCTTGTCTTGGGTTTAGATCTCTTGGTTAAGCATGCTGGTTTTCACAGGTCGCACCTCTTCCTAATTCTGAGACCCTACGTCCTGCCTTATTTGTATTCCAGTCACAAAACTGCTCTGCTTTCTCATTGCTATGCTGTTTGGCATGTCCTTCCTCACTCATTTTATTGCTCAAAATTACTTTATCCACTTGGTTTTCCTAGTTTCTGTCACTTTCTCAGATTCCCTTGAAGAGCTACCTGTTTTCTCTGGGCTGGTGGAGCTCTCTGTTCATTCCCTTTGATGGGGCTACACTTCCCCTCCACTCTCTGTCCCTCCACCCCTTGCCCCTCCACTCCCTGTCCCTCTACCCCCTGCCCCTCAACCCCACCCCAGAGTGCACAGTGCCTGGCATTTCTAACTCTGAGACAGCAGTTACTTCACTTCAGCCTCATCTTTGGTGCACTTGGGGGACTTATCATCACAGGCTTTAATCTACTTGGGACAAAAGCCTGTGAATGGTACATATTTATTCAATAGATGTATTTAGGATTTTTGCAGAGAAAAATAAACTTTTGGAAATAGTTCAGAACAGTGCAGTGGTTTTCAAACACATTAAAAAAGAAAACAAAACCAAAAAAACTAGTTGTCAAAAAAAAAAAAAACAACCCAAAACATAAAACTCTCTTACATTTTAGCGGAGAGGCCTCTGTGGCTGAGAAAACATGAGAAGGCTGGTCTTCTCTGGTCTCTCTCCCACCCCTACATGTCTCCCGAGGTATCACTAAGGAAAATATAACTAAGGTTTCTCAGTTTTAAAGCCACATTTGAGGTAGAAATGTCCATAGGATGCTTGCTTTGGGTTAAAGCCTGAAATAGAGTGGGACTACATTTCTCCCCAAAAAGCCACTGTGACTCCGCTAAAACAGCAGAATGTTCAGCACGCACTTACTAATCTACAGATCAGAGCAGGTTCAAACCCAGTTTCTGAAGAGACATCTGACCCCATGTCATGACCAGATCCCTGGAACTGAACTCCAGGCCTGTCATGCCTTCAGCTTTTGCAAGACAATGTCAATTTTTAATTTCTTTCAGGTCCCCTGTCATACTTGTTTACATTTTATTGACAACACAGAATAACTGATTTCCTGGGAATTGCTTTGTCCCCGCTGTTTTCCTCTGTCATTAATACAATGCTGTGTGCTAGCTGCCTGATACCTACGTACTGAATGAACCAGTTAAGGGTCCTAAAATTGAATGCCACCAAATTTCCCTGAATAGCTGCAGTAAGGTAAAGACATCTTTTTTGAAGAATCTTTGAAAGATGCTTTGTACATCTACTTTTTCAATCACTTAAAAATCTATGCCTCTATTAAACTACACACAGAATTATACAGCTAGACTATCAGTGCATCGTGAGGGGTAGGTACCATGGAAAAGCTGCTCCATGCACCTCTTAAGTGTCAATCATAAGGGTACTACTGTTCAAGGCCTATTTCATTATATTTTACAGCGTCCTTTTTATGATGACCCTTGGGAGAAATTCCTTTCGGGTTTCGGTAACTGGAATAATTGGACTTCTCCTGAGTAAATTGGTTTGCTTTTATCATGGGCATTGTAAATTATGAAATTGATCTGATTACTGTTTTTTCATCTGGCCTCTAGGAAACTTAAGAGTCCAACTGAAATGTACCAAATAGGGCTGCAATACCCTTTTATAGCTTTTCTTTTTCAGGCAGCTCCGATAATAGTGTTGTTTAATATCACTATGGTAGATTTTATTTTTCCCTTTTCCTTTTATATCTAAGGTAGAATATATTTTCATAATTTCATGTCTCTGCATCACCATACTAAATCTCTTTGGAATAAGTAATGTTCTTTGTAAAAACTGCTGTAAGTAAAGTGGACATTAGGAACTAGTAGCAGATATTATGAGATCTCCTACTTGTACATGTATTATTATTATTATTTTTTTAAGTTCCGCAGTTCTCAGTCTTTTTACTTTTTCCATCAAGTTTGCTTTTAATGAGAACATGCCTGATGTTTTTTTTCTTGGTAATCTAGCTTCTGGAAATTGTTTTCGTTCCATCATGTTTTCTTTATTAAAGAAGAAAAACTATCAATGCATATTGCTTCAGCATTCTAGCTTCTCCATGTTTTCTGAGAACAAATAATGAAAAGCATTGGAAGTCTTTGGCCTGTTTACTTTTTGTAAGATACTTTTAAGTTTGTGCAATTATTCATTTTATATGAACTTATTGAGTACCTAATGTATGATCCTGGATAATTGTAGTGAGAAGAAAAAAATTAATTTGCATCAAAATCTTACCACGTGTGACATCTATAAAATGTTCAGTGCCTAGAAAATGAGTGTTTTCAATTCTGTAAGAGCAGGTTTTTTAAATGGAGCTAGACTATTAGGTAGAAGTGTAAATTAGAAAATAGGAAGTGGAAATACATGTATTCTGACCAAGGGAAAGCCTATAAACAAAGATAGAATATCAGGTAATATACTAAGAAGTGCCATATTTGTATGTCAACTTGACTAAAAATGAGCACAAAAATTGTGGGAAATAACACTGAAAGGGGAATTTAGACCATATAATAAAATAAATTTATCCTCCATCTTTGGCAGTTTCTCCATTAAATGGAAATATATGTATAAATACATCTTTTACATATAGATTGAAATATTTATTATAAAAAATTTTTGACACCAAATTTAAGTTGCCACTGCATTAGACACAATAATCTTTATAAATAACAAATAAAACAAATTCTACTGTATACTTTTGCTACTTCATATTTTATTTATTATTGTATTATTATTATTTTAATCTTCACCTGAGGATATACTCACTGATTTTAGAGAGAAGAATGGAGAGAGAGAGAGAGAGAGAGACATTGATGTGAGAGAGGAACATCAATTAGCTCCCTCCCGTGTGCACCCCAACCAGAGATGGAACCCACAGCTTAGGTATGTGCCTGACCTAGAATCAAACCCACAACCTTCTGGTTCATGGGACAATGTTTCAACCAACTTAGCCACGTGGCCAGGGAGCCGCATTATACTTTCAGTAATTTTATAACTTTAAAAACTCATAGTTTTATCTTATTCTAAATAGGCAGAAATGTCTTATTTTTGTTAATAGTCTGAATTTGACATACATATATTTTCTGATATTTATTTCCTCTCTTCCTTAATTCCGTTACTGTTGTCTTTCATCTTGTTGGTGATATATCAATACACAGTAATTCATTTGACATGCCATTAGAAATTAATTTTTCTACATCATTTTAAAAGTTAGCTAACAGTTAATGGTGACTTCAGGTCCAACATAAGTAAGTCCGTTCAATTATTTCATTTTAGTTATTAAGTTCAAAATATGGGTATTAAATTTGAGTAGTTTTTTAATGTTCAAGTAACTTTAACATAAACTAATGCTTTTTTTCTTCGTTAACAGAAATTATCAAAGCAACACATTATATCCTCTGATGGTTAATTCAAAGAAACCTCTCTGCTATGAAACTGTACAGAGTTACATCTTGCCCATTGTGACAGTTAAAGGAAACTCCCAGTCGCAGTTTTAAGCATCATGGTGGGAAGACTAATCTTTTGTGGAGATCCACAGTATCTCCAGTCTCATCTGAAATCAACAGAGGTTACAGAATTTATTTAACTGTTCATTTAAAAGGTTCTTAGTTTGAAAGATGAATTCTGAGGAAGTTGATACTATCAAAAATAAATAAATAACAGGAAAACTGAAAGATGATCTAGCCACATCCCCTGGTTGTGGCTTAGTATGTAAGCATGAAATGTAGAGTTGTGCTCTAAAGTGATAGAATTATAAAATTAATTATAAAATTAAGCATCCTTTGCGAAGAAAGTTTTTAGAGTTTCTGATCAATGCATGATTCTGTTATTGCCCATGCCTCTCAATTTCTAAAGTGGTGTCTTTTTCATTGCTTCATATGCTGGATTGAATAGACGCTCCCAAAGGTTCGTGTCCACCAAGAACCTCAGAATATGGCCTTATTTGGATGTAGGGTAATTGTGGATATAATTAGTTAAGATAGGGCCATGCTATCTTAGAGTGGTCCCTAGTTCAAAGGCTAGTGTCCTTCTAAGAGGAAAATTTGGAAAGACCCAGATAATGCCTGAAGAGAACACCATGAAGACAAAAGACACAGAGGGCTTAATACCATGTGAAGGTGGAGAGTTCAGAGATAAAAGTCATTCTGCTATAAGCAAAGAAGAATTTCCAGGAACCCCCAGAAGCTGAAGATGGCAAGGAAGGATTCTTCCCTGGAACTTTCTATGAGAATCTGGCCCTGACTCTGCTCACATCTTGGTTTCAGACTTTAAGCCTCTAGAATTATTAAAAAAAAAAAAAAGTTTTTGTTATTTTAAACTACCCAGTTTTGGGTTCTTTGTTATAGCAACCTTAGTAAAATAATACATAATATAGCAGGATTTTTTTTTTAAATAGCTGTGTTAAATTTGTCACATAAATCTATTAAACAATGGCAGTTATTTCCAATATTTTAAATGATCATTTCTAGGCTTTTTATTTTATAGAATGATGCTTTTAAGAACTATTAGGTTTCCCATGATCCAAATGAGTGTCGGGGACAGGAAGCACTTCTTTTTAATATTTTTTTCCCTACTGCCTCAACAATTTAAACTTTCTAAACATGCAGGGTGAGAAGAGGCACCTTTTCCCGTCATCAAGGGCTTCTTACAGCAGTTACCTTCAAGCTGCTGCATTAATATACTGCTCTCCAGACGCTACCCTTTTCAGGGTAAAACCAATTTTCCTGAGCTTTTGATTATTTGCCTTGCCTGAATTCTTAATCCCTGTGTCAGAATTGCTGCCTGAACTCTTGAACACTACCTTCGAGTTCAAAGGGAACAGAACTTAGAGAGAGATACATCTTGTTATTTTACACATGAGAATGCTGAGGTTCAGAGGGTCTCACACACACAGTCACACTGCTAGTCCGGATAAAGCTGGGGATGGGAATTCAGTCTCTGGTCCTGTTACACAAACTGGGCTGTTGATCCTTTGTTCATTTCTCCTCCTGGTTCTCTGCCCATCTAGTTTAGACCTCCTGTCTTACTTTGATTCCTGTAACATGGATGCACCCTGATTCTTGAGTGCTCACCTGGACCTTTTTCTACCTCTTTCTTGACGCATCTGGGTTCCATATGGCTTCATGATTATGGAGAGTCAACAGAGCGTAATTGGCTTGGAGCGCTGGCCAGAGTTTCAATCCCAACCCTGCTACCCACTGGCTGTGTGATTAGACAGTTGGATTCCTTGCCTATAAATGGGAATATAAACAGTATGCTCTTTAAAGTGTTTTCCTTTTCTTATTCCTTGTGTGCCATTAATATTAGAAATACAGAGATAAAGCAAAGAAGGTTTGGTCTCTAAGAAAGCCACTTTCTAATGAGAAGGATAATATGATGTTATAAGAAGAATATATATTTTATGATGAGAATAAAAAATGGAGGATTTAATGGAGACCAAGTAGAGAGAATGCAACTGGGATAAATGAAGCCAAGAAGGTGCTTCAGTTAGGACACAGACACCTTCTCCCTCAGAATAACAATTTCCAAGACAAAGAAGTGTTTCTTATGAAGTCATAGATTTGGAAAGTACTAAAAAAATGTTGATGTCACCTGGTTCCATTCTAATAATTTTTAGCAGGGTCATAAGATTAGAATTTCCGCAACCTCACATAATCTCAAATTGGAGATGATGTTTGAAATTGCTTAAGTTAGCGTATACTTCATTTGGTCTGTGTAATGCTCAGTGACTGATTAAATTCTGTGATGGGGAACCTTGTGCCCTGTAAGAAAGCTGTGTCAGAAAATGATTCATTTCAAAATAAAATCAGCCTTCGGATCTATGATTCTATCTTGCATCAGTGTTTTTCTCTCGAAAAAAAAAAAAACTAAATAAAATCTAAAATAAAATAGATGTGTGTCATATACAGGTATCGATCTATATCAATATATATGTAATTAATATTATTCAGATAATAAAACAGGAAAAGAAATGTTCAATGAGTTGCCAATGTGTACAATACAAGAGTATTTGTCTTGTCAATTTTGTCAGCAGTGCTTAGAAAATGTCTATGGAATACAATCTATTAAATTATGTAAATTATATATTAATTCCTTCCTTAATAATAGCAGTATATAGTAAAGACCACATGTGTTTTGGTACATGTGTATTTCTGAGTTTACCTCTGCAACAAAAAAACTACTTAGAGCTAAATCTGCCAGAATAAAGTGCCTAGCCAATTTTCTTTATTAATGATTTACCACCTAGTGTGGCTACTTAATTGGAAGTAACTCTTTTTAAAAATATTAGACTGTTAATTTTAAAAGAATCCTTTTCTAACTTTTTAAAAATATTCAGTATCATAAATAATGTGTGATGTTCATCTTTTAAGATTATCATGTGTGGTGAAAGATAATTTTGTTAAGTCCCTTAAATATATCAAGGAGTTAAGAGGATTTATAAATTATAGTGGAAATAAGATTTTAGTAAAAAGGATTTTTAAAAAATTTTATTGTTGTTGTGTTACATCCATCCCCTTTTTGCTCCCCTCTGTTCCCCTCCCCACCCACCCATTTCCCTCAAAGTCAATCCTACCTGTTGTCCATGTCCATGGTTCCTTTATACTAGGTTCTTGTAAAAAGGATTTTTAAAAATCTCAATTTTAATATTTTCTGGTCATGATTTCCCATGCAAAGGCACTTAATTATTCTAAGATCCCATCTCCTCACCTTAAAAATGGGGTCTATAACAACTCTTATCCTACAAAACTTTTTCTAATGTGCTTTCAAGCAAAATTGAAGACTAGAAAAAAATGATTCCTAAACTTTCCAATGCCATGCAAAGTATATGTAATTATTTTCAAGGGATTCATTACCATTGTAATAACTTGTTCTGCTTCTGATACTGGAGACATATAACTCAAAATGTTTAATATGAGATGCTTATTATCTACTAATGTAAAAAGAAGCATATAAAAATCATTTGTAAACTTCACTAACAAGGAAAAAGCTCAGAGAGCTAAACATTTTTACTTCCATTTGGCTCTTCTCTCTCCACCCACCTTGAGTTTCACAAAAAAGTAATTAACCATTTTTAGACATGCTCACTGCTTTGTATTTGTGTAACACTGTGCATCCATAAATTATTAGCTATAGTGGTAGCATTGATTTTTATAACTATGACTAGTAGCCATAATAACTCCTTTGTAGAACCTAAACCAACCCTCCTGCCCTTTTCATAAATTGCTCTGCATCACTGTTTGCCAGGTTCCTTTTATTGTCTTACAGAAATCATTGAGAATGGCAGCCGCTGGAAAAAGTTGGAAGGGAAGTGACAATTTCTGCTCAGTCTCTATGAAAGCTACATATGTGTGCCAGTCCATAGCAGAAATGGTATCACTGCCAATTAAATCATGAGGCCATTGCATCTGAATATTCAATGCTGTTTCTCTTCATTGCTGCAAAGTGTCCAGGACACCGGACCACAAATGCTTTTTCTTATAGGAATTACAATGCTTGATAAAAACATAAAAATAAGGATACTCTATAATGTTGCTAAAGACTATTTTAATGCAAGATAATATTTCTGTCTTCCATGTTAGAATTTATTGCAGAAAATTGACTATAAGAATTTATTTAAAGTGTAAGAGAGTATATTTTATCAGGTGGTGCTTACACTGTACTTACAGAAAATGAAAAGAAAATATTTTTTTTCAGAACAAAAGAGGAATGTTTTGTAAACTTGTACAGTATTTATATAGCTTTTGTTCTTATGCTTGTAAGCATAAATGTTGCAAAATCCTAAATAGTGAGAAAGTTGGGATAAAAAGTATTTGTAGATAAAAAAAAAGAGCGAGGAAGTCAGTTACATAACTACATTGATTAATTTGCAGTAACAAAGAGCATTAGTGTTCCTCAACAAAGAATACATTATAATTTTGCAATCTTAAATTTTAAATATTCTTTATACTAGCACGTAAAATTTTAATTATAATCTCATATTTGTTTATTGCTTAATAAAATAATTTAGACTATTTCCCTTCTGGCATGGACTAATTTACTAGTTGCTTACCACCAATGTTAAAATATCACAGCACAATATCATTCTTATATTTAGCCTATTTTAAACTTTTTACACAGTAGACAATTGTAATCATTGTAAAAATAATTAAGTAAAAATCATAAAGAAGCTACAAAAAATTCTTCCCAAGAAAACCATAAAATAAAAATTAATGAATGCATATAGTTTATGTAAAATAATTGGAATGCAGACAGAATATTTTAATAGTTATAAACATATACACTAATTTTTATTTTAGTTTGCCAAATACTCATTTAGTGCATATCATTCATCTCTCAGCAAATAAATTAACCATTAGTTGTATTACCACATCTACGTACTGTTACTTATAGACATACGAAGGCTAGTGCCATAATTCCATGGAAAGTTACTATATTTTACAAATAAGATGAAGTAAAAACAGACAGGGACTATAGTGAAAAATAGAAGTTCATACCTCACAGTAGCTGTACACATTGACATCTCAGAGTTTCAACGTGGAATGGCTATTCATTATTCCTAAAAATACTAGGCACATTTTTATATTTAAAAATGTTGTTAACTAATTGTTTTCTTTTTCTTTATTGTTGGCTTAAAAACAACCATTTATTATCTCATGGTTCTGATGCTCAGAATTCTTGGCTCTGCTGATTTTCTGCTACATGTTTCACAAGGCCAAGATGAAAATATTGATAAGCCTCCAGATTTAGGCTTACCACCTATGCTCCTTAACACCTTCCAATAGTTTAGAGAATTCCTGATCCATTGATATAGTGAGACTGACATTTCCTTGGAAAACATAACCTACTTTACGGTAAAGGCAGCAAAACACTTTTGGTAATGAACATGAGATTCACCTGTCTCACCAGGTACTTCATCACCTAGAAACACCTAGCCTGAAGAATGGTAGACTGGCATGTTGGGGCTGGGACAAAGCCCCAGCTTTAGGCATGGCACCCACGTGGTCAGGGCACCATCTTCCACAACACAGTCTATGCACTGAATCAATTCTGCTATTTAATTTTGCATCCTCAGTTGTGAGAATTCATGGGTTAAGGAAACAAGATGCAGTCTGCGATTTTCCTCTCTATGACTTCCCAGGGACTCACTTAGAAATGTGAGCTCTACTTCTTCACTGCTTTGGGGTTTGCCCAGCAAGAGATCCTAGGTTCCAATGGAAGGAACCCTTCTGCCAGTGGGCACAGTAAGGGTTTCACTGAATCAGAATGTAGGTCTACCAACTGGCCAAGAAGAGTTGGTTAACTCGAATTTGAAAAGAGAAATAATGTACAGCGGTACAAACTTTGACCTCTGAGAAACAGAACACCCCCTGAATTGACAGATAATTCCTTTCCTTTTATTCCCTTGAGGGACAGATTTGTCACAATGTTTCCATATGGTCTGTTGAAAGACATTTCTCATCATGGACCTACCAATTGTGTGTTCAGTTTAAGCTGTGAACAGCTCAGAAATGCAGTATCTTACTCTCCTTGCCAGCCAACTTTCCCTTGTGCCTCCAACCCTGCAACCCTAAGATTGCATATCCCAATTAAACCGCCACCCATGAGCCTTGCTTTGGGTTCTGTATTCTAGGAAACACACAGATCTCCTCGTTAGAAGTTGGAATTAAACTGTAACCCAATTACCAACATGAACACAAACGAGAAATTCATGGAATGTTTATATTTGTAAGAAACTCTGCACACAAATAGGTGAATAGAACAGAAATAATGATTACAGAGTTTTAATTATACGTAGAATTAATTTCCTCTGGTGTTTTTGTTCATATATTTTAATATTAATTGCAAAGAAGATAAGTTAATGAAAAAAGTATGCCATTAGAAAAATGTCAAAAGTAATACAAATAAGAAAAATGCAGCTAGTATTTATTTTATTGTGAAAGACACTTCACTCCTATTTGATTGTTGTTGTGCACCTAAGTAATGAGTCTCACAGAGATTAGAAAATGTATCCAAGGATTCACCCCTAGATAAGTGGTTAAACATAAATTTGTAAATTTTTAAACCATTCTTTTTACACAACTTTATATGATCAAGGGTTAAAGTAGATAAATTTCCATAAATTATACTCAATGAAGGAATGGTCAGCTCCCTGTGTTCCTGGGAACTCCCAGGGTAGAAATCAAGAAAGCATCCACAGAACTAGGACTCAGAAGATGATTTTAAAAGCAGCTCCCATGCAGGATGGAAACAGCTTCTGGAAGGAAAGAGAAATGGCTGCTGCTCCTTGAACAAAAAGCCAGGAAACACTTTTAAAGAAGTTGAGGCCAGAAAGAGGATGTCTGACCCTGACCTCTAAGTAGGTCAGAAGTGGGGATTGTTTGGCACCTGAGAAATGTAACTATAGGCTCCTGAATCTCCACCCAGTAACAGTGAGGCATAAGGTTAGGAAGCCAGGAAGGGGTTGTTCTAGAGCTCAACTGTGCAGGAGTCAGGCTGAGAAAATCCCTTTGCCAGTTAAATGGGTACCTGCCACCTCTTTGGTGCTAATTAGCTATAGGGTTTGAAGGGCAACCCACAGAAATTCCCATCTTATCTGGGAGACATTCAGTCTATCTCAGGAAAAGTTGCAGAACAGTTGAAAGACAGAAATTGTATGGTATGTATGGGGGGTATGGAACTCTTGGATAGAGGTCCAGATGACATGTTTTGAGCAAATAGAAGACGTATAAAAGGGAACAAAGTAGACTAACAAGTGGGATCAGAGGCAAGTGACTTTAAACCAATTTGCACCAATTTGCAGTCAAATTCCCAAATGAAATGATGATACCTTTGGCAGTAGTGGAGACAGCAAGGAAATACTTAACACCTGGTGAAATAAAATGTGTTTCATGTGACTTCATTGCTTTTGAAGTAATTAGGCACATCATTTGAAGAATATGTATGTGGCAGGAAGCCAGAAATGTCAGTTCATGAAAAGGTATCACAGAGATGGATCAAAATCATTTTTTATTGGTGGAGAGTTGAAGCCCTTTCTGGCTTGTCCAATATTGCTGATCTAAGGAAAAGGAAGAAGATAACCATGAGACAGAGAAGCGAAAGAAAATTTAAGGAGAATTTAATTAACACGCTGAAAAATATAGAAAGTTCCAAGGAGAATGAAAACTGAAAAAGCCCATAGATTTACCATTAATATCCTAAAGAGCTCTTTCAGTCAAGTGGTGGGTGTAGAAGCCTGAGTGTAAGAACTCAAAAGCTGAATGGTGAATACAGTGCTGGGGAAGCAAATTGCTTTTTGAAGAACTAAAGAAGAGAAAAGTCAATAGCATAATTTTACAAAGATCTTTATTTATATTTAAAGATAAGACCCATCCTATTTGACTAAATCCTCCGTAATTACCTCAAGGCCTTAAACATCTGAGGTGTTTAAATATATTTTTTAGAATGAATGCAAGTCTGGAGCTTCTTTCAAAGGAGAGGGAGAGGCCAGTTAATGGGAAATGTAATACAATGGTGAGAAAAGAGAACTCAGGCAGGCTAAAAGAAAAAAAAGCAAAAGCAATGAAAAATGATAGAAGAAATGCTTCCTCCTTAAAAAAAAAAAATAGTGATGATCATTTTAGGCAAAACTCTGAAAAACTCTTCAATATTTTAAAATGCATCTCTGGACTTTAGTTTTGTGAATTTATACTGGATACCTATAGAATTGCAAATAATGAAGGATAAGGAAATATGAAAATACATAGACCAACAGTAAAATAAAAATGCAAAGAGCAGTTAAAATCCCAAGAACACAGTATAATGAGAATATATAGATTGCATATGAAAATGTTCAGCTGAACCATAGTGGGTTTATATCAATGATCATAATATTATTTCTTTCTTTTTATGTTTAAAGAAACACTTACCACATACCCTATATATTTAAAGAGACATATGAAATCATCATCAAATACTATTTTTAGTTTATAGTAAAACAAATTCAATTTATATATAGTTTTATATTAATATATAGAACTTTTATTTTTTTTTCTAATTGAACACTAAAATAATCTTAGGAGAGGTTTATGAAATTAATTTAATTTTCATTATTTTATGGGAAAACACTAAGGCTAGAGATTTAAACTTTGCCCAAGTCAAAAAATATGAAAGTGGAAGAATTTCTGATAAAGTTGCCTTGTTTAAGTTATATGAGCCTCAACCAGGGAATTCCTAGGTGGAAATGAAATTATTATGGTGATATTCAACATGAGAATAATAGGATATGAACATTAGAATAAATGTATATGTATTTTTGCAGGATTTCTTTTGGGCAAACGCCTTTTTAATACATTTCCAACATACTTATTTTTCCTCTAAAATGTGAACCTTCTTTCTACCAACTGAAGGTGACATTATTTTAAAAAAATCTTTATACTGAATTTAAATTACTCTCATTGTATCTTATTCCATTTGGTTGTGGTACTTTATGAGGACAGAATTCCATACAATAATTAACTCATAGCTTACACATGTTAGTTCCATAGTAGCTCTAGAAAGAATAAATGTTTGGCTATCCATGTTTGCCATTTGAAGCAATTCAAGGGCAGAGAGTTCCAACTTTACACTGCTTGTACATTATTGAGTAGGGCTTCAAAGATTTCCATCTGGCTCTGGGATCCATGCTTTGTCCTTAAGTTGTCTCTCTATGTGGCTTAAATAAAATGATTTTGAACCACATGGGCTTGTATCAGTGACCATATGATTTCTTTAATGTTTTTTGGAAGATTTGCCACCAATGGTTTGAAGTTAATCTGCTCTCTGTGAGAGTTCTCAAAGCTGAATTTTCTGCAATAATGGAGTGCCTTACTAAAATGCCTAGAGAAAATAAAACTGACTATATCATGGTTATTCTGAAAAAGGCTATTAAGTGAATAATTAAAATAGATTTTCTTACATTCTTTCCATTTTGAGTAAATTCAATTTGTTCCCTACCTCTAAACCACATAGAGCACATAGATACAATGATCTGGGTTGGTTCAATTCCAAGTTTGTGCAGGTTACACTCATCAGAAATCTCCAAGAATAGGTTTTGCCCAACCCAACAGAATGTGTACATGATCTAAAGGTTTCCAAGTGTAGTGTGCAGTTCATAAATTTACATGTAAAAAGATGCTGATAATATGGAAGTGTTTGTGGTTTTCATACATTTTAATTATGACTTTGAATTTTGAACTCAGTTTTTAAAATCAAATATGAAGAGGAAAGCACCATACACTGTAACATGGTGGTAATCTTTCCTCTGTTATTCTCCTTTTTATACCAATTGACCAAATGTGGGGACTAGTTTGATATAATGTATAGCTATATAATGTATAGCTATTACTATTGAAAAGTGTATGTGGACAATTTCTATCACTTAATTTTACAAATGTGAATTGATTATACTTTGTATGATAGGCCTTTATGTTAAATTCTGTATATTAAAAAGTAAGTAAAATACATTTTAATTGATACAGCCTATACAAAAGTCTTAAATTCTTGCCAACTCAACCAGGTGAGGCGGTTGCAACTATGATAAACTTGTGATTTCATACTTTAAATTTCTAACATATCCAATATATTATTTAATACTTGTAACTCAGTGAGGGGAATAAATGTGTGTCACAATAAGGTTTCTTGCCTTGAACAGCTTTCCAAAGAGGTCATATTAAAAAACCAGACAGTCTGCTTCCAAAATCACATGCCACACTATTTACTTTTGCAAACACCCCTGGTAAATGTCTGAGAGTAAAGTGCTGAAGAAAGTAAGTCAGAGTTTTACAAACTTACATTATCACAGGAACCCAGGAGATCATTTAAAACATAATTGCCACACTAATCAATGGATGCCTGGATCGAGCCAGTATACCAAATTCTCCTGAGGAACTAATAAGGGGCATATAAATCTTGATTAGTGAAAGTGGCCTCACATGGTGAATTTTTCGTAGGTATACTAACATCTCATGTGAACTGACACTTACTATGCAATCACCAGAGTTCCACAGGACACACCTAATAAGTACCTGACAAGACTGGGCATTTTCATTACAGAAATAGGCTATTTTTGTGACCCAAGTTTCCCAGGGGACTTTTCATTAGTTCAAAATCCTCAGAGGAGCCATGGTGCCTGTCTGATTTTATCCAGTGGGGCAGGGGAAAGGGGACCCAGAAAGTACATTAACAGGGGCATTTGCAGGTAAAGCCTCCATGTTTTTAATGCCCCTTCAAGACTGTTTATCAAGTATAAGTTGTACACAGTTGTAAATCAATATAAGGAAAGCATGGCTGGAATAAATTATAGTTAATAATAAAGTTTGTGTCTTTTAGTGATAGTATTTTGAGATTTTTCTTTGATTCATTTTGCTTAGTTTGGGATTTTCTAATTTTTTTTGAATTCATATCATTTGATGATGAGAAAAATTATAGTTTAAGGATTATATATCTGTAGTTCTTATTTTATGTTGGATATATAAAACCCCTTTTAAATATGGCCTAGTTCTCTCATTCATTTATTCTTTTTGATACTGGAATATAATGCTAATGAGAGAGATAATTTTCATATATAATACTTTCATTTATAATTAAAACTTATACCCTGCTGTTATTACACATACTTTTGACATCTTGTTCCATCTTACCAAGTCTCTACTTAAAATAATGTAACATTCAAGGAACTAGAAAAAATGTATTTCATTTTGTTTTTAAGCTAGATTAGCAAGCTGAGCTATTAAGAAAGTTACCATATTACTATATTTTGGAGTTATCAGGGCTATTCTTCAAGAAGAGTTATTGTTATGATTTAATTGTTTATTTCATATTCATAGTACTATTTTTGATTTTCAAGCTTTCCCTTAAATCTCAGAGTTATAAAATATCTTTGTCATCTCCATCATCTATTTCTTCACAAAACATTGCTGTAATCTGCCTTGAAAACACAGTTGGTAAGTTGGCTTACATTTGTGGGCAAAACTCTGTAGCATAATTTTGAGTATGTTTTAAAAAAATGACATTTTCAAGTATTACCTAAATATATCATTATGTATATAGATTCACTAAGGCTACCAAAGTTACAAATAAGTACACTATATTGGCAGCTAAAATACCATGAATAAAGTTGATATTTACACTGCAAGTTTCAAAAATGTCAAACATCTATGATAATATTCTGAAGATTATGTTTATCATCTCCCTTCTATTTACATGGTAGTTGCATTCTTCAGAAAATTACTACAAATATTTAACATAAAACATGAATGACATTTTATGTTTCTATGTAAATTACCCTTTTCAGATCATTCTGAATAGCTATTTCACTTACATGAGTGCCTGGTGAGATATTTGAATGTCATGGGTAGAAATAAGCAATTCTTCCTTGTGCAGGACTAGTGATATGCAAGAAAATTAATTGCAATTAATTCTGTGTGAAGATTGTGGAAGATGGATATAACCAGACACATGCTGATGAAATGAAACAACATTGTTACAACAGGCTCTGGGAGCCTTGTAAGGGGTTGGGCTTTCATACTCTAGAAACTGAAAAATCATCTTACAGAACTTTTAGGTTTGTACATAAAATAAAACTTCTATGAGCAGGAGGCATTTCAGAATGAGAACTGTCATACATGGATGCTATTTGTATGGTAGAAATGAAGAAAAGGGAGTGATCAATTTCAGTCATCAGTTTATTAACCTAAGTTACCTTGTAGATGGTGAAACCTTATATGAAATGCTAGAAGGTGGAGTAAATTTGACAGAGAACATAATTGGTTTAAATCGAATATACTATATGTCAGTAGTTCTGCACAGAGATTGAAGAAAAGTGAATTCTGGAGCTCTGAAGCAAAATCTTAGTTTCATACATGGTTTGTGAATAATTAGTAAAGCCATAGGCTTTACTGAGAGAATATACAGATTTGTTAGAGGGGGAGAGTGAGCAGAGACCAAGGGTCTGAGGTTGGTGGGGTGAGGAAGACAGCACCCATGGCAAAAACATTGAGAATTGGCTTCAGGGAGCTAGGAGGATTAGAAGCTATATATTAAAAATGCAAGGATTCATGATTAGTGTTTAATTTTAGTCTGAATGTGGGGAAGAAGCAGTGTGACAGAAGAGTGACATAAGAATGTGTTCTTTCTGGTGGTTATCATTTCTTTCTATAACCAAATTCAACTTTTCAAACAGTTTTCTAAACTGGGAAGTATGGCAGTTACAGTTTATATATTCCCTAAATTTATAGGTAGTGGGGAAATTGAGAAGTGTGAAACACTTTCACTAAACTACAAGAAGATTATTTTGTTAACAAAAATAAATAAATTAAATATATAATACATACAACTTATTAATTATTACATGTTTTCAAGTAATATAACTTGTACAATTATACAGACTGAAAGAATCCCTAGTCACTATATTACTTAATTTAGGCATCAATTTCTGAAGTCATAGATGTTGGTTTATATTATTTTTTGTATCCTTTGTAAATGAAGGCTGAGCAGTATACTAAATTAATTCCTATTATTAATATTCCAAATTTATCCAATAATGTACAGTTGATTACAGTAGTTTGCCTACCATTTTACAATGTTAAAATAAAGTATCTCCTGCTTAAGACTGTGATATTTGCCTTTATAATTAATCTTTAATATTATTATACTGTACATGATACATATTGCTGATTTAAAAGTATTCTATTTAAGGCCATTTCAATGACTTTATCTAAATTATGACAACTTCTAATTATTTACTTATATCATAGAACTACATACATAATTAGCTCATGATATAATTCTCTATAAAAAGGATAATTCACTGAATGTTCAAAAGAGAGAGACAGAGATGGAGAAATTAAAAAGCAAAAAAGGGACTAATATTGTGGGTTGGTTGCTTACTTCTCATATTTTAGCCCAGAGGAAATCTTAATTCCTATGTTTCATAGCAAAACTTGTGCAGAATAAACACATGTTTAGACACAGAACTTACTTCAAATGGATCTGGCATTTAACCAGGTTGCAAACCAGGTCTCCAGTCAGGTTTGGCTGGAGGCAGGTGAAACGCAAACATACACTGACGTCTCTCTCCCTCTCTGCCTCTCTCCCTTCCCCTCTTTCTAAAAAATAATGAAATAAAATATTTTTTAAAATTTTATTTAAAAATCACACTATGATGGAGGCTACCACAGCAAATACTAAAGACAACCCACAAAATGTAATTAAATTGCATTATTGTTGAGCAATCCAAAGCAGAACATATGCAGTCTTTGTAGTCATTATTGTTGTTGTTGTTATTATTGTTGGGAAGAAATTTTATCTTATCCAGATGTTTTTTCATAATCTTCAAAGTAATTTCTCAATAGCTTATCAAGATAACAAAAATCAATATCAATAAAATTCTCCTATTCCTTGCATATGGAACTTTTTGGGCCTTGGAAATAATTTTTTAGGGTTTTTTTTCAAATAGTATAAAAGATTCTATAGCTCAGGACACAGCTATTTGATGGGTATAACCCACAAATGTGTATTTTTAAACATTTTGAGTTTATGAAGCTAGTAAAAGCATTGTGTTAAACCTCCAAATTATAATATGTTACTATATTCTTTATCCATTGTTATTCGGTTTTGTTTTCTTTTCCCAAGCCTAAATCAGGAATTAAATTATCTGTGATTATTGCCAAGTTTCTCAGAATG
Organism: Noctilio leporinus; assembly: GCA_004026585.1. Classification (NCBI taxonomy): domain Eukaryota; kingdom Metazoa; phylum Chordata; class Mammalia; order Chiroptera; family Noctilionidae; genus Noctilio; species Noctilio leporinus. Next base: position 622,744 of record PVIW01000022.1, read on the forward strand.
AAGGGACACTCACTTTGTGGCCCTTCAATAGTTTTGCAAATTCTAGTACACTGAAAACATTTTTCAATAGAAAAATACTGTCACATTCAACATTATGTAATCACCTGTAACTGGGTGCCTAGGTGGCCTCCTAAACTTAAGACTGTTTCACAGATTTTTAGCAAATGGTCAGCATACCACAGATAATTTTATTTTAAGTTAAAACACACATTAAAAGAATCATCACATAATTTAGATAAAAATAAAATACAGTACATAAAGGAATAGGTATCATAATTTGATATTAATAAAAAATAAAAACATGAAACATGTTGAATTTGGGATTGGAGTCAACCCAAAGGATGCAAAGATGAAAAAGAACTTAATTTTACTGAATACAAAATTAGGCCATGCCTAAAGCACAACCTACCTTCCCTTGACCTTTTTCAGTTTGTGAATGGAAATCGCCCAGATAAAATTATGTCAAGGGAAATTGTCCAGATAAAATCATTATGTCAAGGTAATTAAAATGGAATCAGGAGGTCATGATGAGGTCTACCTTATCCATCCATGTCCCACTCCTAGACTTTTAAGATGGTCATGAAACAACCTCCTGGACTTTACACTTTTTTTTCACCATGCCAACCAGACTTTCTGCTTTCTACACCTTGGAAAGAGCCAATTGTTTTTCATAACCAGAATTTTTCCTGTGCATAATGGACCTAACCAACTGAGCCAGCATACCTCATTTACATGGATGACCTACATGCAAACAGCTCTTGTGTTTTTTTGTCATTATAAACTCTGCATTTCTTTGTTCCCTTTAGGATACAGTTTGGGTTTCTATCTAAACCTGTGCCCCCAAGACTGTAGTCATTTGCTCCAGCCAAATGCTTCTTATTCTTCTCTTTTACAGCATGATCCTTTTTATTTGACACATTACATGGACCAACTTTCCCTGGATGATTTCTCACTCGTCATTGAAGAGTGATCTCCTTCATCTGATAAAGACATTTGCTAACAGCACTTTTTCTGGAGTTGCTATTTTGCCATTTCTCATTACCTTTGAAGTTGGATTTATAAACTCCTTGGCAAGTAACGTAATTGGCATTGACTTTCTTGAATGAGACATTCATTTTTGAATTATGTATTTTGTTTCATTTTGTTTTGTTTTTAGGAAAAAAAATGTTATTAAAAGGATCCCGACTAATTTTTCCATGGTATTTTCATGCAGCGACACTCCAGGTAGAGCCATCTTGGGAGGTGTCAGTCAGCTGGCTGGTGTGGGAGACATGGGGTTCTGCATGTCTCCCCCTCTTCACAGCACTGAGTCACACTCCTCTGCTGCTTGAATTCCCTGCTGTCTTGCCTTCCTTTTTTTCTGCTACTACCTACTACTGAATTCTCTGGCCTTATTCCTAAAGAAGTCTCATGACTGTGACCATGTGGTCTCTCAGTGAAGCTATCTGCTTGTTGTCTATAATATCCCTGCAAGTTGTCATTCAAGAGAAGGAGACTACTTGTTGAAGAAAGGACCAGGTAAGCTATGCTCCCAGCTTGGTGTCTCCACTGACCTAAAATGTTCTTGTTATCAATGAGCAGGTCCCCTGTGACCATAGCCTGGCCCTCCACAAACTGTAGTCTGGTGCTTTAGCACTCTGCCTGTACTTCTGGCCCACACCAAGGCCTTCATTCGTCTGCAGAGAACTAACATTATCATTCAGCCTCACAGGGTCCCCAACATGGAAAAGGCATTACCTTGGTCTGGTGGCAAAGAGGAAGGATGGAGAGCAGCCATGGAAAGCATGTGCTGTCGATCTGTCACTTCATTCAGTTTTGTTTTTCAGTGACTTGAACAACAAAATGTATTAATTTGTACTAAAAATAATTACTTTGGGTGTGATCTGGAAAACATGATTCCCCTGGAAAGGGTGCAGGAAGCTGCGGCTGTGCAACCTACTTCTAACAGACAGCACATGTGTGACTTGAAGAAGTGGGTTGCTGGTTCAATTAAATTCAATTTCAAATTCCATCACAGTTCCTAGCCATGCTATTCTCTTTAGGTGCAAATCAACATGCAAAACTCTACACCTGCAAATTCACTTATTCAAGAACACAGATATTTGTACTAAGTGGAGTTTTAATAGCATAATTTATAAAAGCATTCTGACTTATGGTACATAACTTATTGCTTTTGTTATTATTATTCATTTATTGATTTCCATAGATCCATTTGTCTCAGAACATGTGCACTAGAATGGCCTATTTTCATCTCTTTTCCTCAGTGGCTTTCTATCCATATAGAAGATGTAATTCAGGGAATTTCCTGCCAATTAAGTAACAAAGCACAAGATTAGAGAAAATAACTTAAGAGTAAAATCTGAAGTAGTAGGTTTAGTTCTATTTAAAAGCCAAATGGCAGCCCTGGTTGGCAACACAGTGGATAAGGTGCTGGCCTGCAAACCCAAAGGTTGCTGGTTCGATTCCCCAGCCAGGGCACATAACCAGGTTGCAAGCCAGGTCTCCAGCCAGGTCTATGGCTCGAGGAAAGTGAAAGGCAACCATACTCTGATGTTTCTCTCCCTCTCTGCCTCTCTCCCTTCCTCTCTCTCTGGAAATAATAAATGAAATATAAAAATATAATAAAATAAAAGCCAAGTGGCAATCATTTACTGATTTACTAATCATTAAATTTGCTTCATTGACAGAAAATTGAATTAACAATCTGCAGTGACCAAGCAGAATTAATTCAGCCAATTTGCACTTTATTATTAAATTAATATTGTTTGTGTTATTACATAATAATTGATATTAATTATTAAATACATTAATAAGTTTTCACTTAGTATTTAGCTTACTTATTTAATTCATACAGAATTGTCGACATATACATAAAGAAGAAAATATACCATCCCTTTCCTAGAATTTAGGCAATTACGGTTTAATAATTTAGAATAGAGATGCTTAATCAGAAATCAAGTGCCATTGAATTCAGTCTATGAATCTTGTAAGTTTGCATAGGATTTACACAGAGTATGAATTTAGTCAAGGTATAAGTATAAGTAAATAGGGTATGTAACTCCTTCCACAACCACATTAAGTTTACAACTAAACTACAAAACTCCTCCTTCAGAGCCACCTGAAATCTGACTGAACAGAAGTCCTGCACTAAGGATGAAAAGAAGCCACATATAGGAAGGGTAGAGCTGCAGAAAGGTTGGTCCCACACTCACATGTGGTGAATAAAAATCGGGAGGGATATCTCAGATGCAGAGATCCCCAGTGAGGTCCTAGTCCCACACCAGGCCTCCTCCATTCTAGGGTCCCAGCCCCGGGAAGAGAGGTCCTAATAACTTCTGACTACGAAACCCAGCTTGGATTGTGGCTAAGTGAGCCTGGGTCTTCTGACGTCCAAAAACACCTTCTTCCGAAAGAGCCCACCTAGGATGTACTCAGACTCGCCCACTCTGAGTTCCACTGTCGAAGCTCTATGGACCTACGGGAAGGAAGGAAGCTGTCTGGCATTGAGACAAGAGCTAGAAGGGCAGCCTCCTCCCAAAGAGAAATGCTGGCAGAGGACATTGTTTCTTCTCTGGGCCCTCCCCCAGAGACCTGGCCTGCAATACCATGTCTCAGTCTTGATGAACCTGGCTGATCCAGTTCGCCATGCACTGGTGATTCCCTGAGACTCTGCCCCACCCAGTTTGCAGGCCCAACCCAAGCCATTTCCAGTGGCTGTTCCATACAAATGTCCTTTCTTGGCCATGCTTTGGACTTTCTTAAAATCTCTAAAGCAAGAGGCAGCTGGCCCCACCATGCTGCATACCTCTTGCTAAGTGTTTCCAGACCCAGCACTAGCAGCAGCTGGCCTTAGTTCATTGTTTGGGTACCTCGAAGCCCAGCACAAGTAATAGCCATCTGAAGACTGCTTTATAGCTAATGTGAGGTAGCATCGGGCAGGACACCAGTGGTGGCTGACATTGACCCACACCTCCTGGGAGGCTCCAGAGCCAGAGCACCTGGTGGACAGTTTCAGACCACGTTAAAGCACCAACCATCTCCTCTCCAAGGGACTTGGCAGGCACCTGAGCCTTGCTTGGTGGAATCTGCCCTGCACAGCAGATTCTCCACTGAGGTCACAGCCTGTCCTCACACGCAATTGACCTGGGGGTAAGTTCTCCCATTGAGGTGTCAACAGCAATCAAAGCTCAACTGCAGGAGGGTGTACATGGTTCACAAGAGGATGGGGGACACCTGGAATGCCCATCTTGGGTGGTCGGAGAGGCTGTGCCACTGGACCCTATGGGAAACCTGCAAAAGTGGAAAACTGGCCCTGGCTGGTGGCACAGTGGATAAAGCACCAGGATGCAAATTCAAAAGTTGCTGGTTCGATTCCCAGTGAGGGCACATAACCAGGTAGCAAGCCAGGTCTCCAGCCAGGTCCGTAGCTGGAGGCGGGTGAAAGGCAACCATACATTGATGTCTCGCTCCCTCTCTCCTATGCTGACTCTGACTAATACGAAGCTTGCAGATGAATGGCATGTTTATATAAGAACCCTAGCAACTAATTTTCAAGACATCTTCAGACATTTTAGCTCCAGGAGATCTGCTGACCTTCAATCATGGAGCCAGGATGACGTAAAGCAGGATGACTAAACTAGGATGTTGCATTGCTTCCTTGATCAGAATAGATGGTGCTGATCTGCAAGGAGAGAGCTTTTCAACCCCTTTCTTTGATCTCTTTGTTGTATTTCCCTCTCCCTCCTTATAAAACCTCTGCCTGCATTGAGATATTAAGATAGGTTTTGAGACAAGAGTCCCCCACCTTCCTGGTTACCAGCACCTAAAGTAAAACCACTTCCCTTTACCTCAGCACCTGCCTCTCAAGTCCTGGCTTTCACAGTGGCTGGCAGCCAGACCCGCCTTAGAGTACGCACCTACTATACAAGGTCACTTTACCAAGACCAGAGATGTAGTAGCTTTTTTCAATGCTTAGAAACAAACACAAGAAGGCTGACAAAATGAAGAGACAAAGAAATAAGACCTAAATGAAAGAACAGAGCAAAACCCTAGAAACACACACATACACACACACACACACACACACACAAACTAACAAAATAGAGACACACAATGTATTAAAGATAGAGTCCAAAATACGGGTTCTAAGGATGCTCGATGAATTTAGGGGAGGAATAGATGAATTTAGTGAGAACCTCAACCAAGTTAGTAAATGTTAAAAGAGTATAGCATTAGTTAATTTGTAGTTCACGGTGTTATTTTAACAGGTATTTAATCAGTACTCAATGAACCAATATAATAAAAGTGACATTCCTAAATCAATGTCACAGTGTCACAGTGAAGGATTAGACCATTATTAACACATGTCAGAAAGGCAAAGGGAGTAAAAAGACAATGTAAAATTATCCTTGGATTGAAATAAATGAAGAAAACTTAGCTGATGAGTAGTAAAACACAAACATGGCTTCTTTGGTGCTTATTTGTGTTTGTTTTGACATTTTTACAGAAAAATATTAAATTTTATATGAATTTTATACAACCTGAGCTTTTTACATTATGTAGATGTACACAGATATGTCTTTTTTATAACAAGAGTAGACACAAAATAAATGGAAACAATGAATGAAAAAGATTCTTGTTCATTTTTTTTTTTTCATTCACCAAAGGTTCTTAAAAGAAAGTGATCTGTCAGCAAATATATTTGCTCACATGTCTCTAACATAAAATAGCTCACAAGCATTAATTCTTCTCTGTGTTCACTTATAAAGATTGCACATGAAATAAAAAAGAACATTAAATATATGAATATATAAAGTCATAAATGTTAACCCCTAGCACACTTTAACATATTCATAAAGTAAATATCTGTATAACAATTAATGATTCTTGCTGTTTCAGCACCAACCTGCCAGCAAATGAGGAGGCTTCTGCATGTTAAAATATAAATGATCTTACTGACCAAATAACAGGAAAAACATATTTCCTTTTCCTAAGAAAATTTAGTCAGTAAAGGATTAAAACAGACTTGCACTTGCAATAACATTTCCTATGGAATCAACTAAAAACCTCTTCCTTCAGTAGAAAAAAATAGCATTATCAATCACCTTACTAGAAATCTGATAAGGAAAGGTTACACAACAGCTCAAGTCACTCCTATTGTCTACAACATGATTTATAATGCATGTGTCTTGCAGAAAATCCATTAGTACAGGAATAATGCTTGTCCTTCTACAGGCATGCAATAACTGGGTTCTGTTCAGCTGATCTTCGTTTTGCCAAAGGCTAAAGGGCTTCGAAAGAGCATTTACTACTCAATGTCATCTATGGATGGAGACTTGGCATAATCCGATTAATCCTAGTTTATAATTATATCTGAAACTATTGCATGCAACAAATATCTCTTAAAGTTCTCTTCTACTTATTTGACAAAAGGTGGTCATTTCAAACTCAGTGTGAAGACAAGTCTCCAAAGCCTAATGCTGTTTGTGCTCTCTCTCCTTTTCTGAATATTGTGTGGGATTTTACTCCTTTCTTTTCCTCACTCTATTTTGCTTATTCTATTACTTATTCACTTGATCAATCATTCAATAAAACATTATTTTATCATGTTTAGGTGAGGTAGACCAGTAACAGCCTCTAGCCTTTAATAAATTAATGTCTAATGAAAATTAAGAATAAATAATACACCCTGGCTGATGGCTCAGTGGATAGGCACCAGCCTGCAAACCCACAGGTAGCTGGTTTGATTCCCAGTCAGGGCACATAACCAGGTTGCAAGCCAGGTCTCCAGCCAGGTCTCCAGCCAGGTCCATAGCTGGAGGCAGGTGAAAGGCAACTTATACTGATGTTTCTCTCCCTCTCTGCCTCCCTCCCTTCTCCTCTCTCTAAAAATAATAATTAAAATCTTAAAAAATAGAATAAATAATACACATACAATGTAATAAATTATTCTACAGATATAAGGGCAAGAAAGTGTAGTAAAAGAAGTTTTCTGTGTGCCTATGGGATATATAATGGACACTTTCTCAGGAAAGTATATTTTAGGGTTGCAAATTTAATAGAAAGGTTGAAGACACAAAGCTGGAGGGGAGCAACAGGCTCTGGGTAGAAGGAGACTATGGAAGGTCTGGAGCTCAAATGCCCAGCATAGAGGGATAGGAATTGCAAGGAAATCCAAAGAGAGAACTAGAAAAGGAGATAGGCACCGAAACGGAGTAGGGGTGGGCTCTCCAAAGTCCCCACAGCCCAAGGTTTGGGGATGAGGGGAGGGCATAACATAGCTTTTAAGGTACTTTGTGTGTCTATGGCAAGCTGATAGCTAGGTAATAGCTGTGCTACCACCCAGGGGCAAAAGGATTTAAGAGGAAGGGCTGGCTGCCTTGCTGAGAAGCAGGAGGAAGGAGCTTGTGGGGGAAGCATATGGAAATGGGTGCCATGATGTAGAGGGTGTTGTAGCAGCCCTGTGGGACGAATTAGCTGTGCCGTTTGCAGTCAGGATCTGGTCATGCGACCTGGGTTAGTAAGAAAGAAGCAGGCTGCTGCATTTGTCGTGTCCACTCTTTCTGATTCCACAGCCACCAAAGACCCTGCCTTGCAGACCTGGACTCTAGCTGGACTCTTGGGACATTCAGAAAGCACACTCTTAGTACTTGTACCTTTTTTGGACTTCACCATGATCTAGTGTTACATGGCACATGTTTTTCTAGACTATTAATATGGAGGCTGAGGACAACATAACATACCCTAGACCCTGAAGGAGAGAGCTGACAGATAAATTTGGGGAACTACTGGGCTTGGTTTTGGTTTCTAGCCTTTTGGGGAGCCAAAGGAGTCTTGGGTCTCATCGGAGAACAGGGTCCCCAGGCCCACCAAGGTTGGAGTATTGTAAATAAAGACCTGTTTCTCTCAACACTAATTGTTGGATCTTACACCAAGATGACACGTGAGCTGTGGCCCTGGTTTGCTCAGTGACAGCACCAGATTATGAAAGCACTGTATGCTAGCAGTTGATATGTATTATAGTTTGTCAGAACTAACTAAAGAATGTTTTGATGAAAACAAATTTAATCAGAATCGGACTTAAGATAATTAACCACCCAACTAAATAAAGGTAAATAATAAAATGCTATTTTATCTCCATTGAAACTATGATTTAATTTTTTTATGAAGCTCTAGAAAAAAACAAAACTAAACAATATATTTTAGGGGTACATACATATGTGATAAATAGATTCCAAAAATGCATGTATTACAAACACAAAATTCTTATTATTTTCAAAGAACAGTGATTGCCTGAAGAAAGGGAGGGTAAGACCTGGGCAAAGGGGGAAAAATAGAGACATCTGTAATAGGGTAAACAATAAAAATAAAGTTAAAAAAGAAATGAAAAACATTACAAATAAGCTATGGATACTACATCGTAAAATATTTTAAAATGAATTAGAATAAGAGAGCCAGAAATAGAAGCTAATGCCACAGTTTGGGTGAAAAAAGGAAAGATTTAACTGGAGTGAACTCTAGGCAGGGGACAAAATCTATTTTGGTAAACAGTAAGTGGGAAGGGAGAATAGTAATAAAGGTTGCCTCAAAATGCAAGGTCTGTTAGACTCTAAAGGTGAAAGTGTTCATTGGTGTTAAACACTGCAAGGAATTGAGATAGGAAAGGACAACTGGATTTTTAAACTCGTTCATCACCAGTCAACCCTGTCACAGCTGTTCTGTCTTAGCAGAGGCTAAATTCACATTGCAGTAGAAGCCGAGTAATGTCTACATTGGCTTTGCTAGCGATCTGGTTTCGTGGGTAGTTGCTAGGGTTTTTGTCTTGATGTTACAATTATAGAGAATTTCCCATTTTTAAGAGTGTCTATGAGATGCCAATAAAAAATTACATTCTTATGATCTGTTTATACTTATCACTTTTTTAAGGGCCAGTTTTGAACAGAAAGGTCATCATCCTCACTGTCACCATCATCATCATTATTATTGCTACAGAAATCGACAGGGTGACTTGAGGAAGCACTGATGAGAGGAGAGATAGTCTTGTGGCACTAAAACTGTTGAGCAGGAATCGTAATTTAAGGAGGAGAGTTAGTGAGACATGGTATGTACAATGCTTAAAATTATAACCTTTGAAGCTAATTTCCCTAATTTGAGTTCTGGCTCCACCACTCACTATGTGAGTACAGTTCAGCAAGTTAGTTAAGTTTTCTGTGCCTCAGTTTCTTGGTCTGTGAAGATGCTACATATCCCATAGCACTGTTAGGATTAAATTAGTTATAGTTAATATATCTACACAATTGGAACATTGTATGCCTATAGTACTCAATTTATTAAGACTATTGTGATGAAACTGTGAAGAAATTATAATTTCTCATCCTTTCTGCTCTCTATATTGCTAAGAACTTAGTATGTAGCACTTAAAAAAAGACATAGGATGATTATGTATCATTTTAATTGATAGTTACCATTGAAGAATTATTTAATTTGTTAGGAGAATTTACTTTTATTTGATTTACCATTTCTGTTCATTAGAGCTTAAGCTGTAAAATCCCTTACTTTTCATAATAATAATAATTGCAAATGGTTTCTGCCCTGTGGAAAGATAAACCTTAATATTTAGAGTTTTACTGCTTTCTGTGATATTAACCAGTTTTGTCTTTAACTTTGTACATTCACTCCAGCATTCTTTTTATTAGTGTCTTTGGTCACATTAAACTAGTTTTACCATCTTGCTGATACCCTCATTCATAAGGTAAATAAATTATTTATAATGTGCTCAATATATATCTGTGTGAGTCATTATTTTTAGTTTGTTTCCATTACAGTCATGTTCTAACTAAAATGTACACCTTGTTGTTTATAAATTACTTTTAACTATTTTCTAATCCCATATAATAGTAGCAAATCAATACTAAATAAGCCTCAATAAGAAATCTAATGGTATCTGAAACTAGGGGATCCTTATTTAGGTGAAGAAATATTATTATTATTTCTTAATACCCTTGGGGCAGTTATGCTGCCTCTAGGCCCCCAGTTGTCACCATTGCTTTTGTATTATGTCCTAGATTATAAGGCCTGGAGGACTCACCGTGCCCTAAAGCTTTGACCTCATTCTGCAGCCTGCTCGTTCTTAGCACCTGTTGAATCATTAGAGCACTTGCATTTTTTTCTGCCTAGATTAAACAAATAAATAAAAACTCTATTACTATTCATTTGTTTGGTATTGGTATGCAGCCAGTTTTTTTTTGTATTGGACTCCTCGTAGCTCTGTCTTCTTTGTTGGATATTTTTGAATAATAAGACCCTGATGCAACAATCCTACTAAAATTTTTTTGTGGATTTACTGTGTAGACTACCAATTCTTCATTAGACAGTTTGTCTTGAGTTGTGAGTGCAGGGTAGGAAGAAAAACTGAGAAGGAGGTGGACAGAGGATAAAAAATATGTTCATTAATTCTTGAATCCTCCCAAATCCCTCAGTAGTGTCATCTCCAGACAATAAGAACAGTCAAATACAATGTGTATTTATTCACTAAAAATGGCGAGCTTACTTTCAAGTTAACATCCATAGAAGTTTATTCTCTCTTTAACCTATATAATGTACCATAAGTTGTAAATAAATAACATCTCAATGAATATTTATCTTCTTTTATTATTAAAGTCATTATTAATCTTAATAATAGTAAATGTTTTGTTTGAGTTGGGGAACTGCCTCCCTTTACTTTAGGCCATGTGTTTTCCCTGGTGTGATGAATAAAATATTTCAAGGGCATCCTATTTCCTACACCTGGTCAGTAAAAACTGTATTTGAGGAGAAATTAAGGGATAAATATATAGTTTATTATAAATGTGCGCATCGTATGATACGAAAAAGGCTTATATCAAATGTAACATATTTTTATTAACCAATATAGAAAAAACTAATTCCAATTAGACTAATTAATAGTTTGCTAGAGTAAAAAATTATCATATTAATACAATAAAAAGCCACTGAGCATTTATGAATCAAGAATATATTTTTTCTTAGAACTTCAGGAAAATTCTTCCTTAAAGACACAACTGTTGAGACAGGACTTAGTAGTTTTTTATTAAAATTGTTAAGAAGGCATTTCTGTCATAAAAATCATCATGCAAAAGAAATAGGGTTTAACCAAAGCCTTATTTGTTGTAATAATCAACAGAAGAATTCTATGTATAGTAGCATCAAAAAATATAAACACTTAGGAATTATTTTAATTAAAACATAAAACTTATCTCCTAAAAACTAAAAAAAAAAAAAATGATTGAAAGAAAATAAAGACACAAAATAAGATATCTATGTTTATGGATCAGAAATCTTTATACTGTTAAAATGACAACACTCCCTAAATTGATTAATAGATCCAGTGCAATGCTTATCAAAAATTCCACTTGTTTTTTTGCTCATTGACAAGCTGATCCTCAATTTATAATACACCTGAATGTTTACACACAAAAGATTAAGGTTGACCCCCTACCTCATGCCATATAAAAATTAATTATAAAAAAATAGCAGAACAAGATGTAAGAGCTAAATCCATAAAACTCATATAAGACAACATACATGGAAATCTTTGTAACCTTTTACTGGTCAATGGTTTCTTAGCTATAATACCAAAAACACATGCAACAAAAGAAAAAAATAGATATATTGGATATCAAAATTAAAATTCTTTGTTCTCAAAGAAGAGCATCAATAAAGTGAAAAGTGATGAGACCTTTTAAAACTCAACAATAAAAAAATAACCTAATTTTAAACATAGGCAAAAGAACTAAATAGATATTTCTCCAAATAAGATATATAGATGTCCAATAAGTACATGGAAAGATGCCTAGTTTCAAGAGGTATTAGGGAAATGCAGATCAAAATGACAAGATATCCCTTCATACCCACCAGGATGGCTATTATCAGTAAGAAAGTTAATATAAAATGGTTGGCAGCCCTGACTGGTGACACAGTGGAAAAGGAGCCCACCTGCAAACCCAAAGGTCGCTGGTTTGATTCCCAGCCAGGGCACATAACCAGGTTGCAAGCCAGATTTCCAGGCAGGTCTGTGGCTGGAAGCAGGTGAAACACAACCATACATTGATGTCTCTCTTCCTCTCTGTTTCTCTCCCTTCCTCTCTCTCAAACTATAATAAATATATATTTTTAAATGATTGGCAATTATGTAGAGAAATTGAATCCTTAAGTGAAATGGTGAAACTACTCTGAGAACCCCCTGGTAGTCCCTCAGAATCTTTAAAATGGAAATACCATGTAACATTACTCCTGATAACATATTCAATAGAAATGAAAATATTAGGTCAAAACGGAATCCCATAAAAATGCTCAGAATAGTGTTAGGCATAATGGTTTCACAGTGTAAACGATTCAAATGTCCATAAACTGATGAATGTATAAATAAAATAGGGTATATGCATACAATGCAGTATTATTTGGCCATACAAAGAAATAAAGTACTGGCACATGCTATAATATGAATGAGTCTTGTAAACATTACACCAAGTAAAAGCAATCAGCCTCCAAAGACCACATATTGTATGATTTCACATCTATGAGATGTTCATATGGGAAAAAATATTAAAAAATAAGATTATTGGATGTCTAAGACTGGTGACTTTGGTGGGTGAAATGAGGAGTGGCTGTTAATAAGTACAAGGTTCCGTGTGAAGTGATGTAAATGTTCTAAAACTTATGATGATGAATGCAAAATTTTGTGAATATACTAAAAAGCATAGGATTATACACTTTAAACTGGTGACTTGTATGGTAAGTGAATTACACCTTAATAATGCTGCTTTTATAAAACATAAAACAGATGGAAACAGGAAAAAGTTTATTTATTCTTCTGCAATCATTTGTTGACCTCCAACTGTTATTAGATAATGTTCCGCTTGTGAGGAAATTGTTTTTATTACTTAATTATAAAATGACACTTATTTACATGATCTAAAAATGCATTTGTATTTCATGAACTTTTAGATTTAACAAGATCTTTGTAAAATCATGGAATGAAAGGGACCAGTATTGTCTGAAACAAACAAACTTTATCATTTTACAGTTATAGAGAGGGATCTCAAGTTAATTGCTCAGATACACATGGTTTTATTAAACCTAGTTTAAAAAGTTAGCCTTATGATTTTCAGTGCATTTTTTCCCTTGTACTTTACCTTCTTTTTCTGCTCAAGAGGTGTTAAACCTTAAATGCCTTCAGTGATCAGGAGATTATGGGAACTTTTGAAATAAATTAGGTAAAAAATGAGACTGTTGGTCAAAATTAAAGCAACAGTGGTGAGAACATATTCTGGACAAAATTAATAAATAAGAGTGATGCCTAGCCTTTCAGACCATATTTTAAAGAGCTAGCTTAGTTTATCTAGTTGGAATTAATTCTACAATATATATGCCAAGAATTTGACCATTTCCCCCCCTTAAATCTTAGTAGTATTTGTTCCACACTCTCATAGTGATTTTAAATACAAACTTTAAGAAATGTGAATATGATATTCTGGTAGCCTGTTTGTACAAAATCTTATTATTAGTCATGGTTTCGGGATAAAAGAATAAAAAGTAATGGAAACTAACATTTCCAGGAAATTATGTACTCTGAAAATCTAATTTATATATAAATTACATTGACTTTTGAAAAACAAGATACAGGGTAATCTAGATTAGTACGTAGGTTTCTGTGTTAGCCAGTTAGATAAATCTGTTTTCTATGATACTAATGCTTGATATTGAAGAATCCCATTGAATGAAGAGTTAGTGGTTGGCTGTGTTATCCTGTTTACCCAAGCTACTTCTTATAATCAGTATATTTTTCACCTGTTGATCTACTAGGAAATTTCTTACCTTTTGTCTTGGAACCTGAAGCTTTTCCCATTCTCATCTGTATTGCCAAGGCTGACACAGAATACTTTTACTATGAGAAGTTTAGAGATCCCAGTATTGTTTAGCTGAAGGCATGGCTATTACCAAGTGTTACTTGTACTAAGCTGGAATATATCATGCATATTTTTGCTTTCTTGAAAGAAAATGAAGTAATGCTTCTCAGATTATTCTATGATTTGAAAAGAATAAAGAAAAAAAGTGTCCATTTACAATGATGAATTTCAAAGGAGTTTGTCAAACTGTCCATGTTTTTATTTTAAATATTCTATAAAATATTCTTTCCTATGCTAAGTGATGTTTCAATCTACTGACAACTAAACCATCACAAGTAACTAAAAGCTTTTTACCTATTGTAGCAGGTGATTTATATGCACACCACAACACTGGCCACTTATAAACCAAGCATTAGTGTCTTTGAGAATAGTTGGCATTTTCAAGTTTTTAGTATTTAATGACATCTTTCCACATAATTGTTCTGAATAATTAAGAAAATGAAACTTGCCACATTTTTTTTGAAGATAAAGAAAGTAAGTACATCATTGTATCCTCAAATGATACCTGCCAGCATATATGATATAGCAAAAGCAGGATTAGTTATTCATGTGGAAAATAATATAATAATTAATAAATAATACTACACAAACACTATATTTCACATACTCACAGCTATAAACCTATTTCCTTTATTCTTTTTCTAATTATGCATCTAACATAAAAATTTTAAGTGTGAAAGTATGATAACAAGGATCATACCAGTGTATATGTAAATGTGAAAAATGTGTATTTTTTTAAAAAATATAAACTAGGGTTACATAGAGTTTACCAATTAATTCTTCTGATTAATATATACAATCAGTGCTGATACATATGACTATTTGTATATGTAAATGTATTCATCTATGTCTTTATCAGTGACTAGATATAATAAACCCTACTTTTAACTTCTTCAGTTTTCTTCTAGATCAATTATCATATATTTATTTGAAAAGTATGTATTTTCTTCTACATTTCATGTTATTTTTTGTCTCCTCATTGTTTAGTAATTACTTATTCATACGTATACCAGATGTTAAAATAGAAACACTGCTCTGTAAATTAATGATCAGCTTATTTTCCTTTCAAATTGAACTAGAGCAGAAACTAAATTCTATCTTTATCCATATATATTTGGAAATTTCTTCATGTTCTTTTAACTTTAGATCCAACTAAAATGCAAATTATGTTCAACAAATGATTAGAATAATAGAATATCTAGCTTGACATTTTTCAGTCTTAAACAAATTTACTTAGATTTCATATTGATGAAATAGTTCATTTTGCTCGCAAATGTTTAATCTTTCTTATTTTTGAGCAAAGACCATTTAATAATTATGGATATGTATAACTTGAACTTGACTAACATACCTTTTTAATCTTTCTCAAATAAACATGGTCTTAAATAAAAAAAAAAGATAATAGTTATATAAATCCCATAACAAACTATACTATTTGTCAAATTTATGTAGAGAGATCAGTATTGGAATCCCATTCTTCAAATTTCTGGGGACTTTCTATTACTATTATCCAGCAATATTTGTTTATTTATAATGTGTTGTTTTATGTAATTTCCAATCATGTATGAAAATGGAATAATACATTTGGTCTAGTGTTAATTATTTTATTAATATGTGCCCTTGATGTTGTGACACCAGGTTTATAATTATCCTTGACAGAATGGTGACTTTCAATGAAAGCTAAATTTAACTAAGAACAATTTTCATTTAAAATGCTAAAATACTAAATATAAACCTTGAATATAAGATAGATCCACTGAAAACTTAAATGTAGGCATACATAGTAGATAGAATATGCATTACCAGTTGAACAGTTTTGAAATACCTGATAAAAAAGTTAAAGAACTCTAAAGATCATGTGTCCATCTTGTATGTGTTTATTTATATATTTAAAAATAAAATTGGACATTTTTATTTTTAATTATTGTGGAACAGGAATAAAATATGTCACTTGATAGTATTAGCATTTATAACATTTCATTTAAGTTGATAAATTTATAGTAATGTATTTCAAATTATTAATATATGCAAATATTTTTCTTTTTAAACATTTATTTTGTATCTAAAATGAGAAAGGTGCTATGCTAAGAACTAAGAACATAGCAGTCAACAAATCAGATGCAGATATTTCCTCACAGAACAGTAATGTAGCTTTGAGCTCTGTACATAATGTTAATATATTTAGAGTACTTGAGGCCTGGGCAGAACATCTGATCTCTATTAGGAATTTCGTTTTGTTTTGATTTGATTTACCTTGAATTTGTCTGCTCGTACATTAACTTTCTGAAAGCATTTTTTAAAGGCAATGATCTACTGCATCTCTACTCTGCCTTGTGTACAAAAGACAGACTGGGTTTTCCTTCAGGCAAAGAATGATTTATCATGTTTTGTGAACTATAATTGATCATCTTCCTTTTATGCCTCTAAAAAATTAGTTAAAAACTCTTAAGCACATGTACGTCTTTAACAGAGAAATCATACTAAAGGAAAATCTAAAAGGGAAGCATAACACAAATTCAGTCATATTATTGATTCATTATCTCATCAGGAAATATTAATATTTTACAATATTCATTCATTATGTACAGATTATTATAATAAAGTGAGACTTTTGTATACATAAAATTTGAACAAAAGTAAATCATTGATCTTTTTGTTGTTTTTGAACTGGGTTTTGCAAACTAAAAGGGAAAGAATGTTTCTGGTTTTTCCTTCTGACATCACCTAGAAGCCCTTTTTAAACTACTCTCACAATGTAGGATTATTGCTTATCACAGAAGGGCATTTTATTGATTAAATGATTTGAATCATTAAACACTTAGGGACAACTTACAAGTTACAATGAAAATCCTTTAGATGTGTGTTTATAGGATAGTTTTTAACATTAGTGTTGTTTCTTGAACCTTTATTAGTTATATTGTTGCCATAGCATTATATCAAGACATAGACCAACCTTACAAAAACGTAAATCTGCTGGACAATTAAATAAAAGTACTGATACATTTTAATGGTAGATTTTGTGTATGTATTGTGATTTTATATAACTTTGTGTTATACCTTTGTGTTTTAGAAATAGATCAGTAGAATTAATGTTTTCCAAGTAGATAAATATTATTATTATCTTCATCATCAACAAAAAGTAGGACACATTTCTTAAAATAAAATCATCTTAAGTTTGGATATAAAAATATAAAATGGAATATAATTGGAGTGTCTGAATAGAATCAACTATATAAAATGAAATCTTAAAAGGTTTATAATGTTCATTGGATACTCTGTGATTATGCTTAATTAGTCTTTGAAACTGTTATAAATGCGTATTTAATTATGGATAGTATATAAAACCCTAACTATTAAAAGTTGTGTATAGTTCACCACAATTAAATGAGTGAATAATTATTTATTATAATATTGTTAACTGTGAAAATAAGTCCTTTTGCGGTCTCAAGAGAATGGAATTTCAAGTGACACAGGCGTGGCAAAGGTTAAATGTGGTGGCAAGATTTTGGAGGGTTTAAGGGAAATTCAACAGGCTTGGGGACCTAGAGCAGGCAGGCTCCAGAAACCACAGTCCTGAAGCTTCTGTTAAGCCTCCTGGTGTTTTCTTGGCTCTTGGTGATGATCCAGATGCCATTCAGACCATCCAGCCCCACTGACTGATTCTTCTAGGGATTGAGCCAGGCCCGCCCCCTGACTAGTCCCTTCCTGGGACCTACTGGGCTTCCCCGCTTTCTTTCCAATCTGATTTCCTTTTCAGTTTCTCCCACACTAGATGCTGCTTCTTTCTGTCAGCAGTTTGGTTTCTATTGCACATGTTCAAAAGGAACACCTATCCCTGCACCATTTTGACTTTTCTGTTGCCCTGGTCAAAAAGTTAAGTTACATCATCTGGTTTCTATCGCACATGTGCCAGCAGAGGAGGTTCCCCCCATCCCCAGGATTCCAGTACCAGCCAGCAGCACCCCTGGGGAGATTCCTGTCTGCTTCCAGGATTCCATTTCTGCAGCAATCCCTGGGAGTGTGTTAATCAGTAAATGCTACAGCTTCCTAGTGAGCTTAATGGAATGTTGTCCTAATATCTGATTCACTTCCCCAGTTTATTCAGTTTAATATCTGGTTCCCTTTGCTTTCTTCCTTGTTAATAACTAGCCAACTACCTATGCTAATAATAGTATTATTTATTTATTATACATCGTTACCCCTTTATTCGGTGTGATCTGAGTATGTGTCATCCTTTTTTGTATGACACTAAACAGGATTAAAAGTTTAAAACTCCTTTACTCAAATCAAATCAAATTTAAGTCTTAGCCAGGAAATTGGCATTTTATCGATGAATGTCAGTTTGAACACAAAAACTGCCTTTTAAAGAATAGTGAGTACAATTCAGGGAAAGAACAAGCAAAGAAAAATGAAAACAGGAATAAAAAAGTTTTTTTTCTGGCTGGGCTTCCACATACTTCGTATTGCTTGTGAACATTCAGCATCAGTGATAGATGTTCCCAGCCACTCCTTCCACCCAGCTTGACTTCCTTTCTTACCAATTCACCTAGCATTTCTGAAAGTCAACTTTCAGTTATTTTCAACTTTATATATATATATATATATATATATATATGAATTTAAACTCATTACTCACAGCCTCTATAGACATATGACACAGTAAAAAGGAGTAACAATGTTCAAATGTAAGAAAAAAAATTCAAAACTAATTTTTAACACTACCGCATCACATAATAGTCCGAAGAAACAATATTGATAATCTGAATTTGGTTTTAATGGTTTAGAAAGAAAAAATGAAGTTGGCCCTGGCTGGTGACTCAATGCATAAGGCACTGGCCTGCAAACCTAAAGATTGCTGGTTCAATTCCCAGCCAGGGCACATAAACAGGTTGCAAGCCAGGTCTCCAGCCAGGTCCTTAGCTAGAGGCAGGTGAAAGGCAACCATACATTGATGTCTCTTCCTTCTCTGCCTTTCTACCTTCCCTCCTCTCTAAAAATAATTTTAAAAATCTTAACAAAAAAAGAACTAAAAAATGAAGTTAAATTATATTCTTTCAAAGTAAACTATATTCTGTAGGTTATATAAAGGATTGTTGGTAAAAATAGAAGACATACAGCTAACTAGAAACCATGAGAAATGTCAGGTGTTTTGAAATGCCCGAAACCACGTAAAGGTTGTTCTTCTCTGTTATCACTCTAATGGCTCTGAAGGACCAATGAATGGTGTATGCGCAGGAATTTTTTGAGCACTAGACTCTGAAATGACAGCTACTGTTATAATGACTCAGGAAGGTTTGTGCTCTGTTAAGACGACTGATTGAACAAAGTAGCCTCTAATTGCATCTGTTGCCACCCTTTCTGCCTCCAGGATAAACATTGTGAATGTTTCAGGCCATGCTGGTAACACCAGCCACAAAGTGACAGTGAAGTAAGCAGAGAAACACAACAACAAAAACAAATAAAACCCTAAGCAACCACATTTTTTGTTTATTTTGTTGGTATCATCTATGTTTTAGGTTTATACTATCCATTTCTGAAAAGTAATCTATATTTTGAAGTGTTGCAGATGGGAGAAACCTGACTTGCTATTATGGGTAAATCATAAACACTGTATACTCATTAGCATATTAGATAGTGTATGAAATTTGTAGTGATAAAGTAATAGGCTAACATCCCTCCATTCCACCATGTTCTGTCTATTGCTCTTGAGTAAATTTTTTCACACCCCCGAAGCTTATTTTATCATTTAAAAAAATGGAAATAACATAAAATGTGCAACAGTTTGGAAAGGATTAAATTAAATAAGTATGTTTATTTCCCAGAACCATGCCTGATGCATACTATAGCCTGTACACTTAGCTTGTGCATGGCCAGCACCAGCAGTGGTAAGTAGTGCCATCAAATACAACTTGAAGAAGCTAACTACCCAAAGTCTCTTTATAGAAGATTTTTTAAAAAACCCTGCTACCAAGGAGCCTATGAACCAGATGAATGGTGGAGGTAGACAATAACAACAATAACTGCACATATGCATAATAGAGCCACAAATTAACAAGCACTATAAAGGGTATAAAACCGTGTAAGGGAATAGAGAATTCTGAAGGTAACAGTGTGACTTTATATAAACCCTCAAAGAAAAGATTTCTGTGGAAGTGACATTTGTGCAGAAATGTGAATAAGGCAGAGAAGAAAGGATATAAGTATTTTTTTAAAATATTTTATTCATTATTTTTAGAGAGAAGGGCAAGGAGGGAGGAAGAAAAGGAGAGAAATATCAATATAAGGTTGCCTTTCATCTGCCTCCAGCTGGGGACCTGGCTGGAGACCTGGCTTGCAACCTGGTTATGTGCCCTGATTGGCATCAAACCAGCGACCCTTGGATTCACAGGCCAGCACCAATCCATTGAGCCACACCAGCCAGGGCTGAATATAAATAAATATTTGATAGAAGAGTGTTTCTGAGCCAGGGAAGAAGAAACAAGCGCAAAGGTCGTTGGGTGATAGGGTGCTCCGGGTAGTCAAAAACAGTAAGCAAGCAGGCTAGTGTGACTAACATTGTGAACAGGGAAAATGATGGTAAAGAAATATGATTGGAAAGAAAGTTAGAGGAAAACCATGTGCAATATTGTTAGCTGAATCCAGGAGTGCTAAGAATCACGATTTTGAAAAATTATCCAAGGAACTGTGGGGATTAATTTATATATTACAAGGGACTAGATACTTTGTTGCACCAAAACAAATTATAGTGGAAAACTTTTCTCCGTCACAGAGGAACTTGTCATATAATTATGAAGATCAGTCACAATCATGTAAAAAGATAACTAATTGTACCATTTAAGGGACTGTATGATAAGATCACATAATTATCAGAAGATGAATACTAAAACTTCAAATGTGAGAAAAGATGCCATGAAGAGATATAGGTATATTTTTATTCATGGATGAATTTAATATGAAAACTGAAGGGTCATTTAGAATTAGACACAAGTGGTTCTAGACCAAAAAAAAAAAAAAATTATCACAAGTAAAGTGCAAGTGAGGGAAATTCATAGCACACATTTAAGAGGGGTAAAATTCTAATTTTTATTCTTTTGAGAAAATAAGTCCATGTATCTGTTTAGAAGCTAGCTGTGGTGGACCATGCTTATCAAAATATTTTTTAACAGCTATTTTGGGTTATGTGTTGAAGACATTGTTGGATTAGGAAAATAAGCTACTCCTTGTTCCAGGTAAGAAAGATTGTGGATAGAGAATTGGAGACCCAAACAGCTGTTGTATAGAGCTATGGAAGTGAGTGAAGATTAAGCAACTTTCTATCAAAACCATCAACCTTCATTTTAATGTGAATATTCTCAAAAACACTCCATAGAAGTACTGCATTCCTTAAACATCTCTGAAAGACTCCCATCAACTTTCTCAGGAAGGAATTCACTTCCAAGGGCTATCTTGGAAGTTATTTCAACTTTTCCCCTATCCACCTGTCTGTCAGCCTCTGTGTGTGTGTGGAGAATAATGACGCCCTGTTCTCTTCTACTTTTCATTTCTTGCATGAATGTCTTTTATTGGAAAATTCCAACCCAGAACCATAAGGAGAGAGGATCTGGGGAAAATGCAGCTCAAGGAGTCCCTTCTAATAGCAAAGCTGACCTAGGAGGGAAGTGGCACCGAGGACCAGTGGAAATAGAGAACCCGAACAACATGAAAGATCAGAAGACTAAAGAGGACTGGACTTTTATCCACCTTCACACAAAGCAGATCAACTTTCGTATTCTTTCCTGTATTTATTTTGAACACAAGATGACACTACCAAAATTAAAAAGCAACAACCAAAAAAATACTGAAATGCTACTCTTTTAGATACAAGTTCATCCTGTCAAATGCATGAAGACAGCTATCTTCATGCCCTACATTATTTATTCATAGGCACCCATAGTTTTATTCAACTTCTCTTCTCATGAAATGATGATAAAATACTTCCTACTCTTGTTATTCTCATTTGTTTTTGTTCATCATTCTATGCTTTTAAAATGTGATGTATATAGTTAAACACAGATTATATAATGAAATATGATGAATAGAGTGCAGGGAGTTATTTCCTTCAATTACTTTGTTGCTATCTGTAATCTGTATATCTATATGGCTAAAATTTAAATGCTTTAGAATTAGTTTCACACTTCTGCTTAGTATTGAGTTTGCAATAAAAATTCTTTTCAGCCATTTGCACTTAAACAACTACCTAGCCTGTCACTTCCCTAAATAGGTTTTGGAATCATCTACGAAAACATCAATAGCTGGCCCTGGCTGGGGGCACAGTGAATAAGGTGCTGGCCTCAGAACCTAAAGGTCGCTGGTTCAATTCCCAGCCAGGGCACATAACTAGGTTGTAAGGCAGGTCTCCAGGCAGGTCCTTAGCTGGAGGCAGGTGAAAGGCAACCATACATTGATGTTTCTCTCCCTCTCTGCCCCTCTCCCTTCTCTTCTCTCTAAAAATAGCAAATAAAATCTTTAAAAAATATCAATAGCTGAAACAAAATTAATGGATGAAATTTCCTAAGTAAAGTTAGCACATAATAGAATCAGCAAACACATGTAGAAAAGAAGTTAAGATCTGGACTTTGAAAGGCAAGTTCATATCTAAAAATTCTTAGCAGGAAAATTCAAATTTACGACAAAAGTAAATGTGACTGGTGAAATAACAAATAACAAATAATTAGAACAAATAAAGAAGTTAATTCAGTCCTGGAGGTAAGAGCAAAACTGGGATGATTTGCTATTAAAGTAGATCACAAGAAAAAAAAAAAAAAATCCTAGCATGATAGGGTTGCTCTCAACTCATAGATTGGATGAATTTGATGAAGATTTATGCATGGTTAAACTAGGATCAGAAACAGCATATCAGGACATTTTCTTCCCTGAAATAGTAACCCCTGAACAGCTAGAGAATACTGGAGTGTCATGCTTCCAAAGGAATTTGAGATTGTTTACATTTCAACAGACAGGACATAATACATAATTCATTCATAGTGACAAAAATAAGTCAAAAGAGTGTTGTTTAGAATGTTGAGTATCTTAGCTAGCATGCTTCTTGGTTTCAGGTTTAAATGCAGTTTACTATAAGGTAAATGCTTTAAAGTGCCTAAAGGAAAACTATTGTTACTATTGTGTGACAAACGGCAGGACAGCCTAAGCAGCTGCAAGAAAAACATCTTTATTACTAAATTAATAATTTCCAAATAGGACAGAAGGGACTATTATCCCTGTGGCCATGGAGGCATATTGTTCTCTGGCTTGGCTAAACCAGGAGTTCCTAATTGTAATGAAATGTGCATAATTAAATGACTGCCGTTAGACTTTGATATTTTAGTCGATGAAGTATGTTCATTGATTTCATATGGTTTTTATGATTTCAATCTTAGTTCTCGGCCCTGTTGTAAAATATTTTGAAAGGAGAATTTGACAATAGAAGTACAAGGCATGTATCTCCTTCTTTGTATTTCTATATTTTCATTTAATTTACTAATCTGCTTAAAGGATGAAAGAAGAAAATTAAAATAGCATTGAAATTATATTTAAGAAAACCATTTGGAAGACTTTTGGAGGACTGAATGCCATTAGTGGTTTGAAAAGGTGTTTAATCACAAAATAAGAGCTTTTTAATAAATAGCAACTATAAAGGTTCATGAGCTAGTTCATATAAATTCTTCCCTTGAGTTGGAAAGGGAAAGTTCTATACTTTATAATAGTTTGTTCCTATACTGTTATTCAAATCATTAATAATGTTAATAATAGTAACAATAGCAAAAATGGCTAGCATTTTACATAGTGCTTTCTACATGCTAGGGACTATATTGTGTTTTCTAAATGATTATATCTAGGGTATGAAAGATCATGGGTATAAAATTGTTGTAACTGATTTTTTTTTTTTTTTTTTTTTAGAATAAAGAAAATGTTCCCTGGCTGGTGGCACAGTGGATAAGGCTCTGGCTTGAGAACCCAACGGTTGCTGGTTCAATTCCAAGTCAGGGCAACATAACCAGGTTGCAAGCCAGGTCTGCGGCCAGCTCTGTAGCTGGAGGCAGGTGTAAGGCATCCATACATTGATGTTTCTCTGCCTTTCTTCCTCCCTCCCTACCCTTCTCTCTGGGAATAATGAATCAAATCTTTAAAATAAATAAATAAATAAAAGTAAAAATAAAGCATAAAAACAGAAAATGTAAAAAAATTCACACCTTAAAGTATGCATGTTTAAATATATGTAATACATATATACATTAATATATGTATTATATATATATGTAAACATATGTATATATGTTTGAGTCTATATCTAATATATACATACACACATATACACTATGTCCTCTCAAGGTAAAAAGGGAGAGGAAGAAATGCCCTGGAGTTTCTATTCATCAAGTCACTGACCCCATCCTGAGGTCCCACCTTCAAGACCTCATGAAAACCTCATTACCTCCCAAAGCCCTACCTCCAAATACCATCACGTTTGGGAGTAGGCCTTCAACATTAAACTCAGACCATAGTGGAGAGGTTGTAATAAAATAGAAAAGAAATATTTTTATGGCATAGATTGCTAGTTTTTCAATAAAAAACAAACAAACACAAAAAGAGGAATAAAGCTTATCTTTATTCCTCTCAAAAGTGAATATATAAAGAAATATATGCCAGGAGCAGTTAGGAAAAGTTCTTCTAAACAACTTCTAAAATCCCAAATAGTCAACATCTGTATCTGGCCTATAAAATATAAATAAAGCTATAATAAAGCCTATTATGTAACGTTTTACATTGTGTCACAGAATAGAAATGTGCCAAGCATATAAAATTTATATTAAACAGTTGTTCAATGCAACGACAGATATTATTTTAACCTCTGATAACACAGCTATGTTTCTATTATTAAAAATATTCCATTTCCTTACCATTGTGTAGCTGTGGGCCACCTTCATTAATTCAATGCACCCTTGAGCATCTGCAAATGCTCGGATTCCCAAACAGTTGGATGGGTGCAAAAGCTTCATGAGGAAATGGCAGCACACTTCTACCACTTGGGGAAGCTGCAGAAGGCACGCTGCAGCAAGAAGGTTTTCAATGGTGTCTTCTTTTAGTTCCAGACAACCTAAACGTTGAGTGAAGAGGATTGTGAAACTCTGTGTACACTATAAAATCACATGTATTGTTGTATGACTCAAAACATTAGGCCAAGCTGAAATAATTTGAACCTAGATAGCTAGTCAAGATAACTATAACTCTGTAAATGCCAGGAACTGTTTTAAGCACCTTGCTTTAAAATGAAAGTTAAAGCCCTGGCTGGTAGCACAATGGATAAGGCACCAGCCTGTGAACCTAAAGGTCGCAGGTTCGATTCCCCAGCCCGGGCACATAACCAGGTTGCAAACCAGGTCTCCAGTCAGGTCTGTGGCTGGAGGCAGGTGAAACACAACCATACATTGATATCTCTCTCCCTCTCTGCCTCTCTCCCTTCCCCTCTCTCTAAAAATAATGAAATAAAATCTTTAAAAATAAATAAATAAATAAATAAATAAATAAAATGAAAGTTAACTTAAAAGATTATATTAGTTTCAGATGTACGACATAGTTTTTCAGTATTTATATTCCTAATGAAGTGACTATCACAATAAGTATAGTAACCATCTGTCATCATATGAAGTTATTATGATTTATGATATTTCTTATGCTGTACATTAAATCCTGATGACTTATTTTATTTTATTATTATTACTTTAAAGGTTTTATCCATTATTTTTAGAGAGAAGGGAAGGGAGGGAGGAAGAAAGGGAGAGAAACATCAAGGTATGGTTACCTTTCACCTGCCTTCAGCTGGGGATCTGGCTAGAAACCTGACTAGAAACCTGCCTTGCAACCTGGTCATGTGCCCTGACTGGGAATCAAACCAGCAACCTTTGGGTTTGCAAGTCAGTTCCAGTCCACTGAGCCACACCAGCCAGGGTGCTTGGTGACTTATTTTATATCTGGAAGTTTGTACCTTCTATTCACTTTCCATTTTTTTCACCACCCCAAGTCTGGCAACCATCAGTTTGTTTTGTATATCTATGAATTTATTTATGCTTTGTTTTGTTTGTTTTATTTTTTAGATTCTAAAATAAGCAAAGTGCTGTATTTTTTCTTTCTTATTTCACTTAGAATAATACTGTCTAAATTCTTCCACATTGTGCCAAAATCCAATATTTTATTTTTTATGGCTGAGAAATATTTCATTTTTTTCATGCACATCTTTTTTATGTATTCATCTACCTATGAAAACCTAGGTTGCTCCCATTTTTTGGCTCTTGAAAATAATGCTGCAGTGAATATAGGGTTGCATATATCTTCTTAAATCAGTGTTTTCATTTTCTTCAAATAAATATCCATAAGTGAAATTGTTGGGTTTTATGATGTATCTCTATTCTTTTTTTAAAAATTTTATTGTTGTTGTATTACATCCATCCCCTTTTTGCTCCCCTCTGTCCCCCTCCCCACCCACCCATTCCCCCCAAAGTCAATCCCACCTGTTGTCCATGTCCACGGTTCCTTTATACTAGGTTCTTATCTAAACTGCTCCCCTTCCTTGCCTCTGCCTCCCTCCTCCCCCAAACCCCCTCTATTCTTAATATTTTGAGAAACTTCTATACTTTTTCATAGTGGTTGCAATAAATTATAATCTCACCATCAAGCACAAAATACCCCTCTTCTTCAAATCCTTGAGAAATTTGTTATTTGTTGTTCTTTTGATAATAGTCAATCTGATAGGTGTGAAGTGATATCTCATTGTGGTGTTAATTTGCATTTCCATGATAATTAGTGATCTTCAGAGCCTTTTCATATGACTGTAAGCCATCTGTGTCTTCTTTGGAAAAATATCTGTTCAGTTCCTCTATTTTTACTTCATGTAATGCTCAAAATTATCTACTACATACAAATATAGTTTCATACAAAATATCTGTTGTATTCAAACCCTGGCTGGTGGCATAGTGGATAAAGTGCTGGCCTGTGAACCCAAAGGTTGTTGGTTCCATTCCCAGCTAGGGCACATAACTAGTTTGCAAGGCAGGTCTCCAGCCAGGTCCATAGCTGGAGGCAGGTGAAAGGCAACCATACACTGATGTCTCTCTCCCTCTCTGCCTTTCTCCCTTCCCCTCTCTCTAAAAATAATAAATTTTAAAAATCTTTAAAAAAAAATCTATGTTCACTTCAGCAGAAATTATGGTTCTTCTTTTGCTTATAAATTGAGAAGAGCAAGAGAAAGAAATGTTTCACCATATATGTGTACTAGTTTAAGGGAGCGTAGATTCATTAATTACAGCATATATGTTGCAGAGTGTTAATACTGTATTTATCTCACTGTACCCATGCTTATAATTTTCTATAACTTTTCTTTCCTTTAGATTATCTTAACCATAAAATACAAGCTCTTCAGAGTTTTTTTTTCTAATAACTAGAATAATTAATTACAGGATGGAACTCTTTCTGGAATGCTTATACAACTCATCTGTGAAAACTTCTGGGCTTAATTATCTGGGGTTATAATTTAGTTAGCAACTGAAGAGATTTTAGTAGTTTTAGTCTCATTCAGGTTTTCTATCAGAATTGAGATTTCCTAAGCCATACATTCTCATTAATAGTTTGTTCTATCTTAGATTTTGTGGCCCAGACTGCTACACTTCACTAGAAATAATCTTCACTCATTTATCCTGGCCAGATCACATGTTAATGTCATGATACATGTCAATGGACTATGACCAGAGGGACCTGTGATACTACCACACTAAAGCATTTATAATGTAAGTGCGGATCCTTCATGTTCTCCTTCTCTCTTACCAGCTAATTAAATATGACATAAACCCACAGTAGGTGGAGAATATACAAGAAGTAGGGATATAGATTCCTAAATCACTTCCTCTAATGATTAGATTCATATAGTAATATTCAATATTTAAACTAATTTTACTCAAATGAGAAACTACATATTTAAATATCTGAGTATGATTAGTTTAAGTATTGAGTATTACTATACATAGTATACTGCATTACATGTATTATCTTTATAGTATATAATTATATATTTATACTTTATAGGTTCTTGCAACCTAAT
The DNA here is from genome assembly GCA_004026585.1 of Noctilio leporinus. Classification (NCBI taxonomy): domain Eukaryota; kingdom Metazoa; phylum Chordata; class Mammalia; order Chiroptera; family Noctilionidae; genus Noctilio; species Noctilio leporinus. The sequence goes on from PVIW01000022.1 coordinate 650,833, forward strand.
CTACTCTAAATTGAATAATTTAAATTTTATTTTAATTAGTCTGTACCTGAATTTATGCAAAACATTTAATACTATGTGTTGACTTTTGCTTTCTATCATTTTTAATTTGTTCACTAATTTTAAGTGGATTTTCTAATAATTATTTCAGAGCATTATCTTTTTGGTTCTTGTTAATGGATAATATAGATTATGATAATGGGCATGAGTTCTATTTAGAGTAAAATTATTTTATAGGTACTGTTTAGAAATTATCACGTTACTGAACATGAAGTAATGTTAAAAAACATTAAAAAACGTTATTTTTTAATTCAGAAGTTTTCTCCATGAGAATTATTTGTACTACAAAAGTTTATAGTATTTTTGTATCTAACCTATCAGGAATATTTCTTTGGTATTGTAATATACTGTTTAATCCTATTTATCAAAGACTTCAGTAATTTTTACTTCTACTAAATGTTCTACTCCTGAGAGTTATTCATTTCATAGAAATTTAAATTAATTCATAAACATTAATTTATATTTAAAGACTGAAAGAGTTCTTAAAACGCTTTTATTACTGATTTATTTATACTGTTCTGCCCTTATATAACATTATTGCATTTAGTTTTAGCTATAATTAATTCAAAATAAGTGTCTATGATCTCAGTTTAATAAGAAATTTTGAGAATTTTAGGTGAACATTATGTTAAAATTAAACTTTTTGGGTCTTTTAAATTTGAGGTTTGAATAATCTAAACTAGTTTTATTTGTATATTTCTTTTAGTTCTTGTCTTAGAAGATCTACATGCAGCTTCTAATATGTAAGATAATTATTAGGCTTTACATAAATGGATATTCATTCATTTGTGAACTCAGAAGACAGGCTACACTAAAATTGAAACTCAAATGTAAATCGATTTATAAGGCAATAAAGTAATTCCGAACACACTCATTATTAATATACTGTCATCTAATTAAAAATTTAAAGTTACTCTTAAAATTTATTTTTTAATTTTGTGATGCTACTATAAATTTTCCTTAGATTTCACTCTTCTTCATCATGAACATTTCTATAATACATTAGAGATACTGTCTACTTTTAAAAAAATGTATCTTCCAAGGACAAAATATTTATTAAGACAGCGCTCATAAATAGAATGCCTTTATTTTTCCACATTGAACTTTTTATTTTGAATTACTTTTTTCATCCTACAGTACACTGCAAGAATAGTGCAATAAACACCCCTAATAACTTTACCTAGTTTCTCCAAGCATTAACCTTTTGCCACATTTGTATGTGTGTATTGATGCAAGAGCTGCTGAATAATGTACATGTGTATTTATGCTATCATTGCTGAATAATCTGATAGTTACTTTCAAACATCACATTTCACTCCTAAATACTTCAGCAGGTATCTCTAAGAGCAAGGGCATTTCCCTACAGAGCAGCAATATAATGATAACTTATGTCTCTGACACACTATAACTGCTGTAATGCAATTTCCCCAATTGCATTACAGGTAATATGCTTTGCAGATTTTATATTTTAATTCAGGATATAACTGAATTCACACATTATGTTTACTTGTTATATCTCTATAATCTCCTTTAATCAAAAATATTTTGTCATTCATAACATTTATACTAGTGAAGAGTCCAGACTAGGTTTTTGCTTGTTCCTTATAGAATTCCTTGATTTGAACTAGTTCTATTATTTTCTCATTATTAGATTTAGTTGAAATTATTTTGGAGGGGGACCAAATAGGTGGTGTGATATCACACCCCTTTTTGGGCCTCACAAGGGAGGATCATGAGGGTCAGTGTGTCCTATTGTGGGGTTAAGTTTGGGATCTTGTTTAAGACAGTGCATGGCAGAGTTCTTCATTTTGAAGAAACTTTTTTTTTTTATTTATAACTAATAAGTAATTTGTGAGTGAGGGATAACTTTGCTTTTAAGCATGGCATTTCACCCATAATTTAACATGTTTAATAGATGAAGAGTATTATGTTTTATTTATGAGTTTCACCAAAAGAATAAGCCAGCAAAGGAATCTAAATCATGCTTCCAAGGGTAGCAGGGGGTTTGATGAAGAAAAAAATCAGGTGAAGTGAAAATGAGAAGTTGAAAGGTATAGTACATAGGAGCAAAATTAAAATACTTTTCATTATATATCATCCTCTAGTGAAATTTAGTTTCAGTATAAAAGAGGGTTATAATTAATACTATCCTTCCTTTATACCAAAAAAAAAGTAGTATTGCTAGTATTAGTTTGAAATAGTTATTTAAATTGTCAAGATTTTAATAAATGCACAAATACCCTGTTGTTTATATGTTATCAACTAGTAGAAAACAGAATACCATGGGTAAATTCAGCAGAGGAGACATTTGCCTCTGCAAAAATATAAATTGCAATAAAATTTTTTTTAAATATTTTTTAATTTAATTTTATTGCTGTTTTATTACATCCATCCCCTTTTTCCTTCCCTCTGTCCCCCTCCCCACTCACCCACTCCCCCCCAAGGTCAATCCCACTTGTTGTCCATGTCCATGGTTCTTCCATACTAGTTCTTTGACTAAACTGCTCCCCTTCTTTGCCTCCTCCTCCCCCTCCCACCTCCCCTCTGCCCACTGAAGGTCTATTCATTGTATTCATATATCTGGTTTTCTTTTGCTTATTTGTTAGTTTTGTTCATTATTGTCTTGAAATGGGTGAGATCATATGGTATCTGTCCTTCACTGACTGGCTTATTTCACTAAGCATAATACTTTCTAGTTCCATTCATGTTGTTGCAAAGGTTAGGAGTTCCTTCGTTCTTTTGCTGTGTAGTATTCCGTTGTGTAAATGTACCAAAGTTTTTTAATCCAATCATCTACTGATGGGCACTTAGGTTGTTTCCAGCACTTGGCTATTGTAATTCTTTAATGGGTTTATATTTTGCATTATCAATAGCATTATTGTTCATAATAATAGCCAACAAAATCATTACCTAAAGTTATAGGATTAATACCAGGACAAATAACATAAAAACTAATTATATCAGCACAATTATTAATATAAGCATATATCAATAATTTACTGGTTTTATAAATCCATATTTTTGTATCCATTTTAGATGATTTATGAAATTAAAAATGAACAAATATAAGAGATACTATAAATACATTAATATGTTATTTATACTTGGTTATAAATACACCAATTACATATATATTCAAAATATCATTATGTTTTAACATCTTCAGAGACATTTTACCTAAATTTGTTAGTAAGATCATCAAGATGTTTTCATGCTTCTTAGCAAAGATCTTATGAAAAATCAGACAAAAGCCATAAATGCAGATGATATCAATTTTACATAGATTCCACTTTACTGTGATTTTAGGACATTGGTAAAGGGACTTTCTTTAACTTAATTACCTAATTGTTCTCAATAGCACTTGTCCTGAAAGGAATTAACACAGTAGCCTGAACCGCTAACCTTGAATAGGCATTTCTGATTGCAAGATTTGCTCCTGACTCTTGAAGATTTCAAGAGGGTTCTCATCATTAACTCATATAAATAGCTCCCTGTGCCTAAACTGTATAAAGTGTATGATTAATGATGAACACCTGCTTTCCTTCTGCGAGTCTGTAATTTTGGTATATGCTAAATAGGGGTGGCTTATATCTTTGACCTTCAACAAAAAAGAAGTCCCGGGCATCAGTCTCTAAGAAATTTTCCTGGTTGGCAACAGTTCACATGCTTTGTTATAACTAATTGCGGAGGAAATTGCGTCTTGAGTGACTTTCGTGAATGGGACCCTTGAATGCTTATAACAGGTTTCCCTTGGCATTTTTCCTGTGCATTATAGCCCTTTCTGGTTATGCTCTGTATCATTTTGTAATTTAAAAAAAAAAAAGCAAAACAAAACATAAAGAATAGCCATTGGTGTGGCTATATGCTTCCCTGCTACCTATCCTAGTAAGTTATTGAACTTGGAGGAATTCCCTTGCGGTATCCCAAAACAGCCCTTTAATCAGTATTTTGGGCTCAGGGGATGGAAAATGCAACATTGTTAAAACTTCAATTTACTCCAAATTAAGCTATAGATTTATCATAATCATATTTAAAATCCCAGCAGAGTTACTGTAGAAATTGCAAAACATATTCTAAAATTCATTGCAAATGCAACGGACCTAGAATTACCAAAAATTTTGTAAAAAGAATAAAGTGCAATAAAATTACTAGATTTTAAGGCTTACTACAAAAATGATAGTACTTAAAATTCATATTGATATTAGGTTTAACCTACAGAAATAGAGTAATGAAAAGAATTAGAATCCAGAAATCTAATCATTTATATAAATAATGAGTGTTTGCAAAGATACAAAGGGAATTTGATTGAGAAATAATAATCTTTAACCAAGTTGTGCTAGTCAGATATTCATGTACAAAAACTTATGTTTTATTTTTTTTTTTACTTTTTTAAAAAATTTTATTGTTGTATTACATCCATCCCCTTTTTGCTCCCCTCTGTCCCCCTCCCCACCCACCCATTCCCCACAAAGTCAATCCCACCTATTGTCCATGTCCATGGTTCCTTCATACTAGGTTCTTGTCTAAGCTGCTCCCCTTCCTTGCCTCTGCCTCCCCCCTCCCCGAAACCCCTTTTCCCCTGACCACTGAAGGCCTATTCATTGTATTCATATATTTGGTTCTGTTTTGCTTGTTGTTAGTTTTGTTCATTATTGTCCCGTAATGGGTGAGATCATATGATATTTGTCCTTCACTGACTGGCTTATTTCACTAAGTATAATACTCTCCAATTCCATCCATATTGTTGCAAAGGGTACAAGTTCCTTCTTTCTTTATGCTATATAGAATTCCATTGTGTAAATGTACCAAAGTTTTTTGATCCAATCAACCACTGATGGGCACTTAGGCTGTTTCCAGCACTTGGCTATAATTCATATTGCACAATACATAAAATTTGCTTGAAATAGACCCTAGTCCTAAGTGCAAAATCTAAAATTACATATTTTCTTTTTCTTTCTTTTTTTTTTAACACTTCTTTTTTCTTAAGATTTTATTTATTATTTCCAGAGAGAGGGGGAAGGGGGAGAGGTAGAGAGGGAGAGAGACATCAATGTATGGTTGCCTTTCACCTGCCTCCAGCTACAGACCTGGCTGGAGACTTGGCTTGCAACCTGGTTATGTTGCCCTGGCTGGGAATTGAACCAGCAACCTTTGGGTTCGCAGGCTGGCGCCTTATCCACTGAGCCACCAACCAGCGTGGTAAAATTACATGTTTTCTATAAAAATATTTCAGAAAATATTTGTGGCCTTAACTATTTTTAGATACAACATGTAGTGTATAATTCCCAAGAAAAAATTAATTTGGGTTTTATTAAAAAATTGAAAATGATACTATTAAAGGAACAGATAACCATAAATGAAAAATGTCTGAAAAATCATATATCTGATAGAGTCCAAAACACACATACACACAATATCTCAATAATAAAAAAATAAAAATGGGCATGTGATTTAAACAGACATTTTACAAAACAAGATATCTGGATGGAAAATGTTCAACACCATTAGTGCTAAGAGAATGGAACAAAAAAGCACATACACTACCTCACATTAGAACTAGTGGTGAAAATGTAAATGGTACAATCATTTGATAAAACAGTTATTTAGTTTCATCACTCAGATGACTTAGACATCCCACTCCTAAATAGTAACCCAAGAGAAATAAAAGAGTATGTTTATATAAAGCCTTGTACGTGGATGCTTATGGAAGATTTATTTTGTACTGACAAAACACTGAAAGCAACCCAAATATTCATCAACAAGTAAATGGACAACCCAATTGTAGTATATCTATTTAATGAAAAGAATTGATATATAAATCATCATAATTAATGAAACCAAGTGTGAAATAATTATGGTGAAGTACCTGAGCATGGAATAGAGGGGAAGAGAGGAAACAGAATGGATCATACAAGGGCATGGAAACTATCAGGAGAAATGGATAAATTCATCATCCTGATTGTGGTGATAGTTTTACGGATGTGCAGATATGTCAAAATATCACATTGTATATATGTATGGTGCATTTATTAAGCAAAAAGTATTTTAAAGAGAGTACTCAAATATTAACAAAGATAATTTGAGTTGACTAATACCTGTAAATATTATCCGAGGGTTACAATTTAAACATTATTCACAAAATCATAAAGATAGGATATAATTTAAGAAAATGTGAGCTATGTGTTAATTTTTCCTTAAAGTTCATAATATGCAGAACATATTGCCTACTTCAAATATGCTACTATTGTGGTCATTATATTCTTAAAATAATCTTGTTTGTGTAAACTTGATATGTAAAATGATGTGTCTGTGTATATATTTGTATCCTCGTCTTCCTAGGTTAATACTTGAAAAGTTATTAATAGACACTATATCAGTGTGAAAAGCTATAGGATATGTAAGATATTTGTTTGTAGAAACATAATTATTCAGTCCAAATTTAAATACTGGGTCTCCCCTGGCTGGTGTGGCTCAGTGGATTGGTGCCTGCCAGCAAACCCAAAGGCCACTGGCTTGATTCCCCAGTCAGGGCACATAACCAAGTTGCAAGCCAGGTCTCCAGCCAGGTCCACAACTGGAGGCAGGTGAAAGGCAATCATACACTGATGCTTCTTTCCCTTTCTTCCTCCCTCCCTGCTCTTCTCTCTGAAAATAATGGGTCTATTCCTGTACTTCGTAATACTTTTGATAATGTTTTAAAAGAGCATCTATTCAACCTTTTCTGCAAATAAAAAACGGGAAAACTTTCAACTTTATGTAAGTTATAGACTAATTCTTTAAACATTGTTTATTGATAACTTCAGGTGTAAATTTTAAGGAGATAAGCATTCTTTGTTTCAAAGAGTTCCAAATATTTCATTTTTTTCCAACTTGGAATCTATCCAGTGAAAGGATCCATTTGTAAAAGCCAGAAGGCACAAATGGAATATTAGCTAGTGTTGAGCTTGAATGAAAACAATTTGAGCTACCTCATGCATGATATATTTCTCTAACCTGGCCATTTCTCTGAAGACATAGATGGAAAAAGTCAAAAATAAGCCAACTATTTGACTTAAAAGTGAAACTCCCCCCAAAAAACAGGAATACTGTGAATGGAAAATAAAGTAACCCTTTATTTTGATTCAAAGATAACTTCCAAGGCAGAGTGTTCTCAAAAGACCTTAGCTGCCATACAAAACTGCCTTAAAAATACCTTATACCTAAGGTGAAACTTGGGATAGTTAAGGAGCCTGTGAACATGGAGACATAAAACACTGAGAAATTTTCTCAAGTGCAAAGGAACTCTTTATTCCCTCTCTTGACAAATTCAGAGGTATGCCGCCTCCAGAAACAATTCCTTGAAAGTCTCAGCACGTGATACGGAAACGGCCATCCCCTCAAGTGACTTGCTCTTTTCCTCTCGGCTGCCCCAGCATCAAGCCTCAGATTCAAACAGCAAAACCCCCATCAGAATGTACATTTCTTCATGTACATTTTTTTTACATCCATGAAGAACTCTTGACTAAAAGTTTCCCCAATGTCTTTTGTCTATGTTTCCTAGAAGTTTTTTTGTTTGTTTGTTTTTTACCATGCTGAGCTCAATAATTACCATGGGCTAAATCTCCAATGATTGACTTTGCCCCATATAAATTAGAATTAAGAAATTAGAGTCACCTTCCCTTGAGTCAACTGGGGGAATAAGAAGGGAATGACTTTTGAGTAGGGTACCTCCTATGTGCTCTACATTTATCTATAGTTGTACTACATGCTAAAGCAACTGAATGTTTAAAACATATAGCAGTAGACATAAAGTCTGATTTTCTATACAACAGAGTTAAAGTTATACTGCACTAGAATGAAAACATGTAAAATAGAATGGTGAGAAAAAAGTAACATTATAGAATATTGCAAATCTATGATATTCAATTTTTCAATAGACAAATGGTATCATTGACAATTCTATACATAATCGTATTTCATTTATAAACTCAATTACACTGAAAAAAATAATACATTTTATTAGACAGGTGCAAAAACTGCCCACAAAATTCATAAAGTTAAATATGCTTTCTTTTGTTCTATCTCTGTCTATCCATCCATCTATCATTATCATTTATCTACTATGATCTACCTATTGATCTATGATCTATCATCAATGGAAAGATAAAGAATTGCTAAATCCTTTATTTAGCAATCATTGCTAAACCAGATATTAAAACAAAATTATTATATTAGTAATTCATAGGAAAATTAAGATTTTTCTTCTAAACTTTTAGATTTATAGATAATCTGAAATATTGTACTGATTTTTCACATAGGACATACTTATTTTTCCCAGTTTTTAATAGTTTACATTGATATGGCACATATATTCAATTAATGAACAATGTTATATTTTTATTAATTAAACTCATATTTTACTCACATTCCTTAGATATTTTGCCTAATACATATTTTTTTCTGTTCCAGGATTCCAAGCAGGATACCACATTTCATTTAGTCTTTATGTCTTTTTAGGTTGCCCTTGGCTTTGACAGTTTCTCAGATTTTCCTTGTTTTTGATGACTGACAGTTTTGGACAGTATTGGTTAAGTATTTTATAAAATGCCCCTCATGGGATTTATCTAATTATAGTTAATTAGAATTAATGGGCTTTTGGTTCTCATCACATGTTATCTAGGGTACATACAACAATCAACATGGCTTGTCACTATTGATGTTAATTTTGGTCACTTAGCACAGGTAGTATTTGTCAGGTTTCCTCACTGTAAAATTACTTTTTTACTCCTCCATTCTGAGCTGCGCTCTCTGGAAGTTCTGATAAACAGGTACACTTAAGGTGTGGGAAGTTATGTTCTATCTTCTTGAGGGCAAATTAATTATATTAATGATTTGGAATTCTACATGGCTGATTTGTGTATTCTTTGTCATTTATTCACTCAATTATCATTTATACTAAGGAATTGATGGAATTTTTAAGCATTTCAAAAAAAGGCTAAAATAATTTGGTTTACATCATTGTATTATTTTTAGAAGCCTTACATGTCTTTTTGACAGTTAGCAAAAGAAATTGATTTGAATTGCAATTTACAGATTTGCTACCGTTAAATAGTTCCTTATATGTGCCGTAATACCAGTACCTGGCATATTCTCTCTCTCTCTCCCTCTCTTTGTCAATGTTTGGAAGAAAATCCTGGGTGTCCTCTAAAAACTATGGAAACACTCATTTGAGAAACAAAATGACCAGCTAGACCTGGGGAATTTGATAATCTTAAGAGTTTATTAATCAATACATAATGTCAGACATGCCTTCCAGGTACAAGAAAAACTCAGTTTGTGTTTTTTTAGTACTAAAAATATCTCAGAGTTCAAGGGCTCACTGTTAGAAAAGTCAGGGAAATATCTAGGAAAGCACCAATAAAAAAGTAAGTGCAACAGCAAGGGCCATTATTTTGCCATTTCTACCTTCTCGTTCTTTCTTTAGTAGGTCCACTGGGTGTCAGGTCAGTACCAAAATTGTCAGTAGTGCTCATTTATTTAAATTGTGTTAAGAAACTGTTTGTGAGTAAAAATCTTGATGTGGTTATGCACAGATGTTTACATTTCTTGGCTTGAACAATAATATCGATCCTTTATTTTCAGTATATCATAATTTATAACTCTAACTTCCAGTACTTGTTATAGAGATCAAAACAGACTCTCAATACTCTGGGATATTTTGGTTCTGAGAAAAATTTGAAAATTAAAAATGATCAACTGATATAAGTTTTTTAAGAATCCACTGTAAGTAACATCATTTGGTAGGCTGTATATATGTACCATATACATGGATTCAGCATAGATAATACCATTTCCTTTAAATTAATATGCCCTGAACCCAATTAAGTTTGATCTTTGGATTTAATATTCTGTTCTTTAGTTCATTAAATTATTAGTAATCTGTGTGTATGGACAATATCATTGGAGTTAAAATCAGACAAAATACTTCTGCAATGTGCTATTATATTTACTTTTGGCATACTAGTGAGGATGTGTGAAGTACAACATATTGTATCTTACAAGTATTCAAATATTCAAAAACATTTTACACGAACTTTAGAAAATATTTTTCTCAAATTTAGTACCTGAAAACCTGTGGTGTTATTAAACAAAGTATTCATTTTCATTTTACAACAAATGATTATGCTTCCTTCTTTGCTCTAATGATGGAGAAACTAAAACAAACTGGTAAATCATTTCTATAAACACAAACAGGCTCTTAAGACATTAATTAATGGTGCAAATCCACCATGGTGTTGTGGCTTTGAACTAGAGTGCCCTTTTTAGGTTTTTTTAAAATTTTATTTCAAAGCCTCATACACCTTGGATACTTAGAAATAAAACAAAGAACAAAGTCATCATTTTGTGACTTTTGTAAGTGACCTTTTGCATTTTTTTCCCTATATGTCCTACTTCAATCAGAAAAACAGAGGAGGGATTGAAAGGGAAATTATAAAAAAAAAATAAATAAATACAACTTATCACAGGATCGATTTTACAGCCATGGTAGGGAAGAGTGCATTCTCATAGAACAGTTTGAATTGAAGTTATCTATAAGGTTCCTTCATCGAAGGTGGCTTAAATATTTTATGCACGACCTTGAGTTGTTTTGATGTTGAAAAACAGTCAACAAAAAATTAAAAAAAGGAAAGAAAAGAAAAGAAAAGCAGTCACCAATTCTGATATATTATTCTGCTCAAGTTGGGAGTTCTACTGTATTACCTGTGCATGTGCACATGTCAAGTTCAGGGAATTCTCAGTCTATGCATGGCTGGAACTTCCCACTGGCAGCTGCCAACTAGCTAGCTTTGAAGCTAATCTTGTCCCAGAGCCCCAAGAATAGCCACCATAGTGGCCCTGAAAAATCAGGTGTCACTTTTGGATATACGGCCTTTGTCCTAGTGTGTATATGTAGAACCTCCTTTGTTCCAATGTGTATATAAGCATAGCCCTGCTGTAAGCTATGCACTCTGCTGTGGTCATTAATCTAAGTGCAGTTGTGATAAGGGTGGGATAACTGTGTGGGGGTGCCAACACCCTCGCTGCCAGGCCTGTGTGGTCGTAAACCTGCCACCTGCAGTAAAGCACGTCAGATCTCCTCAAGGCTCTGAATAAGTCTGTCACCAGACCAGAAGCCTGCCCACTGTCAGAATCTACTGGTCCCTAAGTTCTAAGAGGACCTGACAACATCTTATCCACTTCTGTGCTCCATGGATTCAGATACTTTTTCGGAGCACTACCTTAGCTCTTGAAGTACACTTAATATATTTTTTTGTTCCTTTTCGGCTATCTTTTTAGGTCAGTTTTAGAGATGGTCACTTTCATTTTCAGATTCTAAGCATTCACATTTTTGTTGTAATCTGCACATCTAACAATCCATATTCATAATCAATGTGTTTTAGCCCCAATGAACTGGAAGTGCAATAGTTGCAAGGTGTTATTGAGGAGTTATGCTTTTAATTCTCCAAAATGTGGAAAATTCTTTCCCAAAACACTAACCTAGCACATCCAGCTTTATAATATTATTAATACTTTGTGTTCCTTATTTTATGTAATTTATTATAAAGTAATTTCATAAAATTCACATTTAAATTAAATAAATGTATGGTGGCACAGTGGATAAGGTGCTGGCTTGTGAACCAAAGGGCACTTGTTTGATTCCCAGCTGAGGCACATAACCAGGTTGCAAGCCAGGTCTCCAGCCAGGTCTCCAGCCAGGTCTCCAGCCAGGTCTGTAGCTGGAGGCAGGTGAAAGGCAACCATACATTGATGTCTCTCTCCCCCTCTCCCTTCCCCTCTCGCTAAAAGTAATAAAATCTTTAAAAAAATTGTTAAATTAATTAATTAGTTAAATGTTTAAAAATGAAGATAGTACTTGAGGTCTTAAATAATTTTTCACTTAATTTGATTAATAAAATGACAGTTTGTAAACAAAAATCAAAATTATCCTATTGTGTAATTTTTGAGTTCATCAAGTTCACCTACTCAAAAATGCTCATTAAACACATGAACGTAGCCCTGGCTGGTGGCACAGTGGATAAGGTGCCAGCCTGCGAACCCCAAGGTCACTGGTTCAATTCCCCAGCCAGGGTACCTAATCATGTTGCAAGCCAGGTCTCCAGCCAGATCCATAGCTGGAGGCAGGTGAAAGGCAACCATACATTGATGTCTCTGTCCCTCTCTGCCTCTCTCCCTACCCTTCTCTCTAAAAATAATAAATAAAACATTTAAAAAATAAACACATGAGCATAATGACATATATTTCTAAGTATTATTTACATTTTACAATTATTTTTACAAGATTGCCTTCCATTACTATTATTTAAAATTCCTTATTACTGATGGCTTTTATTCTGTATTATCTTTTCCTCTCACTACTCTTAGATATTTCTCCAGAGGAAAAAAGATGGAGTAGAAACATGTAACAGACTTGTATGAATGGCATTTAGCTAGAATATTTTGTCTGATTGAGGACTGTGAGAGGAGTATAATATGTAGTAGCTACAAGGTGCTCAAGAATTAAATTCAAGCACAGTTTAAAGGATCAGGGATGAAAGTATTTCTTTAGGGTATCATTTGCATGCAATCTACTCTGGCTGAACTAGGTTTTCCTTGTTGGGTCACCATAACCATCCCTTGTCTGAGAAAAATAAACCACATAAAAGTAAGTACTGAGGGTACTCGTTATATATATATATATATATATATATATATATATATATATATTTCCTTTCACAAGCATGAGAGGGAAGTGAACCCAACAAAGGTAGCAAACCAAGCAAAGTGGTCATTTATGGAACTCTAAGAAGGGTGTAGTGACAAGAGTTGTTGCTGGCTTATTCTTCTTTTCTTGTTAAATTAAGGTTGTTTTTACTCACATGCCAATTGAAAATAGCATCAACTTTATTGCATTTTAAATGAAAAGTATTGAGGGCTAGTTAGTATTTTAAAGGTATGTATTATTTAGAAACATAAAAAGTTGGTGCTCAGTATTCCCAACTTCTAGAGAATGCTGAATATTGTGAGACAACTGAGATGTGTGTGAAGTATCTTGAAAATGTTATGTTAAATATATGTAGTATTTTATGTATTCTTATTTAGATAAAAATAATTTAAAAATTCTACTTAAAATTGCAAGTTATGAAGTAGTGAATTTCAAGCTTCAAGATGGTTTTAAATAGTGCCATGATCAATCACAAATAATTCTTCATTTAGATAGCATCTTTATACCTTCCTCTGGTTTTCCATGATTGGTATAAAAGAAAATTAATTGTAAGAAAAATTTAGATTTGATGGTAGTTGGTATTATGTCAGTGGAAGATCACATTTTTCACTTAATGTGGTAATAGCATAAGTACATATAAGCAACATTAATTACCTTTCATATTAATCAGATAGAAAGTTGAGTAATTTCAGAGCTAACTGAAGACACTGAAATATTATTGGGAAAACTGGATCATGGTTTTTATATTAGAGAAATTTTGTTGATCTCTATATTAAGGTGCTTTCATTTCTGTATAAGACAATAAAATTTAAGTAACTATTCAGTGTTTCATGCAGATACCCACACACACAAAGTGTCATTAAAAATAGTGAAAAGGTATTTGTATAAGAGAAATCTACACCAGGTTATGTATTTTATTTTTATTTTTACTTTTGTCATTACTAAATAAATCATTTCAAAATCCTATGAAAAGTATCAAATCAGTATTTTAATTAATAAATGGTATTAATATATAAAATACATAGAAACCAGTCTTTAAACATTCAGTTTGTTAAATTGAGAACAGAATTTTCACATCTAGTAAAATTCCTGTTTAAAATTAATATTCTGTTAATGTGCTTCCATAATTCATGTCACTCGAATTAATCCAGTAATAAAAAAAGTAAATAATTTACCTTTCATTACAATAAAAATTCTAAAGGGAGTTTAGAATATTCAGTCCAGGTGGCAGATATTGCTGTATACTTTTAATATTAAAGCAGAGCTTTCAACGTTTTAGCTCCTATTGCATGAATTTATTTCATTCAGATATTTGGCAGTAAGCAGAAGCTATGTTAACATTCCTCAACATGTATTACTCCTTTAATTAACTTCACCCAACTATTTTCTTTTTTAAGCAAGGAAGTTTACGTACGCTCCAGAGTGATTAAGGGTAGCTTGCTACTTGGCATTTAATTTTCTACCCTTCTTCTTAATACCACTGCTCTGGACAATTTTCTTTATTTAAACCTTGTCCTTATCAGTTCTCTACAGGACCTGACACTTCCCTAGTAACTCTGTAATCCCATCTCCCGTATTTGTGTGAACTCTATTTCCTTACACATCAATGAACACAGTATACTTTTAAGTATGTCAGGGTAGTATGGATTACATAAGAGATAAGTCAGAAAGCGATTTTTATCAGCTCAAAGGCAACTTTAAAATACAATGAACCTCAGAGAATCCTTTAAAACATATTAAATTTCCTTTTTTATTTTCACAATGTAATTATCAATTTTAGGTTAGACACAAAAATCAATATAGTAGCCACCTACATTTGTTTTATATCATTTTCTAAAGAGAAATATTAGGCTGTATACAGCAAAAGTATGTTTATACCCTCCCATTCCCCCCCAGAAAAACAAAGGAGAGCTCTTTTAAACCCCAAATTGGAAAGGTCAGTGAAGGCTGAGAATTCGTCTCATCCGCATATTGCCATCTAGAGCTCAGCATAGGACATGGCACATGGTAGGCAGGTGGTTAAATCTGCAAGGCATTCAGTGCATTCACAGGATAAGAATTGTTACTCATTAATGTGCTCGAATTGTCAAGCATCATTGCTTCCTGCAGACAAGTAGCATTCCCTTGCAGGAAGCATGAACTTAATCGGCAGTGATGCACTATAAAGCAATTGGGGAGTTATTTAAGATATTCCCATTATTCTGAGGACAAGACAGTCATAAGCCACGCCAAAGAGCTCCAAAGTAACATGTATTATATTGGTTTGGAAAAAAGTTCATTTGGTTGTTTCCAGTAAGATGACTCTAATAGAGCTTAGTTATCTTCAATTTTATCTGAAATAATTTTGCTACTGTGACAGCTGTCATATCAGTGTGCATTTAAAAAAGCTCATCGAAATTGGTGAATTTTAGTGTAGGCATTTTAATATTGGAGATGGAATAAAACATGCAGCATTTTTGTCATATTATGCTTTATTATTTAACACCTGTCAGGGTGGCCATCATGAATGAATCGAAAAACAAGTGCTGGTGAGAATGCGGAGAAAAAGAAACCCTAGTGCACTGTTGGTGGAAATGCAGACTGGTGCAGCCACTGTGGAAAATAGTATGGAGTTTCCTTAAAGAAATTAAAAATAGATCTGTCTTTTGACCTAGTGATTACATTGCTGGGGATATATCCTAACTACCCCAAAACACCAATCCAGAAGAACCTATGCACCTCTATGTTCATAAGAGTGTTATTTACTATAGCCAAGTGTTGGAAACAGCCTAAGTGCACATCAGTAAATGAGTGGCTGAAAAAAATATGGTACATTTACACAATGGAATACTATGTAGCAGAAAGAAAGAAGGAACTCTTACTTTTTGTGATAGTCGGTAAAAGACAATTATATGATCTTACTTGTAAGAGGAATATAATGAACAAAATAAACTAAGGAGTAAAACAGAACCAGAGCCCAGGAAACATGCAACAAACTCACAGCTGTCAGGTGGGAGTGAGGAGGGGATTAGTTGAAGAACAGGTATGAATCACCCCAGGACTAAGACAATGGGTGTGGGGATTGACTGCGGGGTGGGGGGCTGGGTGGAGAAGGGCAAAAGGAGAAAAACTGGGACAACTGTAATAAAATAAACAAGATTTTTTTTTTTTAAGAGAAAGGTAAAACTGCAACTGAAATGTAAAAAAATGTCTTGTGCAATGTATGGAGAAGGTGCTGTGACTGACTGAATATGTCAAAAATGGGTTTCAAAGTTATGTGCTGGAGATTTTTTGCTGGAAAATGCTCCAAGGTTGATAGACCAGTTACTATTGACAGCGATCAAATCAAGGCATTAATTGGGAACAATCAATGTTACGCAACGTGGGAGATAGTTGGCATACTCACAATATCCAAATCAATAAAGTTAATGGTGAAAATAAAAAATGTGCCTTTTATTTTACAGAAAAAAAACCTAAATGGACATTTTGGCCAAGCCAATTCAAAATGGCATTGATTTGGTGAGAAAGTAGCATTCAGTTTGTGTTCTGACATTATGTTCTAGTAATAGATTCAACATCTTACTATTGTTCTTTGTCAAGTTACTTTATCTCACTGAGTGGGCTGACTTACTAACTTCAGAGTATCTTAAGCACTGAAAAAATAATTTTCTGTCCCTCATATTATTTCAAATAAGACCAATATTATCTCATGATAATTTTTGTCAATGTGAAAAAATGTTTCTCAAGAAAAATGTTTATCTTTAAAAGTTATAATATTCAGGATAGAATTATAAAGTTCTATACAACTAATTTTTAAGTAGTTTGAAAATAAAATGATGAGAAACTGTAACGATAATTGTTCTATGCTTCTGAGATATTCTGAAGAATAATTCCAGAACACCATAGATTTCAATATTCCAAACCATAGGCTTTAGCTGTTAAAACTAATATCCAGGTATTTTTTAAAAGATTTTATTCATTGTTCTTATAGAGAAGGGCAGAGAGGGAGGAAGAAAGGGAAAGAAACATCTGCGTATGGTTCCTTTCACCTGCCTCCAGCTAGGAACCTGGCTGGAGACCTGGCTGGCAACCTGGTTATGTTGCCCTGGCTGGGAATCGAACCAGCAACCTTTGGGTTCGCAGGCCTGTGCTTATCCACTGAGCCACAAGCCAGGGAATATCCAGGTATTTTTTATAGATAAACAAAATTACAGAACAGAGGTTACATAATATGTAAGAAATGTATAAAAACCTATTAAGTTCATTTGAAACTATACGATTGAGAATGCCATCTAATGGAGAGTGATACATATATCTTATTGCTTTGGCAAACAAAAGTGATGAGTTTTTTTCACTATGTCCTAATCTAATAATTCTATTCATTATCAAGTTGTTTAAAGATCTACGTTACTCTAATCTATATTCATCCCACTCAATTTATCTTTTATATTCTAGTCCCTTGTGTGACTCTCTTTATCCAGTAAGTGATCAATTATGGATTGATTTTGAAAAACTGGTATACAATCTATAATCACATATTCTTTGGATTACAACTAAGTATTCAAAGTTTAAATGTAAGGCAATAGTTGTAAAAGGACACTACAGTAGGTCCTTGATAGCATCATGTTTTACATAATTTTGATGAGATATCCTAGGGATAGAACATACCTCTTGTTTATATTAGCCTGTGCTAAAATTTGTTTTATCATATGTTGTTTCATTTATAGTCACAGAACTTACCAATAACTTTAAGTGAGGACTCACTGTATTTTATACACATCCTTTTGCTTAGATTGGCCTTTGCTAGTAAAAACTATGAAAAAAACTCAATGGAAAGTATTAAAAGAAGAAATGTTAAAATTACTTAAATTGTTAGTTAAAAATTTAGAAAAATGATATGAACCTCATGTTAGATATACAATGATCACTAAAGCCAGTATAAAATATTCCTCTCCTTTTAATCCCTGAGCTATTCCATTGTTTAAAGAATTGACCTTATACGGAGCCTTGTTTTAAATGAAAGTAGATAATTTTATACTACAATAATGAGGCATTATTTTAATAGTAGCATATTTACTTTTCATACTTCCAAGAATATTTTCTTTAATCTTGTCAACATATGACCTTATTGGTTTTCCTTATTCTGTCTACATACCTCTAGTGTTAACATTTTTATTTTTATAACTTGTTCCTTTACAAAATATTCCATTTCCTTTTACTTGTTACCACTGCTGCACTCATTCTTGATACCTAGGTCACTCTTTCCAACTACCAGAACAAAGATTTCCAAATACTTGTTTTAGTGCTTATGGAAAATCTACCAGGCCCTGGTCCCATTTATTCTCATTCTTATTTGCTGAGGTAGGAGAAAAGTAGAGTGATTATGAAGGTGTCTTCTATATCTTAACCATGTATAAATTTTTACTAAATGACATTCTTCAAAATAGTATTCCTTTCTCTTCAAATCAAAGATTATTAAACTCTATAAATATTGAAGCTTATGTCAGTCACAAATTCATTCTAATCTGCTTTACCCATTATTTCTTTTTATCATTTTCTAACCTAATGAAATAAATTTAACATATGATTTTTCAGACCTTATGGACTTTCCAGATATCATAGAAGTTTTTTCTTTGAAATTATTTTGAAGCACTTTTATTTATTTCTATTGAACAAAGTACATTTACAGGTAATAGTTAACTACCAACTTGACATAATTGATCCTCCTTAGCTTTTTCAAAGTCTCTCAGCCCTCAAACTTTAAGAAAATATTCCCAAATGGCTGACCCTTTAGTGTCTTACTGATCATTCATTTTTACCTTTTTCCGTGATGCATTTGTTTTTAGTCTTCTACAAAATGTCTTAGAGATCAGCTAGCAAGCAAGCTAAGTGGACCCATCCACTTATTCTTCCCTTTCTATTCTATTACTCACCTGATCTCTTCTATTGTTGTCATTGGTGGCGTTGCATGTTGCAAAAGATAGGTTCACATTTTATGTTATGCCTTAACATCCCCCAATATTAGCTAGTAAGTTATTTCCTCCTCTAGCACATTTCTATACATTAACAATTGGAAATTAAGCAATCACCAGGAAGACAAACGTATCAGAACAAAGGCCAAAATGGCAGCAGCAACTTAAAGGCAGTTCTTTTTGTTTTGTTTTTTAATTTAAATTTTTATTTATTTACGTGTTTGTTTGTTTATTTAAAAAGCAGTTCTGTATCCCATCTGCCCTTTAAAAAGCAGAGCTGAATCTGGGTCATTACTTTCAGCTGGAAGATTAGAAACACCTTCCAACTTTGTGCTGCGCAATGTGAGCGTCTTCT
Source organism: Noctilio leporinus (assembly GCA_004026585.1). NCBI lineage: Eukaryota > Metazoa > Chordata > Mammalia > Chiroptera > Noctilionidae > Noctilio > Noctilio leporinus. The sequence continues at coordinate 669,938 of PVIW01000022.1, forward strand.
GACCTACTTTTGCACAGGAGAAATGCAAAGCTGCTAGGCTCTCTAGGCTCTGGAGGCTCTCGGCATTGGATCTATGCCTTTCTGTTGTTAGACTCCGAATGTAAGATCCAGGATGTGTTTCTTTCCAAGAAACAATAACGTGGCTATGTGTGCTCTCTCTTGATTGTGAGGCTATGGTCTTGCACTGCTTCAGACCACATGCACGTTGAGACAAAGTAGTCTTTACGCCCGGTCAACTTGGCTAAAATTTAGACACACTTCTCCCTACTACTAGTCCTTCCAACTCTATTTTCTGAGAGGGTTTACTTCAGAACTTGTAATTGTACATTCTTTCTCTAGTCTATGAGACGTGAATCATTTAAAAAGGCAACTGCTGGTTCCAGTCCGCAACCACAAATGGCCTGTGTTTGCTCCCACCCAAGCACTTAAGCATCCTCCCTTGTACCCTTTGTTTCCTCAGAATTATGATTTTTAAACAGTTTTTAAATTAAGTTTATTGGGGCAATAATGGTTAATAAAATTATATAGTTTGTAACTAAACAATACATCAGCTGTGCGTAGCATTTTCTGTTTACCAACCAAAGTAAAATCTTGTGTCCTCATGTGTATGACTTTTTTTATCCTTTATTTACTACCTCCACCTCCCTTTGTTGTGGTAACCACCATACTCCTGTCTGCATTTATGAGTTTTTGTTTGTTTAGTTTTCTTGTTTGTTCGTTTATTGTTTTCAATTTTATACCCCACATACAAATGAAATCATATGGTTCATGTCTTTGTACCTGATTTATTTCGCTTAGCATGATGCATAAACACGGAGGTCTGGTCTCTCCCCCTGACTGCAATAGCCTTCAGTGTAGCCCTGCTGACCGTGTAACTTTGTCCACAGCAGTATTTGTCTTGCAAAACATATTTTTTAAATTACTGAGGCTGGAAAATGTCTAAGTGTTCCCATCACATTGCTGCTTTGATTTTTTAGCACCTAAAGCATGTGCATTTTTCTTTTCATAGAAGTTTCATGTACTGTTATACTAGTATCAGCAACTCCTCTCTGTGGTGAGCCAAACTCTCAATGGAAAAAGGGTCCCATTAGTTCCAAGGTCTTGCTTTTAGAGGCTGATACTCAAGCACCATCTCTTGTTTCCCTGTGAGCAGAAATCCTGAGAAAGACACCTCCTTACACTAGGGTCCTGACATTTTGATAATCAGGCCCTAGTCTAACTTTCTTTTTTTCATTTAATGATCAAGAGTTCAGGCAAAATGACCCACATTCCATTTCTAAAAATATCAATTCATACTATCTTCCTTCACTACTATCACAGATTTTTATTATAATGTATCATCTTATCATAAGTCTTAAAAAGCTACCAAAGTGTGTCAAATGAATATGAACTCTGATAATGCTCTCAACAGCAGGTTTTCTGTTTTCTAAGTCTCTTAACATTTCACATTATATTATTTATTTCTTGAACTCTTTTTCTATTTGTACCCTGAGCTTCTGAAGGGCAAAGACTTGGCTTACTCATTAGTTTATTTTCCAGAGAAAGAGATAGAGCTAATAGTTGTGCATTAAGCAACAATCAAAAAATGTTTGTTAAGTTAGCAAAATTATTTGAATGCACTAAGTATAACAAGGTGCAAAGGCTAATAGAAAGTATCAATATATAGAGTGTAAGAAACAAATTGCTTTAAAATCTAGTCATTTCCACAATTCTAAGTACATTCATGTCCATTTCAACTAAGTTCATAGAACCCACATTAAAAGGGACTCATGGACATGGACAACAGTATGGTGACTGTGAGGGAAGGGGGCATAAAGGGACTAAATGGTAATGGAAAAAATACAATAAAAATATTTGCTGCCCTAGCTGGTAGCACAGTGGATAAGGCACCAGCCTGTGAACCCAAAGGTTGCTGGTTCAATTCCCCAGCCAGGGCACATAACCAGGTTGCAAGCCAGGTCTCCAGCCAGATCCATAGCTGGAGGCAGGTAAACGGCAACCATACATTGATGCTTCTCTCCCTTTCTTCCTTCCTCCCTGCCCTTCTCTCTGAAAATAATAAATAAAATCTTTAGAAAAAAATTCACTGAAAATAAATAAATAAATAGTCTGTGAAGGTTTTAACATGGAAATAACATATTATTAAAAAATGGGGAATGGGTGGGTGGGGAGGGGGATAGAGGGGAGCAAAAAGGGGATGGATGTAATACAACAACAATACATTTTTTTTTTAAATGAATTATTTGAACTCTTTTTTCCAAAATGAAAGAAAATTAGAATCATTTTTTTTCTTTCTAATGTTCTAAACATGGACATAAACAAATTCTCATTTGATAATTAATAACCTCTCTGCTCCTCTTCCAAGCCCATCTGTCGACTCTTCACTTTTATACACCAGCTTAAATTCAGGCCTACAAAAGTGGAAGGGCTTCAGAGTATGTATACATATATACATTTATAGTTTCAGTGGCAAAATTAAAAGTAGCCTGACTTTTCTCTGCTAGTCTTTCAAATGAAAAAAACAAAGAGACGAGCTGTAGTTTCCTTTAAGCTGTAAATCCTGCACCCAAGTTCTTACGTTTACAAGACATCAATGTGAAGCTATCGATCTTGTCCTGTACCTGTATATGCAAACTGGACGAGGTCCCAGAGGGCATTAGGATCTATGCCTTCCATCTTGATTTCTTCTTGTTTGGCTTCACAAACATCACTTGTAAACATGGCAGCAAAATAGTCTGAGACTGAGCTCAGAACAAGCCTGAAAGAGTCGAAGGATCCAATTTAGGCCATGAAATAAAACATCAAAATGTTAAGTGTCAACAACAATGGAGTGCAAGGCACACTATCTGTCTAGTTATCTGCCTGTCACCTGTATATCTATGTACGTACTACCTGTTAATCTATATTACCTTGTGGATTGTACTTTTAAAAACTGATTTAAGAAATTATGTTCGAACCTAGGTTATTGAGTATTCACCTACAGTTTTTCCTATCATTTTAAATACATGTTCCTTTTCACATTTAGTTCTTACATCCTTTTGGCTAGGAATCCAATTTTCTTTCTCTCTACATACGCACCTACTTTTCACCACACTACTTACTAAATAATATGATTAACCCAGTAAATTAATGCTCCATCTATATCATGAATTTGAGTCTGAAATATGTACTCATCTGTCTCTGAGAATCCCTTGTTATTTAATTATTTTTATTTATTTGCTGGTTCTTATGCCAACAAAATATTATTTTTTGTATGTGTGATACATGTGTAAATATAATTTTTCTTACATGTCCTTATTTGACTCTTTAATCAAGATTATACAAGCCTCATTAAAGGCAGTGTCAACTCTACTTTTGTGTAACAACTTAAAAAACAATGAATTTTTTCTTTTTAAATATTCTGGCACTTACCTGAAAAGAACATATTAGCTTGGCTATTTTGGGGAAAAGGTGATATTTTATATATAATCCTATTTATTTTAAAAGTATTTTATTTATTTATTTTTGACAGGGGAGGAAGAAGGGAGAAAGAAAGGGAAGGAAACTTCAATGCTTGAGAGAAACATCATTCATAGATCTGTTGCCTCTTGTGTGTGACCCAACCACGAGTGCCCTGATTGGGAATGGAATTGGCAACCTTTGCTTTGTGGGACACTGGTCAGGGCTCAATCCTGTTTTAATGATTGAATAAGACATAAGGCATTATTTATGTGCTCTGTTTCTTCTCATCAATAATTGCATTTTACATTTTTCAAAAATATTCCCTTTTTATCAATGTTCTGAACTTTATAATTGTATAAGTTATTCATAAAATTATGTCTGACTTGCATGGGCCAAGGGTGGCTTAGTGGTTGCAGCACCCCCATCCACCAAAAACTTCCAACTTCGACCTCTAGCCCTGATGTATACTGGGGTTTGGGAGGGGCAACCCATTGATGTTTCTCTCTTACATGGATGTTTATTCCTCTCTCTCTTCTCCCTTACTCTCTTTCTAACATCAATAAACATATCCTTAAGTAAGAATTTTTAAAAATTACTTAAAAATTATGTTTGGGATTAGTTCTACCACTATATTTCAATTTTTGTTAGTTCTTTTGTGTTAGTCTTTTTATTGACTTTTGTTTCCATCATTGACATTTTTCTTTTTCCAGTTTTTTAATTATTTTATTATTGTTGTATTATAATTGTTTCATTTTTTTCCCCATTGCTCTCCCCATTCTTCCTCCCCTCTCCCACAGCCAGTCCCCACCTCCTTATTCATATCCCTGGGTCTTTCACATTAGTGCCTCATCCAAATCCCACCCTTCCATCATTAACATTTTAACTACATCTTTTCTACTGTGAATGTGTGCAGGTTTCTCTTGAGTAGAGGCCACATATTTTTTTCTTTAATAAGCCAAGATTAAGTATTTTAGGGATTGAAAGTTATACATATAGTCTTTGTCACATACATTTAAAAAAATTAATGGATTAAAAGTGCAAAAGTAAAGTTTAACTTATGATCCACACAAAACAAGAAGTATACCATATTTGGACCCTGTATAAAACTTTGCTGACTCTATCTAAAGATTACAATATTTATTTTCAGTGAATAATTTATATCATTAAATATAATACTTTTAAAAATATTATATGAATTTTACAGTATTATATTTCTGCTTACTCCTCCTTTCAGTAAAGAATATTTTTGAAGAATATATATGTGTTTTAAAAATTTTATTTTATTCTTCATCTATTCTGGTGTTCTTTATTCATTTCTAAAGAAACAAATTTCACTGAGAACCCAAAGGTTACTGGATCGATTCCCAGCCATGGCAACATAATAAGGTTGCAAGCCAGGTCTCTAGCCAGATTCATAGCTGGAGGCAGGTGAAAGGCAACCATACATTGATGTTTCTCTCCCTCTCTGCCTCTCTCCCTACCCCTCTCTCTGAAAAATAATAAATAAAATCTTAAAAAAAAAAAAAAAAAAGAAACAAATTTCAACCAGGTAACAGCCAAAGATATTTATTTAATATTTTTTGTAGTTTAGATATGATGACAAAAATTCTTCTAATTTTCACTTAATTAAAAATGTCCTTATTAAGCTGCATCAAATATATCTTATAAAAGTTATTTTCACTTGATGTAAAATTTTAGATTGAGAGAATGATTTTCCTTTGGGACCAGAAAAATAATATTCTATTATGATCTAGATTCAATTTTCACCAATTGAAAATCAGCCTCCTTTCATATAATTGTTGTCCTGATCAACTATGTTTTTTCTCTATTTTTTAATTTTTTCTCTTTATCTTAGAATTTTAGCAGTTTAGATTTAATATTTATAGATGTGGCTATGTAGCATTTACTCTGCTTATAGTTTCTTGAGCTCTCTGGAGAGCATGGGTGGATCTTTCTGAACTTACTGATTCATAGGGAATTATCTATGAATAATTACTTTTTTTTTCACTCAATTCACTCTCTTTGGTCAGACTTCTATTTGTATGTATGTTTCAGTAATTGATGTTTTCTCAAAAGTTGTTGAGTCTCGGTTCATTTTTCTCTGAAGCTTTCTTTTATTCTGTCTTTCACTATAGATTATTTCTAGTGACTTGACTCTCAAATATCTTTTGATAACTTTCTCTCTTTTCATTATGCTTATCTTTTCCTATAGATATTTTAAATCATTTTTCATAGCTGCTTTAATGCCAACTTCTGATATTTATAACAGTTGATCATGTCTAGGTTATTTGCATGACTAATTTTATTCTTCATAATGGCTTATATTTTCCCATTTTTCCTCATATATTGTAAATTTCAGCTGTATAATGGACATTGTGCCCTCCAAAAATGTTGAGGTTAAGAATAGCGTATCACTCGAACTTTAGGGATTTTTATTTTTTTTAACAGCATTTTAATAAACTTTAAGAAATAAGTATATACACTCTATATTTCTGGTGAATTTTTTGTTATTTTTTAATGGGCATGAAGATGTTTTTCATGTACTTAACAATCTTAAGTGGAAATGTCAGTTTAAAAATTATTGAGTAAAACACTTATCATATTTTATGATTCTAAAGAAATAGAGAACTGTAAAAAAAATAGTGCACTATAGTTAAGAGGTTTGTTTTTCTCTTCTGTACTCTCCTCTACCTCTCCTCCCACCCTCCACAGCAATCATAACACTATTGTTCCTGTCCAGGAGATTTTCTCTCTCTTTTTTTGCTCAATCCCTCTATCTTTACTCTGCCCCATACCCACCATCCTGACACCTGTCAGGCCTCCTTCTGTGAGTCTGTCTGTATTTTTCTTGTTAGTTCGTTTTGTTCATTAGATTCCAGGTATGAATGATATCAAATGGTATTTATCTTTCTCTGACTGGTTTATGTAATTCAGCGTAATGCTCTCAGGTTCAACCATACTGCAGCACGGGATAAGATTTCCTTCCTTTTCATTGTGTAAATGTACTATCATCAACACATCAACAGACAAAAAGTGTTGCTGAGGTAGTGGAGAAAGGGGAGCCCACTGTTGGGGGGAATGCAGACTGGTACAGCCACCATGGAAAACAGTATGGAGTTACCTCAAAAAGTGAAATAATGGAACTACCTTATGAGCCAGCGATTCCACTTGTGGAAATGTATCTAAAGAAACCTGAAACATTAATTCGAAAGAACATATTCACCCCTAGGTTCACTGCAGTGTTACTTATATTAGCCAAGCTAAGGAAGCAGCCCAAGTGCTCATAGTAGATGAGTGGATAAACAGATGATGTGTTGTGGAATTGTGCACCTAAAATCTGTATAATCTTGTTAGCCAGTGTCAGCCTAATAAGTTCAATAAAAATTAAAAAAAAAAATTTGAAGTAAAAATTCTGGCACTTCTTTCTATTTAGAGTAAATTAGAAAAAATTAGTAAATTTCTGAGGCTCCTCAGGAAAGGATTACTCACTGATGGAAAACAGTTACAAATTTAGAAAAGGAGAAGACTGAAAAAACAAAAACCCTGTAATATCTTGATATTAAAAATAAAAATAATTATTTTTGTGTTTGTGTTTAACAGAAGGATGTACATATGTATATACATCCAGGTCTTCTTGGATAAAGAAAAGACAACGGGCTAGAACAAGAGAAGAACAAGATGAACCTCAAACTCATTTTATTCCAGAAATTAAATAAAATGCTTAAAAAATAATGGGCACATGTCAAAAGAACTAAATGTGATAATTATATCTGTAAACTAAACTACAGTAATGTACTTTTCTTTCTAAGAGCCTTGTAAGAAAAAGGAGGGGAAGAAAGGTCAATACAAGCCATTATTCTTTAAAAGTTCTCATATTTTCAAATCAGGAAAAAATCTGCTTAAATTATTTATTTTGCAATTTTATCTATTATACACTTTATTTCTATATAAGTCAAGGGCATGGTGAAAAGTCACCTCTGCAAATATAGTTATTCCTTTTCTATATTTTTTCAAAATATAGTCTACGTATTTAAGACGTACGTTATGGAATCTGTGATTTTTTTTGTATTCTATTAATATCAACTCCTAGGATGGTAAAATGTTAGAACTATTTGAAGTTATGTTTGTGACACATTTATTTGGGCAGTTAGCAACTAAATATGTCAACACTATATTCTCAAAGAATAACGAAATAATTAAGATACAGTTATCTTCAAATATTTACTATATACAATAAAATAATTACAATTAATATTTATTACATACCAATTAGATAACTTAGTATTGAATGAGTAGTTTTATCAAAAGAACTAAATAGAACATTGTATGATGTGGAAATAAACTGTAATAAATCAGAGATATATACTTTTCTTAGAGCATAAGAGATATATTAAGATAAAATTAATCATTTTAATCTTACACTCATTAAAGCTTGATTTACAACAGGGCCACATCCATATAGAGAAAAATATTATGAGACCTAGAGAATTCAATCTTAAATAATTACATAAGGTCTTCTCCATAAACTATAACATACAAAATACTGCTAACTCAGTAAGAGCAGTGCGGAAAACTTTATAATACATTTAGGTTTAGTGAATACAAAATTTGCATTAGATTTGAGAAGAGGGATGTAATGAACAACAGAAAGTAATATCTTTATATGTGCACATGTAGCTTCTATTAAGGCAAAGGAAGCAGGAACCAAAAAATACAAATATAAATGGGTAAATGCAGCCACTTTGGAAAGTCTCTTATTGAGGTCACCACAAATGTATTTCCTTAGGAATCTATTAAACTTTCCTAAGTCCGCTCCAGTTCACTGTGGGGTTTGACATTGTTGACCTCCCACTCCAGCTTTAAATCTCCGTTTTAACTAAAGCAGTGCAGACTTCCTTATCCCAGCTTGCCTCTGTTTCACTGACTTTGTTTCCTACTCTAACTCCTTGACCCTTTCATGGCTCCAGATTTCGAGTCAGGGACCTAAATATTTGCCTTAACACTCGACGTTTCAGAATCATTCTTCATCATGGCCATAATTATTACTGTTAATGGTAGTTTAAATCTGGCCTTGGGGCTGGAAGGCCTATAGAAACTTCTCGCCAGATATCCCAGCATTTCAGTATACTCTAAACTAAATCAAAGTCTTCCCTGTGACCCTTTTTTTTTTATTTTGTTTTACTTCCTTGTTTCTAACTGGTACACCACCAAGACATTGAGTAGATACTGTAAAATTATGATTTATTTCTCCTTCTCCTTCATTACCTATAGTAAATAAGACACAAAATCCATATGTTCTTTTGTATTGGACTTTGTGGTTGCCCTGCAAAGACACAGCTATCTTCAAAGTGCCCCTTATAAGAGGCACACCAATATGCTCGGGACAGTGATACCGCCAGCTACCCGTTCTCTAGGATCTCCAGTGGCCCCAGAGGGCCTGCTCCCCGGGAGTTCATGGGATGCTCCCCATGACTCTCTCCCCAGCCTTCCTCTCCCACTCTGCCCCCTGTGGTTGGGCCCAATGATAATGGCTAATAGAACCCAGATGTGAATATACTGCCCCTTTACCTCAGATAATGACTGACTAACTGCAGCAAGTCATGCTCCAGAGCTTTTTAGGACTTAAAGAGGAAGCAAGGCTCCTGCGTGGAACCACATCCTGGATCTGTTCTTTCCTTGACCCTGTCCTGCCTTATCCTACTTCTGTTCTGAGCACGCTCCTTAAATAAACTGTGCCCACCTGCGTTCTGGTCCCTGGGTCTGATTCTAGGAAATCAGACCTAGGACACAATTCTTCAAAATATTTCTCAGCTGATCTCCTTCTTAATATTTCCATAGCCCTCATTTCAGCCTAGATTAAGTCTGTCTCCCAGAACATGAATCGGTTTTTTGATGTGATCATCTTTGGTGCACTTTCTAAAGCTGGGCCATTTTTTGGAGCTATCTTTGTAAATTAGGATAGGCAGAGATGGGAGATGTTAATGCAGTACTTCTGCAACCAGACTGCCTGGGATTGAATTCTATTTTTGCCACTTATTAATTAAATGGTGAATATCTTGAATCCTCTTTTCTTAATTTTTTTTTATTTTCTCAGAAATAATAAAGAAAATAAGGATTTCCTTCCCTTTCAGGTTAAAATGGGATAGTAGAAGAGAAACACTTCTAACAGGACCTGACATAATTAACAAAGTATTAACTATTATTATTATTATTATTATTGACTTAATTATGCTACTCCCCTCTTTAAAAACTTACATGACTTTCTAATTATACATGTCATTTCAAATACAAGGTCTGTCGTAATCCCTTTTGTTTTGTTACATAGCTTAATTGTACACTATTTTTTACGAACTATTCTATTTACACTAATCCAATGCCTCATATTTTTCATAAACACAAATTATTTACTTTTCCTATTTCCACATTATTTTCACTATAAAATAGCATGCTTACTCTTTTCCTGAATGACCTCAGACAAAATTTCTCTGAAAATCTTATATAATACCTGATTATATGTTACTTATTTCCTTATTTGATTATCTATTGCCCTTGGAGTCAAAACCATATATTTCAGTTGAGGTTATTTGCAACTATAATAATTTTCATAATTATTCCACTGGTTATTCTTCCTTCCTGAAGATTATTAAAAACTCCCTGAGGAAAGGTACCATGTTTTATATCCTTTTGCAACACCAGCAGACAACAGATCAATGTTATAATATGTTTGACAAACATTTCTTTTAATACATGCAAGGAAAGAAGGTTTATGTACAGCTGAACATTGGTGGCAGGTATAAGGAGGACATTAAAATAATATGTAAATGCTTCTCTTATCTCCAGTGTTATTGAAATATTGACATGTAACACATATAAGTTTAAGGTATACACTATGATGATTTGAAACATCTATATATGAAATCTGTCCAGAATGTATCCAGCCATGCAATGTGGAAAAAAAGAAGACATTTATTAAAGAAGATACAAGAAACATTGCACAGATATATAGGACAATGATGCCTCAGTTCCCTTCAAAGTAGGCACCTTGGGACCTTGCATAGTTCTATTACTATCAGCTTCCCTTTTGTATTTTCTTGAATATCATTGACAGTTTGGATCTGAAATCTCTTCCTTTACAAAAGTGACTTTAGTTTTGGGAAAAGTCAGGAGTCACAGGGCACCAAACCTGGGCTGTAGTGGGGCTGAATCACCTGAGTGATTTGACATTTCACCAAAAAAACTCTGCATGAAGTGTGATGTGTGAGATGTGTGAGATGTGTGGGTGGGCGCACATTGTTATGATGAAGCTGCCAATCACCAGTTGCCCATAGCTGTGGCCTTCTGAATCATCCCAATAGTTTCCAGAAAGGAATGTTCAAGCATAATGCCAAATCTGATGCAGCTTCATTGCTCTACTGGTTCAGTCATTTTGAATGTGATGGTCACACAGGACACAGGCTCATTCAAGGGCATCTACTGCCCCTTCTGACTAGTACAGTGAAGTTGGCATTGCTCACACATGTGCATTCCAGTCCAGTCACCTTAGTTTCCAGGTTATATAGATGTTGTGAAAACCTTTCTCATTATATTAATAATGGCTGAACGCTTTTCCAGACAGACCTCATATTATGAAATTATTACCACAATATGTATACTGTATTTACAATTGTTATATTCAGTTAATTGGGTGACCCTTTTGTTAAGATATAATGGCTACCATTGTCTTCTGTTACTGTTTTGGCTGAAAGTGTATTTTGTCTGATAATTTAAGTATAGCTATGCCAAATCTCTTTTTATTTCCATTTTCTTAGAATAACTTTTCTCTTCCCTTCACTCTGTAATTATTGGTTGTGTGTCTTTAAAGCTGAAATAAGTCTCTAGCAGACAACTTATAGCTGGGTCATATTTTTAAATCCATTCAGCCACTCTGTCTTTTGACTGGAGAATTTCATCCAATAACCTTTGGAGTAATTATTGATAGGTTAGGAGTTAGAGTGTCATCTACTGCTTTCTGGCTGTTTTGCAGATCCCTTGTTCTTCCTCTCTTGTCTTTCTCCGTGAATTGATGAGTTGGTATGGTATTATGCTTTGATTCCCTTCACCTTTTTTGTGTGTAACTATTGTAGGTAGACTTACCTGAAATATCCTATAAACATGTCTATTTTGAGTTGATAACTACTTAACTTCAATCATGTAAAAAAACTCTATCCTTCTATTCCCCTCCCCATATTTTATGTTTTAATGTCATAATGCATGCTTTTTATACTGTGTTTCCATGAACTATTTCATCTCTAATTATTTTTAACACTTTTGTCCTCTAACCTCTATACTAGAGTTAAGGGATAAACATGCCATTATATTACAGTATTAGATTATTCTGAATGTGTCTATATATTTAGCTTTACACATTTTCATGTGACTAATCAGACTCCTTTCATTTTAGCCTAAAGAACATCTATTAGCATTTCTTGTAAGACATGTCCAGTGGTGCCGTACTCTCTCAGATCATGAGCCTGTGGCCTTGTGATGATATTTGTACATTTAAGGAAGCAGTTATCTCTTCTATCCTTAACAGACTAAGTGGGGCAGGCAAAGACCTTCCCTAGTCAGCCCATCCAGAGACTATGGGAGGGCCACCTGATGACTCTGAGGCAGGCTTTCTGCTGGAGCCTTTGGACTGGCAAGTCCAGTGTCTGCACCGAAGGTGGCAGGCCAGTTCTTGGGTACAGGCACTAGCTGGGTATCCAAGTCTGCAGGAGTAGGCCGGGGCCTGGGGTCACTGGGATAGGCCTGGCATTTGAGTCTGAGAGGAGGCTGGGATCCGGGTCTGTGTGTTGCAAACATAGGTTCTGGGTCAGCAAAGGTTAAACAGGTGCCACAGGGTTGGGCCTGGCATCAGGTTTCCCAGGGCCTAATTGATACTAGAATGGTATGGGAACCTGGTTTCATGGGAGCCTGACTGTGGCTGGAGTCATGGTGGCTGGCTTGGTGCTAGGGGCAAGCTGGCATTTGGGGTCTCTGGTGTCAGCCTGTAACCTGAGAGCTCAAGGTGGCAGAGAGGGGAGCCGTCTGAAGGTTTGTTCTGTTGCGAAGATATGGTGTTGAAATAAGCAGAGAACCTGCATTTGTGGGAAGCAGCCAGTAGTCTAGATCTATGTACAGGGGCCAGCCTGCCACTGGGTGGACTGGGAGGTCTAGGGACACGGGAGCTGGCCTGCCCCTGAGTTGGATCAAAAGCTGGCGTCTGTGGTAGTTGGCCTAGTTGAGCCTAGACAGGAGCTGGGGTTTGTGGGACCTTGCTTGCCTTTGTGGTTTCAGGGGTCCTATTGGGAATGTGGGGCCGCAGGAGCCTCCGTGGGTCTTGGGAACAGGCCAGTCCTTGGATGTGCTGGGAGCGTGGGACCCTGAAAGCCATGGGAGCCTGGGACTGTGGACGCCACCCGGAGCTGTGGGAGTTGCTTGCACCAATGATGAGGCCTTCATTTTGTTCTGTTTTGTTTTGTTTTGTTCTGAAGATGGCACAGAGCTTTTCTAAATCAGGTAGCTAAGTGAATGTTGCATTTAATAAAAGAAATGAGTTATTCCTCTATCATTGAAGATTATCTTTATAAGTAAGCTTTTCCTCAGTACAGAGAAATAGTAGTACTACGTGCCTGCTTGAGTTACTAATAAAGTTATTTTTACGGTATTTAATGCTTTAAGTGTTTCTAAATACATCATTTCAATTGCCACTTTTAACCTCAATTACTTTCACTATTAGTGCTCAGAAAAGAATACTGAAATAACATATATATATATGTGTGTGTGTATGCATATATATATATATATATATATATATATATTCTTGACATAAACCTGGAGAAAAATGAAAATACAATATGATCATTTCATTTTTCATTTGTTTTCATTTGATCAAGAATTATTGCATGCTCACTATAAAAAGTTCAAAAACTATATGCTTATACATTTTAAAAAATGTTAGTCCCTCCCTTACTCTGCTTAATGAGCCCTATTCCCCAGAGTTAAGATTTGCTAACTGTATATTTACATCCTCATACACTGTGTCTATGCACCTATAATTATAAATGATATTATTCCAATTCAGAGGATGTTACTTTTAGATTTTCTCATTATTTCTGTCTATTGCACTTATCCTTAATAATGGCTAAAAGAAGGAAACAAACTTTCACATGATGAATCATATGTCATTATACTTATATATCAGTACATTATAACTGAGTAGGTCTTAAAAAATCCTTTATTTCTCTTACCATTAAAATTTTGACAGTCCAATTTTTAAAACTGATCTTGTCATTCACATTTTCAGCATCTAACATCCCTCATTACAGGCAGCCTCCCCATCAAAATATCCTCTGTGTTTAGTACTCAGGAATTTACATTCAAGTGTTTTTGTTCATTTGCCGCTATTAAATTTTTCTGAGCCATGTATGAGAAGTCTATATTTATGTTAAAATTTCTCTGAGGACCTAAAGGACAAATAAAGTAAGAATTTTGATTATTTTTCATGTTGAGAATGTATTAATGTTTTTTTCTTTATATCATTTATTTTTTGTTTAAAGAATTACTCTTTTAAGTAATATGAATTGCAATATTACCAAATACATGTAAAAATACATTTAATGTTTAATTTATAATTATTAGCCCTTCAGATATGGCTTTAAAATATGGCTAATAATAACCTAACTTATCTATATAGACATGGTATTTCAGAAATACATTGATAATTGTGATCTAAATCAGGTTAAAAGTATATATATGACATAATTAGCATACCAAATAAAGTGTTTTATGAAGATCCCTTTAATGCTCATAATCTATTAATTTAAACAGAAGTGGATTTAAAAGTTTTAAATTATGAGATAATTTATATGAAGTTAAATATACACAATTTTTATGGGTGACTAGAGAGTGCTAATGATATTATACGTTTTCTAAAAGAGAAGTTGATCTTAATGCACATTATTCCCTTTTTTTAGTAATTAAAATTATTATAGTAGCCCCAAATTTTTCACTGTTAATGATTGTAAATTATATTTTTTTCTGAAGACAATACTCAGTTGTGCTAATTAAAGTATAATAAAATAACTTAAGAATCCATTCATTTATTCCTGTTACTAAGATGATTATTTATTTAAAGCAAATTGCTAATTGCATTAATTACAATCAGTTGATTGTGCAAAAATATAAAGAGATGCAAAGTACCCATCATTACTTAAAAGAGTGCTTGTTTTTATCAGGTGCTCCATAAATATTTCTCACATATTTGGTAATATATGTATGTTTAACTTAGAATCATAGGTATGTAAATTACTTTTAAAATAGTGCTAAAGTTTTAAACCATGTAAAGAAAATATAAATCTTTATTTTAATTAATTTAGCAGATAGGCATAGGCTAAATGTGTATTTTATCACAGTTAAAGAAAATAAAGATGATTGATAATAACACATTTAATTCAGTACCTGCAAAAAATAGAAAATATTTAAATGTTCAGAATATGTATAAAAGTAATGCATTGCTGAGATGTCTTAATCTAAACCAAAAAGCAATATTACTTCTTAGTAACCTGGATTATTATGAGACAACTTGCATAATTAAACAAATTATTTGGAAAATAGAGCCCTGACCAGTGTGGCTGAGTTGGTTAGGCTTCATCATGCCAAGTGAAAGTGCGCAGGGTCGATTCCTGGTCAAGGGCACATGCCTGGGTTGCATGTTTGATGCCCCGTGTAGGCACATACAATAAGTAACTGATTGATGTTTCTCTTTCACATTGATGTTTCTCTCCCTTTTTCTCCCTGCTTCCTCTCCCTCCAAATATAAATAATAAAATCTTTTAAAAATACTATAACAACCTAGATAAAAGGAGTAATAAAGAAACAATGTAGAATATAATTAATACGGAAGAATTGCTCAAAACACTGATTAAAATGTTTCAAAGAAAAATATATTACTACCAATAAAAGGCTACAAAATCAGATTATATGAATTACATGAAAAATCTAAATCTCTTTAAAACTATTAATGAGCATTTGATGTGTTAATATACTTTTGAATTGAGTCCCTCTAAGTTCTTAAACAAATATATATGATTATTTAGTTTATAGGTTAAATAAAATGAATTAAGTAACATGCAAACATATATTTTATAATAATTTTATCTAAGTGCTAGTTAGGTGGTGGTAATTCAAATGTCTCAATGATAACAACTATTAATATAATTTCATAAAAATATTTGAAAAAAATAAAAGCCCTGGCTGGTGTGGCTCAGTGGATTGAGCACCGAACCTGTGAACCCAAGGGTTGCTGATTCAATTTCCAGCCAGGGCACATAACCAGGTTGCAAGCCAGGTCTCCAGCCAGATCCGTAGCTAGAGGCAGATGAAAGGCAACCATACATTGTTGTTTCTCCCCCTCTCTGCCTCCCTCCCTTCCCCTCTCTCTAAAAATAATGAATAAAATCTTTAAAATTTTTTGCCCTTAGTATGATTGTGAGTCATATAAAACAGAGGATTTATCCAACTTAGAGGAAGTTGTATTTTTTTAACTGCTTATATTTACTTTATTTCTTAGTAAGATTACTTAAGTAAATAAGAGAAAAATACCCAAGCTTTCTTAGAAATATGAATTCTTAATTCTCTAATCATGATAAAGCTCTGTCCCAAAAGCATCAGCCACACAAACTAGTTTAATTGTACAGACATTGGCTTGATATTTTAGGTACAGACCTCATATTGTGCAATCTACATTCCACAATAAATTATTACTTTTAAATATACAAATGCAGGTTTCCAATAAAGACAGATCACTGTACCTATGTGCAGGAATCTTTCTGTTCCCAACAATCAGGATAACATCACAGAGTTGCTGTTGTTTCAAGTAACTTTCCATTTTTCTGAAGGTTTGCTCAGCGTGGTGAACAGCCTGGTAGAATTCTTCAGAGCTACTGGAGTCCAAGTCGCTTTGACATGTCATCGAATGGCTAGTTGCTGACAGCCTGCAAACCACACACACACAAAGTGGTGTTTGTTAGGACCACCAGTTGTCTACAGCTACATGCAGAATTTTGGAAGTTTACAGAGGAAATCAATGACTCTCTCTTTGTGTTCATCATCAAAAAATCTATTTTGGGTTAAATTTATTTTCTCCAGGAAGCAAGAAATGAATCATAAATTATCTGGTTTCTTTTTTTGTCTTAAAAATATTTAAAAAATAGGTTATTGGTATTTATAATAACATATAGTTAGTTAATAAACATAAAAAGGCCACGGACAGTAAAATATAAACAGGCCTGTTTTAAAGTCAAATACTAATAAAATGTTAACAGTCAATTTGGTATTGAGGTAGGTCATCTAATTATATTATTCTAAATAATTATTCTTGTTAGGTATAGTAATGTTGCTTTACAACTGTAGGTGAATTTCATTCTGAGACATGATGAAACATGTTTCATAAAAGATTGATAATAAATCATAAGTTGTTGAGATTCATATTCTGTACCCAACTGATTAAACAAAAATATGAAAAAATACAGAATGTATTAGCTCAGTACTTATATTTTAATTATCTATTTATATGTAACAAACTTCAGGACTTCAAAAATAACTGTCATGATACATAAGTATGGCTATTGAACATACTAGTATCATAGAATGTTTCATGATGAAGACTTTAAAATATCATACTATCAGAAGAAGAAGAAGGCTGCCAATATCCTTAGACTCATGATATGCCCAGCAGAACCACTCAAGTGTTCTGATGAAAAATCCTTAAAACCATTTAAATATGAAAATAAATTAGATCCATAACAATAACGCTGAAATACCTTATTCAAGATAGAAAGTAGTATGGAGAATCCTGCTTCCAATTATAATTCAATAACTTTTGTTGCTGACTGAACTTTTCACCAAGAACAGCAGAAAAAAAATGTTATATATAATATCAAAGTAGTTATTTGACTTCAAGAATAACTACAAAAGCAGCTAGAACTTGAAGAGCCAAAATTCTACAATAAAAGGTAAATTCATGGAATTCAGATTAAGATTCTGCACTGCTTTCTTTCCCTTTCTAGGTATTTACTATCAGCACCTAGGGTAAGTATCCGAGAGCTCAGCATGATGTAGCAGCTAAGCAGAGCTTTTGTCAGGATGATGGGGTTTGT
Organism: Noctilio leporinus; assembly: GCA_004026585.1. Classification (NCBI taxonomy): domain Eukaryota; kingdom Metazoa; phylum Chordata; class Mammalia; order Chiroptera; family Noctilionidae; genus Noctilio; species Noctilio leporinus. Next base: position 687,556 of record PVIW01000022.1, read on the forward strand.
GGGAAATAATTGGTATTGCAATTATGAGTTCTAAAGGTAACCAGAAGGGTAAACTAGGGGTCATAAAGAAGGATAGTTAGGGTAGGCTGTCATTGTGTGCTGCTTTTCCCCTACAGGTATTTACTGATTCCTAAACCATGCTAGACAAGCAGAAAATGGCTCATTATGGAAGGTTGAGGGATTAAACAGTGCTTGAAAAATAAACACTTGAATTTAAGGACCAACAAGCATGAGGGACTCTGATAAATACACAGGCTCTTGCCTAGACTTGATTCAAGATTCACTAGACTTGAAGGGTTCCTGTATTCAGGGGTTTAAGGAATAGACAAAATAATACCAAGGCTGAAACCTAGATTTGAATCAGTGAAGTCTCTAATTCCCTTGAAGTGGTATCTAATCCAAATGTCAGCAAACAATCAATAGAGACACCCTTTAGAGACAGGTAACCTCATCCAGACTCAATGATTTTTATACATATATGACCCTTGACAGAAAGGAAAGAAAAAAAGCAAGCCTACAAAGAAACAGGACCAACAGAGACTAACAGACAATAAAAACAGGCTCTTAGGTGCTACAGCAATCTCTGAATATAATCATTATTAGTCATTTAATAGATGCAAAAATAACTGTCATCAATATGTTTTTAACATAGGTAATAAGCTGGAAAATTTCCCAGAACATGGCATTATATGAAAAAAATCAAATGGAAGTAAATAAGAAAATACAATAATTTAACCTGAGATTTTGGTAGATGAACTGAGTTTGCCGATTGGATGCTAATGAAAACAACCTAGTGATCTAAAAACAGATGGAAAATATTTAAACTAAAATACTGAGATAATAAATATGGAAATAATGTTTCCAGAAACAAAACATAGTAAGAAATGATGATATTTATATTAATTATGGTTAAGCAAGGAGAAGCCTAATGAGGCAAAAGTGATATGAAAAAGAATGGTCAAAAGTTTTCAACAATGTGTTAAAGACATCAAAACAGAGATTCAAGATTCACTATAAATTCTATAACTTTTTTACAATAAAACAACTAAAACTATACCTCATAGTAAAGCCAATGTAAACTTAAAAAATAACTTTCTTAGAAATTATCTAAAAATAGAATAAGAGAATACACCCCCCCAACTCATTTAATGAGGTAACTTTGACATTGACACAAACTTTAAAAAAAATGTCATAAGGAAGAAAAATTAATGATCAGTCTCTCTCCTAAATATATTTGCAAAAACCTAAACCAAATATTAGCAACCAAATACAGAAATGTATACTAGAAAAGGTACATATGAAATATATAGTTGATAATGAATCATAACTAAGTTGGGCCTATCTAAAGAACACATTTATGTCATTTAAAGACACCTAATTCTTTCATATAGCAGACGTAATATTAAATTGAAACCTTTCTTTCATGAGATTGAAAATGAAATCCATAAGTATTGCTTTTATTCAATAATTTTCTGGAGGACCTTGCCAGTGTATTGTAAAGAAGGGAAAAATAAATGAAGCACATTAGAGTTAGGTAAGGAAAAATGTAACTGATATTATTTACAAAAGATTTGTTTGCACCCATAGCAATCTAAAAAATACTACAGGCAAGTCTGCAAATCTAAATCCATTTAAAAAGATGTGTTCTCTGTTATCTACAATATTTATCTATACAATATGGTTATCTTATCATATTTTACAACTTTCTCCTTAAACATCTAAAACTAATAGAAATTTTACTGTACTATATGCTTACCTTTCACAAGTTTGGAAATTTCAACCCCAGAAAATGGTCATTTTCCAGCATATGTTTTGGGAATGTAGGCTCACGAATACGCACAGCAAGAGCCCCAGAATTCTTCCCCCCATGACACATTGAACAGAAAAGTCGCAAAATGCCCTGCAGGATGCATTTTAATTCTAGAATGAAGATATTATTATTGCTCTCAGGGAACTAAAGAAAATTAAGTCAGAGCTATGGATTGTAATATAGATGAAAACTGGCCTGTTAAGATTGACATTTCTGGTCTGGTATTGGACTGCATGAATAGGATCTGAAAGGCAAGATATTAAACACTGTCCTGCAGAACTGCTCCACATTAAAGGGGACTAGAGATTGTAAAGGCTCCATTCCTATCCTTGTGTTAATTTCTTACAAAGCAAGTAACATATTTAAGGCAGAAATTTTTACTCCTCCCAAAGAACTTCATAACCTGGGAAATGTTATCAAGAGACTAATTAAACTATTGTTTTGTTTTTGTCACCCAATTTGTGATAGATGCAATAATAGCACAAATAGAGAAAGAAATAGAATAATACACTTTCAGGGCTTGGTGAAACCACAGACATAAAATAAATAGGGTATAAGATTTGACAGGATTAATAAAATCCAAAAGCTAATTACTGTCAAGATAGTACCTTCTTTAATGTAATACTGTTACCCTTACAAATATCGACTGTAATACAGTCTTGGGCTTTGCTGAAAATTTGAAAAAATAAATCTTAAAAAAAAAAAAACCACAAAAAACAAAACAAACAAACAAACAAACAGAAGTAGAAACTGGTTTCCAAATTACTTTTTTAAGGAATGCTCACTCTTAGATATTTTTTCCTTAAATTTCTTAAGCTTTGAGATTCTCCACATAATATCTGAAAACAAGTCATTTTTCTTGAATGTTGGTTGATATGCCAGAGAAATAGTGATGTGTTGACTTGATTTTCTCCCTATGGAGTCATTGTCACAGTGCTTCCACATTTCCTCATAAATCATTTCCTCATCACAGGCTTGAGTCAGACTTTTGGTCCTTGGCTGTTGACTCAGGGTCTTAAAAAAGTGTCTACATCAGAGAAAAGTCTTTAAGTTAAAGTTTCTTGTTTAAAATTCCCCCCATCACATGGATATCCAGTCTTATTAGTTCAACAACTGAGATCTTAAACTTTAAAAATTTGACATGGGATTATTTCTATTGTCTAATTTTTATATCTGTGACTTAAATGTGTGCTTTCAGTCTGAGAATCTCTCAGATGTCATAATCTGACACTGTAATCTTAATCATTACTGTACCCCAACATAAAGCTTCAGGTCACAAGAAATGCAATTTATAATTGAAAATATGACCTCTTCCAATCAGAACTTAAAGTTGCTTAAGGTTACCCCAAACTAATAAAGTTCTCGATCTCATGTACTACTCAAGCCATGACAATTCCTATTTCCTTTTATAGCCATATATCTTGAAATTGTTGAATGCATTCATTATCTTGATTCCTGATTTTCTGAAGCCTTCTCAATCCATTTCAATTTTATTTCCTCAATCACCGATCTAATAAAATCTATCTTGCCAATGGCACTAGGGTTTTTTCTTATGACTTTATTAAGCTTCCATTTTCATTTCCTACCTTTATTGCTGAGAAGTGACCAACATACATTCCTCTTTCTGTGCTAAACAAGTAAGAGCTGAACATCATTTACTTTTTCTATACCAAACAATTTAGAGATGAAGCATACTCATATATATATATGAGTATGTATATTATTTCATTTTTGTGCTCAGCAGCATTGAGATTGGAAAGGAGTAATTTAAGGCTTGCATGAGGAAATAGTTACTTCTAGAAGATTAGACTGTGAATTAACTTTTAAAAAGCCACAAAACCCAACAATTACTCATCTGTTTTCACTTTCAAACACTTAACCTGTGTGCTGTTCTACAGCTATTACATCATAAATTCTACCTATTGCCTTCAATGTCTTCCTGGTTCAAATTACATATCCTGTGTTATTTCTTACATGATCTGAAACCTTTTCAACTTTTAATACCCTTTAGCCCAGGCTCTAATTCTACCACACTAAGTAATTTCAGTTTCTGCAATATGTCACAACTTTCTCCTAGAGGTTTCACACACATATTTTTCTTTACCTGCAACTTTTGCAATGCACTGACATTTTTATGGATAACTTTCCTTAAACCTTCAGAGGTCAGTTTAAATATCACTCCTTTCAGAAAGACTTCTTTTAATCCTCACAGCCTATGGTGGGGTGTTATTACTCTGACATGCCAATTTCCTAGCATGGTTTGAATATGCGGATGGCATGTAGTAGACTATTTCAGGAATATGATAACCTTTGGCTGAATAAATGAGTGAAGAATATCCTATGGGAAGATGGCCTTGCCAAGTGCCAGTTTTAATGTATTATGATATGGTTTGTTTGTTTGCTTTATAGAATACAAAAATAATTTCTTGGTAAAAACATTTTTAGTCCCAAACTTAACAGAGTGCTGGCCACTCAGAGAAGAATTAGTGAATGCCTATAGGAATTGTTATTGTTGAATTTCAAAAACTTTCAGAACTCAGGAGAAAAAAATAAAGCATATATAACTACTGTAATTAGAATATATACTTCCACATCTTCTAGTAATGTATTTACATACATTGTGAAAATACACTAAATATACTCAAAATAATTAATTTTTAAAACAGGCATGATGTGTTTATTTTGAACAAGGATGTTCAAAATAATGTTTATGACTTAATGTTTATGACTTGAGTAGAACTAAAAGAGGCAAAATCAATTTGCAAGCGGTTTTCTGTTTCTCTTGAGTAATGAGTTAGCTTTGGTTTTGAGATAATTAATGGAAGAAACAACTCTACATTATCAAATAAAGAATTACCCACAGATAGTCCTTGGGCAAGACTTAAACGTAGTAAATGATGCTTTTATTTAAGTGAAAAAAATAACTGCTTGTTTTAACTCTGCAAATTTAGTGTACATGTACACAATATATGTCTTTCCATATTAAATGTTTTCACTAAATAAATATTTAACATAAAAATATTTTACTGAGAAATTTAAAATTTGCCATTTTCTTTTTTGTATTAAATATTTTACATAAAAACATATTTCAGTTTTAAAATGAAAATAAGTCATTATTACAATATTTTTTTAAAAGTCATTATTACAAACAATACCAAATATCAACAAGTGACCAAAATTGATTGAGACAATATAATACATATTACATATTTATTCAATCATAAAATTCCTCTACTTAGAGTTAGCTTTGCTATATAATAAAAAGAGGGGAGATTTAAATAATTTTTTTTTTTAATTCTTAAAAATATTTGATTTCATTATTTTTAGAAAGAGGGGAAGAGAGAGAGGCAGAGAGGGAAAGAGACATCAATGTATGGTTGCTTTTCAGCTGCCTCCAGCCATAGACCTGACTGGAGACCTAGTTTGCAACTTGGTTATGTGCCCTGGCTGGGGAATCGAACCTGTGACCTTTGAGTTCACAGGCTGGCACCTTATCCACTGTGCTACCAGCGGGCTAAATAAATGTATTTTTAAAAATTAATTTTTATTATTTATGCTGTTATAGTTATTCCCACCTTTTCTCCCTTTCCCCACTTCCACCAAGCTCCACCCTTTCCCCTCTCCCAGTATTAACTTTGTATTTTAGTACTAGAGAATGCATCATCATCATATATTGATATGGAAGAGTAAACCAGTACAAAAATAAATCTCTCATTATGTTACAAACACTGATTTTCAAATACTTAAACCTCACCCTGAAAAGAGAGGTGTAGATCTAGAAAATACTATAATGGAAAATGTTCAAGCACCAGGTGATAACACTTAGAAACAAGAAAGATGAACATAGTCATTAATGTTGCTTTTGGGTACAGTTTTCTTTTACAAGATAACTGAAATTTTAAGTAAAGCTTTTTATCAGAAGTATTGAAACATACACACACAAGCCTTGGTAAGTAAGACAGAATAATAAAATAAGAACTTATGAGCCAGATTAAAGTGTATATACTCTAGACCCTATCAGTTCCTGCATTCTGAATCTCAGCTAACTTATTTGTAAAATAGAATACCATTATGAAACCTTCTTTTAGGATGCTTATGGAAATAAATAAAATGTATATTTGAAGCTGTTTTCTCATGTAAACAGTTATGTAGATTTCCAGAGAAATTGCCAAAAGTGAAAATGTGGGTAATAGTATTTGTGAAATAAAAAGCGTACTTTTATGAACTAGGTGCATCAGTACAATATAACTTGTTGCTTGAATAATTATATGTACCTTCAATAATAATTATATAGAACATAAATAATACATTTGCTTTTCTTTTTATATTTTGTAATGCATAATTCTCAGATTTATTTATTTTAAATTTTAAAATATTTTACATGTTTGATATTGCAAAATTGAAATAACTGAAATACTTTCAAGAACTTTAAACTCAAAGAAAACTTTATACCCTATAAACTCTTCATGTGGTTGAGGGCACAATGAGAAGAGTTGATAAGTAAACTACTTTTTTACATGCTGAAAATTCTCAATAAAAAGACAAATTCTGGGGAAAAATCACATTTTCTCAAAAAGGAGATTCTGGAAATGGAAAAGACTATAAAATTCTGAGAACATGGCAGAAGTATATATGCAGTTGGAAATTGATATATGAATGATTAATTAATGCAAGTTCTCTAAGAAGATATACCACACACAAAAGTAATTACAATAATGTGCAAACTTGTGTAGATGGGTACCTGGGAATTGCCTATAGAAAAATCTTCAGATGGTATTAGATTAAGATTGATATAGGTGAAATAACTCGGTATGCTCTACTCACCATGGACTCAGAGGAGAGGTTCTAAAATCTAATATTATGAGCTAATGGAAACCTGAAGTAATTGGGATCCTAAAATCAGTGAGGCCAGCATTTCCCAGCAATACTGTGGAAAAAGAAATCTTAGATATATGGAAATGATAAAGTTGATTTATTATGACCAACTTATTTAACCATAACTACTGAATAGCCTAGCAAACATTCTTTTAACTGTTAAGACATTTATTGTCAAGGTGAGCAATGGCATACTTTTGAAGTTCTCTGGTAAGTAAACTATATAGTTCTGATATAATTACATTGAGCTCTTTAAATGTCAATGACAATATTGTACTAGATGAAGTATCTTAAGAATTAGAGACAATGTGGTCTCTATTATCTCCACAGACTGTTGTTAATTGTCCAACCCAGAATCCCACCCATTTAGGTAAATAATGTTTTATTAGAACACAGTCACATCCATTTGGTTATATCATTGATTGTCTATGGCTGCTTTCTTGACACAATAGCAAAGTCAAATACTTGTGACAGAGATCATATGCCCCAGAGAGCCAACAATATAAACTATCTTGCATCTAGCCTTTTATTAAAAAAAAAAAAAAATGTCTGCCCATCCCTATTATGATCAAAAGAATGGAGTGATCAGTAAATTTTCATTACCTATAAATGTCTCTTCAAGTAACAGGCTAATCATGAGGGACCCACATGAAGAGGATAATCTATGAAGTTATTAGTCTATTTAATTGTAAAAAGTATAGGTCATTTGTGAGCAATCTGAGTTTAAATATCATCGTGTGATTCTATGTTCTTTTCCTAAATGACTTCATTTAAACTAGTAAAGAGATTCAGAGCTTCCTCACTGATTATAAGACTGGATTAATTTGTTACTTTAAGAAACAACTCTGAAAATTGCCATTAATCTGTAATAGAAATATTTATCCAGATATTAGGCTCCAGGTGCTACAAAATAAAAAAATAGGAAAATATCCTGGGAATTATTAAATATTATCTCTGAACTGAAGCAAGTACCTCACCAGTCATCAAAGAGGAAGCTATGATAGCCAGGTTCTAATCTGTGTACTTGCTTAAATCTGAATCCTGGTGTGGGTACTAGGCCCATGGACTCAACCTGCAGTATTTCCTTGGTCCCAGGAAATGCATACCAGGAAAAGATGTATTGAGAAACTGCCACAATTATCACTGGTTTTCTTGACCCACACTCTCAGGGTCATCATGGAGCAATCATCACATGCCTACTACTGTAGTTAATTCAAAGCTACAGTAGTAGGCTTTGTTCAGTAGTTATAAGCAACTTGCAAACTCTGGTGCCACATTACAATTTTAAAATATGAAAAGGCATAGATTCAATTATATCCCAAATTAATTCATTCAGGTGGTAGGTGCAAATTCCAGATGGATCTTGAATAATGCAATTATCACAAATATAATCAAGTAGTGATGAAAATTGTAGCTGACATTCCAGATGTGATATTTTTACAGAGGAGAATTAACACAGCCTATGGCATTTTGTCTGTGATATAGACTTTATATGATGCTTTTTTCTCAATTAGCCTTATTAGGAAAATTAGGAGCATCAGCATCACTTCCATGTCTTATCACAGGAGTGTGATAACTCTCTTCCCTGCAGTTTGCAGAAACTTTGATCACTTTGATATCCCATGAAACATTACATATTTCTGTAACATATGTGATATTATGGTTACTGGCTCTGTTGGTAGGAAATGACAAGTACGCTGAATGTCTTATTTGCCACAGGATAGGAATAAAAAAATCCTGCAAAACTTAAGGAGTCTGCCAAAACTTTAGAGGTACACTATTTTGAATATATTAAGAAATTATTATTAAATTGAAACAAGTATTGTCACAACGGTAGGTCCATGATACGGTCTTTCCTATAAATCAACTGGGCAGCTGCTCATCTAACTGCCTCCTGAGCAGCCTGGCACGATGGAACAGATGAGTCACATGAGGTAACTATGCTACTCACTCAGCTTTTATTGAATGCAGGTTCCCTCAAAGTAGTAATATTTATTATTATCATAAAATATAAGGCATTCATACATGCCAGAAGAAAATTTATATTTTGACAGAGTAACATAAACAGTCATAAGATGTTTCGAAGTTAATCTACATATGCTCAGGTTCTTCCTCATTGTATTTTTTACATCAAAACACAATCTGATTGCAGTTATGAATCCAGTGTTTTCTTAGATTTTATAGGTAATAAGGGAAATGGTGTAGTATTTAGATATGAAAATCATATGAGAATCAACATCTGGTGATACTACTTGGAAATAGGAAAAGTGTATTTGATACTTGTTATGGTGTAACACATCAAGCATCTATATTTTAACTTAAAGTATATGTACATCAAAAATTCACAGTAAAATTATAGAAGTTAGACTTCATTATAAGTTCCTTTCAATAATTTAATTCTTGTTCAAAAAATACGTTTTCTGAGGATTTGCACAAATGCACATAACTCATCCACATAAGTATATATTGATATACTCTTTAGTTAAGTGAGCCTTAGATTTTGAGTTTCTGAAATATATATGGAAATATCTACTTTAAAAAAAGTAGGCTAGAATAATGACAGGACATGAGTTATTGTACTTATAATATAAAAGGAAATACCAAAAATAGCCACTTGTATATTTTTGTAATTAACCTAGTGGTGTAGAAATTAGATTGGCCCTTATTTATAACTTATTTACTTAAGTTTGTTGGTTGTCCCTGAAATAGTGGTGTGCATCATGCACACACACACACACGCACACACCAGATAAAAACAATTCAACTTGCCTATACTTCCTCATTTTACATTGTAATAATTTTTAAAAAGTGAATATTCTAAAATCATAATCACATAAAATGCAAAGTAAGAAAAGAAATACAGTTTCCCACTCACTGTGAGGACTTGGGGCCCATAGAGATCATTGATTTGCTTTATAAATCTTTTTTCCCCCTATATAGTGCAACATTTGTTCATTCAGCTGTTTTTTCAGATACTATAAGAATGTCTTTTCTGGCCATGAGAATGAATGTCAATACTCTAAACACGTGGCAATTTAAATAATGAGCTAAAAAAGAGATAATAAAATGTAAGAGATAAAAAATAAATACAATATAAATACAACAAGTGTATTACACTGAGAGTGTGTATGGCTAGAGTTGGAAGGCAGAAACAACCCTGTTCTTAGGTGGTCCTTATTCCACATGCTTCTTTCAGAGACAGGATATTTTACACAGGGGAATGTTACAGTCTAAGATACATATATTTTGTGCCTCTTAACTCCTAATTATAGAAAAAGTAATTAATCTGGTGTTGAACAAAAACAGCCACACAACAAAAGCTAAATGTCTGTATTGTAATTTTTTCAGTTACCATTGAGTCCCCTTGTACTCCCTCCCCTAACCCTGCAGTCACCACACTAATGCCATGTCCATGAGTCCTTTTTCCCTTTTTGCTCAGTCCTCCACTTTCAACCCTGGTCCCCAAGCTGCCATCCTGCTCTCTATGAGTCTATCTCTATTTTGCTTGTTAGTTGAGTTTGTTCATTAAAATCCACATATGAGTGACCTCATATGGTATTAGTTTTTCTCTTACTGGCTTATTTCACTTAACGTTATCCAGGTCCATCCATGCTGTCACAATGGGTAAAATTTATTTTTTATAGCTGAGTAGTTTTCTTTGTTGAAGGAAAATCAGACTTGTTTGGACTAATTTAGAGATAGTAAGGAAAATGAAAACAAATGTTTAGGATATTTTCCAAAGGCACTGCTAAAAGAATGGATGTTTGTATTGAATATGAAGCATGATGGGGAGAGGGTAAAAGAAGAATATTGGATTATTTAATGGTTTTTTACCTTAACTTGGAGAATGATTTTGACTCATACTGAGTGGGAAAAAAAGGCAGAAAAAACTAATAAACAAGAATTCAGTGTTATTATATACTCAATGGTAACTGCAATTAGGTTATTGGATATACAAGTTAAAATTTTGAATTATAGTCCTGGCTGGTGGATAGGCACCAGCCTGTGAACCCAAAGGTCACTGGTTTGATTCCCCAGCCAGGGCACATAACCAGGTGGCAAGCCAGGTCTCCAGCCAGGTCTGTAGCTGGAGGCAGGTGAAAGGGCATACAGTGATGTTTCTCTTTCTTTCTTCCTCCCTCCCTGCCCTTCTCTCTGGAAAAAAAAAAAAAGAATAAAATCTTTTAAAAAAATGTTTGAATTATAAATGTCAGTACCATAATTGTTATTGACAGTATTTAAAAACATTCCAACTGGGTCAGGGAGAAACAAACAAAAACAATCCTGAGAAATACTGGTCTCTCAAAAGCCCAAGTAAATAATGAGATATAAAATGCATTATATATTTTCAATAGATCTATTAAAATAAGGATGGAGACATCACCATGGAATCTGGCAATATATTAGATTATATGCATTAAACATGCAAACAAAATGATCTTTAGGCAAACTCTGAAAAGTAACTTCCAGTCAAATTTTCATTTTCCTCATTATTTTTACATTTATTGATTTGAGAGAAGAGAAGAGAAGGGAAGAGAGAAGAGGAGATTTGTTGTCCCACTTATATATGCACTCATTGGTCACTTCTTGTATACGCCCTCACCAGAGGATAAAACAACAACCTTGCCTTCACTGAAGCAGTGCTCTAACCCATTGAGCTACCTGGTCAGGGCTCTCCATTGTTTTCTGTCACTGAAATCCCAGAGACATCTTCACTAACTAAATCAACTACAATAGTCAATTTCAAGTGTAAAATGCTATTTTCTCAAATATTTCTGATTTATTCTTATTGTAAGTGCCTTGATAATATTTATTTTATTAAGTTCTAGCCTTTTTAGTAACCTGTCTGAAAATTAAACAATGCATCTTATATATTTATTAAGTAATAGTCTTTTCTATGACACTAGTCTGAGTGTCAAAAGATACTTAGCTGTAATTTCTTTACTGGCTAGTCTGGGCTTCGTGATATAAAAACAACAATAAAAAACAACCATGAAATTATCCTACTGGTATTACAGAGTTTACACAGCATTTCAAAGCAGAACTTACAAAACAAAATGAAGATATTAATTATTTATGCATAGTCTGAAGGAAAGTTCAAAGTTTAAAAAAAAACATCAAATGGTAGACCTTGTAATACCACCATTTCTTGCTCTTTAAATAAGTTATAAACCAACATATTTTAAAATTTACTTTGGAAATATAGGAATTTTTCACTTTGTATTAATTTCCAATGTTCTAAAGGTTATTCTTTCCAAAAGTTAATACTATTTTGTTTTCTTCTAGTCTCCAGCCAAAATATACAGCACAAGAATATGAGATCAACAAGTTTTCTAATCATAAAATCCTTTCTCTTTTTTTTTCAAATTTTATGTCTTCTTTGAAGAAAATGGAAAGGAATAGCTTTAAAATTAAGAGTTTATTTCCACTTCTATCACTCTATACTGATAATTTCATTGAATTCTTGGTGCATAATTATACCAAAAGACTTTACATTTATGAGAAAAAGAAAAAATAATGTACCAAGTTAAAAAATAAAAGAGGGAGGATATCTTTTTAGGGCTTTCTTTTAAAAAAAAATTCAAGTAAGATTATAAAACTGTTTTGTTTACATGGTTTGTATGTTCATTTTAGGCAACCATTTTCTATATACATAGAAAGTACATATAGCCCAAACTCTAAAATATGGCTTAAAAATAAAAGTTAATTCTGTATAAATCTTATCAGGAAAAATTTTGGGAGTGCCAAATAATTTATTTATGTTTTGTTCACTGGTAGAAATAGTATTTTGGATGTCACCTACATGTAGTCAAAGCATAGATGATCTGTAAAAATATTCAGTGTTAGTTTTCTTGTCTTCACAAATGAAATATCTCAATGGTTGCTTTGACCTAGGCAATATAGCTTGAAATCATGTTTTTGTTTGTTTGTGTGGTTTCCATGAACAGATAACTAATGATTGATTAATTGTTATCTTGGCTGTACCATCATTAACTATACTCCCTGAAGAAGCAATTTATATTTACCTATGCTTTGCCTTAAATTATTAGGCCAATAATTCATTCTGGATAATGACAGTAAAGCAAGAGGTAAAAATATCACTGTCAGTTAAAACCCCTAGGTATACTTAATGTACAGCACAACCAGGACAACACTTACATTTTTACATTATTTTTGGACTGATTGCAGAACTTATGTGTTTATTAAACATTCCCTGTCAGCATTCTATTAAATTGTGTCATATAAAATTTTGCAATATTTTCCATCTTGTAATCACCCAAATTTGATGAGTGTGATTTCTAAACTTTGGCAAATTAACAAATAAAACTATTGAATAATAAAACCTAAAGAAAGAACAGTGGATATCTTCCCATAATTCTATTTTTAACAGCTTTTTAAGAAAATTGTTCAACTAATAACAAATATTTTTATATGCACATATTGTTTTACTTTGTATGGACAAATGAAGTATCATATTGAAATACAAATATGTTCTGTCACATTTGATTGTCCATATTAATCCAGCAAATCATGAATAGTTACCACCATTTTTTCCACAAACTCTTAAAATTCATGAGTCCATTTTTCCATTAATATAAAGCTCATTGGACTATTCTTAAAACTCCTCTCTCTTTTTTTTTTGGAAAAAGGTCATTTCTTTTTCTCTAGTCTTATGAGATTTTTCCTGATTTCTGATATTGAGAGTGTTTCATTTGTATGCTTGGCATTTTGGTGTCATACATCTAGACAAAAATACTAAACTTATTTTGAGTAGTTGTTTACAATCTTTTTTCCCTTGCTGACATTTTATTTGTCTTAGCCTATATCTTTTCTGCCCTTTCCATTTTGAAGAGCATCTGTTTTGACAGAGAAGAAAAAATAGAGTAATTGTGGAGTTAGGTTTTCTGTAGTAGCTATTAATGTTGGCTACTGGTTTCAAAAAATGGATCAATTTCTATTTCGAAAGTTTGCTCTGAATGTCACTGTCCTGATATTATTTCTACAAGTGCATATCAAATGGATAATGTTACAATATTTTCAGGACCAGATAGATAGTGTTGTAACAATATATCTAGGTAAGGAAATCCAGTTCTTAGAAAAGTTCAGGCTTAGGACTTATGTTTTCCTTCAAAATGCAGGTCAGCACCAATCTTGCTTTGTTTTCTAAAAGTACCATACCATTTCACCCCAGAAAAATCTTCCATAGTTCTTGGAAGCTACCCTATTAACTCATGAAAACACACACACACATACACACACACACACATACACACACACAATCAATATGTTAAAAAAGCAAAGGAAACAGAATTGAAGGTCTGGAAATAAAAAACAAAACTATACAACATAACATAGGACCCAAGTGTGATGGTGCAATGCTGTGGCTGAATCTCACAATACTTTCTGGGGAGGGGCAAGGGATAACTGAAATAAATTAAAAGTGAGAATAAAATCATAAAGTGCTTTAATTATGAAGATAAAATATTTAACATGTACCTTAAAAGTTATGGGTGACCAACTCAAGGAAAGCTAAAATAACCCTGATAAAGCATTTACTATATGCTAGGCAGGATTTTGTGTATGTGAATATAGTTATTATAACAACTCCATAATATAACTGACACGATTACCCCCACTATATAATTTCAAAAGTTGAGAAATGGAAGATAAAGTAAATTGTCCAATGTTACCTAGCTCTAACATGGCAGAGTCAAGAACTGAACCCAGAAATTGGGGATTTAAAGATTTTCCTCTTACCCCCACACCCCCTATTCTTCAAAAGTAAGCTAGTCACTGACATGGCAGTACAAACCCAAAACGAAGAGGAACCTATCTAGCATTGGGGATGAGAAATCCATGGGGATCAGTGCCTGATTTTAGAGTGATAAAGAAACTTTTCAAGTGATTTTGAAGTTTAGAGCTTAGATGATTTGTGGGGTAACTTAGCCATTTCAAGAGGCTGAAAGGGGAAAAGGATCAGATTGGAGAAATATGTTTGGTTCAGCTGAATCGTGGAGTTGGAAGTCCATGTACATACTTCATACCCACTACAAAATAGGATCACTTCAGAATGGTTTATAAAGTGAGAAGAATAGAAAGACTTCAGGGACATTAATATTAAAGGGATGGGAAAGCATTGAAGCCAGAAAGACAAGGGAGAAACAAGAGATTACTGAAACTAAAACAAATGGATGAGAGCATTTCCAACTGACTAAATGCTACAGAAGTTGTTGAAATATTTAAAAATATATCTTCACTGGATCTTGTTTATGCCCTTAGTATCTTTTTCTTTCTTTCTTTTTTTTTTTTGCCCTTAGTATCTTAATGACAATTATTTTAATGAAATGTCACAACTTAAGGTTAAACTCCAAGAAATGGGGAGCAGACTGATTATAAACCATATGTACAACACTTAAACCATGGAGAAATGTCCTTAGAGCCAGTGAGAGAGAAGCACCCTAGTCTAGGGACAGTCTTTACTGTCTTGAGGCCAAAGACCTGTGAGGTGTTTAAAGGTTCAGATAAGAAAGAAATGAGATGAAAATCCAAAAGGAAAAAAAATGGAGTAGAGTTGGGGAGAGGAGCTTCCAGGTAGAGACCACATGCAGAACCCAGAGGAGGGAGGACCTAGGTTGTAGAACTGAAGAAGTGTTTTTGAGTGCAGCCCCTGAACTCAGGCCCCCCAGGGCATAGCAACTAGCAAAAGTTCCTTCAGTAGCTGACCCATTGGTGAGGTCACAGGTATTGTTATCTGCTAAAGAAGGAGATAGCTGAGGGGCAGCAGATTTGGAGAAAGAATAAAAATAACTAACACTCACTGAATAACTTCCTACTGCCTAGATAATGTGTTAAATACTTTACCAATATTATCTTTTTATATACTTTACAACTATTTACAGAAGTGGGTGATTTTATTACTTTGATTTCATAAATGATGAACTTGATCTACAATGAGGTAAATAATGACCACTGTTATCCAGTGTAAATGTTGTTGGATGGCACAGGCAATTTGACTTCATGTCATTAAATACTACATGAGACTGTCTCTTGAATATCAAAATTCTTTCATAATTTATATGGGGAAAAGATATGTTAAAGGTAACTTAAATAATTACCTATCAGTGTCAACAGCACAACTGGGACTCAGGACAAGTAATTATAATGGCACCAACATGATGGTTCATCAGCTGAGAGGGCTCAGAGAAGACCTGCAATTTTTGCTTTTTCTTGTTTGTTTGTTTTGTTTTTCTTCCTCTACTTTATGTCTTTGACTTCAGTCTTTATTCTTTTGTAATGCTTTTGCTCCTTTCTCAAAGTGTAGTTTTTTTTATTTTGTAGGTTTAATTTTGGGCTCTCTATTGTGTTCCATTGATCTGAATTCCTTTTTTTTCTTGTCACCATTGTGACTGATGACACCTGCATATTAGGATGGTGTCAAACAGAAAACACACGGAAAAATTGTCATTTTCTTTATTATATTCTTAGGTTAAGACAAGAAAAGATAATTGATCAGTAAGAAAATATGTTGGATATTCATATAAAGAACTGATAAAATATCAATTATTCAGATTTATCCTAAAATCTCTATTTACATGATTTTAAGATTAACATAGGTGAAGAATATAAGGAAAGTCCTTGACTTTTTATGTATGCAAATTAGTGGACTGGACAGAGAGTTTAGATAAGCTTAGCAAAACACAGAGCTGGTTCTTCATATGCTACCCTCCAAAATGGACAGATGTGAAGTTATTCTCTAAGCATATGTTGAAGATCAAGCCATTTGATGCCTTAATTCCATTCTTTCCTTGATGTCTAGTTTATAAAGCAAGCAATCTGGCAAACTGTAAGTCTATTAAGAATTCTCATAAGATAAAATCTACATTGTGTAAAACTGCATCCTAAAGCTCAGAACTTCATCATGGTTTATTGATTTTGAAGTTTGGATTATGTTGTTTTATATGGATAATACATCTATGTCCTCTCGTAAAGAGTTCCTCTGTTTTCAAAGCTTTGTATTTTTAAAATTGTCCAAAGCTATGAGACTATCAAGCCTATTAAAAATTGAAAAATACTATGCTCATATGCTCTTCACTGATTCATTTTTAAAATTTTGTTACATATGCCATTGCTTTACAGTTCTCAATACACAGGTGCTTAGGCATCCCTTTCCCCACAACACACACACACACACACACACACACACACACTTCTTATTTCCTGAAAAACTTGGTAATATATCAAGGGAATCATAGTATTTCACTACCAAATATTTTTGTAGAACTTAAAAATAAAGATGGTCTATAACATAAACTTAACACCATTTTCAATACATAGCAAATGCACAATAATTTCATAACACCATCTCAATTTATATTTACATCTCCCTACTTGTTCTAAATGTATTTTATTCTGTTATTAATGTTTAATCTAAGGTATAATCTAGTTCACAGGCTGCATTTGTTTGATGTATAGGCCTGAACTCCTTTAACCTAGAGCCATTTTAATCTTCCAAGCTACCCATTGCAGTTTTTCCATGACATTAATTTCTTTGAAGCAACCAGGATAATTCTCTATAGAAAATCTCACAAGATGACTTTATATTTTTCTTATAGGCTTGTCTAACTTGCTCGTGTGCCCTTTATATCGCAGAACATGAAAATTTGGGTCTAGCAGTCAAACCTTTGTGGTAAGTGTAGGTGATGCTTTGCCTAAGTCAGATGCCACAATATGTCAGGTTGTCCCTTCTTTGTTACAGAATTTTTCATAATAAATATTTTTGATATCAAAGTGAAACTATAGAGAAACCTAATTCCAAGGGAAAACTATGTATTTTTATAATGATAGTAATGGCAACCACCCTCTAAGTAGGACTGCACAGATTTAAATGTGCAGACGGTAGTGTTGCTTTTTCATTATTGCATAAATTATAAAAATTAAATTGAACTTAATTTCATAATATAATAAATCAGGAATAAAACACAAAAAATATTATCATGATTTTAACTAGTGGTGAAAGTGTTTAGATAGTGTTGGTAAGCTTCATAATGATTAATTTTATGTTAAAACTTAACTGATTACAGGGTACCAACATTAAACATTATTTTGACATGACTGTGAAGTGTTTCTGAGTAAAATTAACATTTGAATTGATAAATTCAGTAAAATAGATTAACTTCTCCAATGTGAATAAATATCATCTAATCCAGTGATAGTTTGAATAGAACAAAAGACAGGGGAAGGAAGAATTCACCCTTTCTGACCTCAATGCTGACCTGGGACATCTCATCTTCTGCCCCCTGACAGGGATTAATGGTTTTAAAAAAGAAAACAAGAGCAAAAATGGAGTCACTTTCAATAAACCATGTCACCAAGCCAAAGCTTAATAAATAACCTACGTGGAGTTTCTGCTTCTCCTAGGAGTGGAACTTTTAAACAAGCAACTAGGATTTCTTCACCAATACTAATGAGGTAATGTATATTAATAAGATAAAACCTTTACCATTTCCTTCCCCCTAAAAAAATATGATCTGGCCTGAAAACAATCTTTTTTGTTTTCTTTTCCCTGCCACACCTTCCTGCCTTCCAACCCCTCTGCGTGTCCTTCCAGGGGCTAAGTAGGACACATTACCAGTCACGAGTCCTTGGAGAAAGCCAGTAAGTTCTGCAAGTCTACTGGGTGAATTTTGTTCTTCAACAACCTCTTTGGCTCTTCTGATTTTCAGGCCTTTGGACTCAGACTGAATTCATTAGCAGCTTCCCTGGGTCCAGAGACCACAGCAGCAGATTATGGATGCCCAGGCTCCATAATCACAGAACACTAATACAAGCTATATATGTATAAGCTTATTATACATATATATGTATAATAAATATATATATATAATGAAACTTCCATTTATATATGAACATATATATATATGAATTTATCTATTTATGCGTGTATATATATCAAATTCAAATAATTTAATGATGTATGGAAACAATTTCTCATTAGCAAATCACCCAGCTCAATAAAACAATTTTAGTTTAATAAGTCTGACAAATTTTTAATGTGAAGCCACGTGGAAATTTATATTCCATGATAAACATATCCCTTCTACATTTTAATTCATAAGGAGACAGGGAGGTGTAGAGTGAGGAAGGGGGGAGGAGGGATCCAAAGACAGGAGGGCTTGTTGGGAATACGTCACCACGATAAAACACAAAGCAGCTTTGCTCTTTCTTCCTGACGGGAGCCATCTCTGCTTCCTGGGTTTCTTCCTCAGCATAATGCATTCTAGAATTGTCTCTTTCTTTAGTCCAGAAGTTTTGAACCCTCACTGCTCTAGTGCAAGGTTTGGATGGGAGAACTTGAATTTGCTCTCTCTCTCCCTCTCTCTTTCTATTACTAATGAGGATGATAATTGTGAGAGGACATTGGAAGGGGGAATTTCATAGTACAGATGCAGTTTTATAAGGAGCAAATTTAGGAAGGTGAGCGTCTGAAAGTTGAAGTTATGCAAATTAATATCCTTAAATACAGCCCAATTCTGTTAGCTCCTGATGAATCTTCTTATGCCACTCTGTGAAGGACTATCACAGGGACAATAATAGCTAATTGTTTATGAGTCTTCAATATGAAATGGGCCCTTCAGATATATTATTTATATGCCTTACAAAAGTCCCATGAAGAAACCATTATATTTATAATGTAGAATTTGAAATTTGCATACATATGAATTTCATGTGACCCCGAAGGAATCTAACCTGACAATATCAAGCCTCCATATCTCCATTATTCAAAATTGCTGTTAATGTAAACTATAGCCAAAGCCTTTTGACTAATTTTACTAAATGAGGTCCAGAATTTTATTAGCGGTAAACAAGGATTTTTTCATGGATATTAAAACAAATAATCTATGATTTAGTTGTGCTGATGAAGATCAAGGTCTTCATTTACTTATTCAAAACACAGATTATGGGTCTAAGTGGCTATCTTCATTACTTAATTGTAAGGCGGGATTAATTTATGGATCAATACAAATGTCGGGTTTATACTTCATTATTTGCCATATGTAAGAATTCTGGTACATGCTCTGTAATGGGATTCAGTCTCTTTTTGTTCCTATTTATGCTCTTACTACTAAACAAAATACCTGAATAAGAACATGCATGGAATATTCAATATTCAAGTAGCAGGTTCAGGGCTCATTGATTATGTAACTTGAGGAAACTTCCCACCCTAAAGTTACACACCCAACTCCTGAATATGCATAAATTAAGAGAAAATAAACTAAAAAGATACCATTTGAATTCAGGTCATAAACCCAGTTTGTAAATATGTGACCATCCCAAGCTATTCATATATATATATATATATATATATATATATATATATATATATATATACAAACTTTTTTCCATGTAAAAGCATTTTGAAGTGCTTAAATTGCCTTGCATACATAAATTTTCCCTGATCATCTTTATGCCAGTCATAGATTGCCCAGTTTGCTAAAATAACAGAGATGGAACATTCTCAGTGGAAGCTCGAAAGCTAATATAAAGCACCAGTCCCCAAAGCACTGACTCAGGTGAAACATTTTGAAGATTCAGGAAAGGCAGAGCAAACCATGTCTCCTCATATTGACCTTGCTCTTGAAGGCATCCAAGTGCCCTGCTCACCATAGGAACATCCTGAATTTAAAGGCATAGAAAATACGCTTTTGGCTGCTAGTGTTTTTTTGTTTGTTTGTTTGTTTTATGTTAAAAAGCCTCCTTTGTTAAAACATAACAGGATCTGTAATAAGTAAACAATCTAGATAAATAACATTTTCATAGCACCAAAAGAAGTTACGCAGAAATTTAAAATAGTCACAAATCACTATGGTTTGTTGAAACACCTTATAAGAGATAAATGTATAACTGAAACTACAAAGAAAAGATACAGGATGATATAAAACTGATAGAATTGTATGGCATGTTTGAGAACATGACTCTGTACAGTTATCATTTAAAACTTAGAGGCCTGTGTCTGTATAGAGTGGGGCAAAAGTAAGTTTATAGTTGTGAGCACACAAAAGAGAGTTTATTCTTGTATTTTTAGTTATTATATTATTTTTCATATGAACAACTATAAACCTCCTTTTGTTCCACCTTGTATGTGTGTATTGGGTAGGAGAGAGGAGACACCTTTTGAATTGTGCATTGAACAATGAATTATTGAACAGTGGGAAGCAAAATATAATATAAAAAAGGAGATGAGGGCCCTGGCTGGTAGCACAGTGGATAAGGTGTCGGTCTGTGAACCCAAAGGTCACTGGTTCCATTCCCCAGCCAGGGCACATAACCAGGTTGCAAGCCAGGTCTCCAGCCAGGTGTGTGGCTGGAGACAGGTGAAAGGCAACCATGCATTAATGTCTCTCTCCCTCTGTGCCTCTCTCCCTTCCTCTCTCTGTGGAAATAATTAATTAAAAAAAAAAATCTTAAAAAAAAAAAGAGATGAGGAAATGGGAATAACCAGTTGTTGATTTAACAGTATTCGATAATATAAAATGGCAATCAGATTTTACTTAGAAGAGTTTGAAGCAACAGTAGTTATTGAGTTAATGCTATTGGTTGTACATGTACCAGGCACATACCCTATGAATACAATTGGTAGTTTAAAGGCATTGTGATGATGGCATCTTCTTAAATGAGATAGTGGATATAAAAGACTAAATTGAGCAAGATAACCACATGATATAGAATATTTGTTTATGCTTAAAAAAGACTATTGTAATATTTTGACTGGTTTAAAAATATAGAGCACTTTTAGCAGGTAGAAAAAACAGCATTACTTCTCATTTACAAACTTGATATTCTAGTACACTGGCCTGGAAAAACAGAGACAAAGTAAGGCAGCCCAGAGTGCCTAAGGATATAGGAGTATAAACCCCTTTTATAATCAGTTCAAAGTAAATATTGCTCTTTGCCCCTTTTCATGGCTCTCAAGAAAGGCCACATTTCTTCAGGGTGGAACTTTGCAGTAACAAAACCAAGACAAGATAGGAATGCAAATACTGTAAGGTCTCTATGGTAGGCAGTCTGAAGTGAGTGCTCTGCACAAAGCATGAAAGAGGGGTGGGGGTGGGGGTGTTACAATATCAAAACCAATATTGCAATTCTACCAGGGTATTTATTATGCTCTTATGTACCTTTTAAATCACCTAACAGGGGACATTTTCAAAGTGCACAACCCAAAAAGTTTTCATGTTAAGTAACTATCACTACAACAGCTGATCAGGGAAACCCATAATATTTGGGTTGGCTTGGAAGCCAGGTGGTTAACAATGAGCAGTTCATTGTTAGAGACTAAACTGGTAACGGCCATGTTACATAGTGGCAAAACATTTGGTAAACCTACTGTCTTGGAATATTTGAGCAGCAAAATGCACACTTAATGAAAGAAATTCTTAGGAGAAAATTACTAGATGAAAGCGTGTTTTATTAACATCATTGTCTAAAGTATTATAAGGAATTGGTGAAGTCAGGAAAACAATATACCCTATTTAAAGAAGTGAGAGGGGGAAGAAGGCATCTAGAAATTCTAAGATTTGGAGGGATACAAAATGAAATATTATCTGTCCATCTTCTTCCAGTGAAAGATAAAACTCAGATATACTTTAAGCCATAAGATATATGTTAAGAGCCCTGGCTAGTGGCTCAGTGGATAAGGTGCCGGCCTGCAAACCCAAAGGTTGCTGGTTCGATTCCTCAGCCAGGGCACATAACCAGATTGCAAGCCAGATCTCCAGCCAGATTCGTGGCTGGAGGCAGGTGAAAGGCAACCATATATTGCTGTTTCTCTTCGTCTCTGCTTCTCTCCCTTCCCTTCTCTCTGGAAACAATAAATAATAAAATCTTAATTAAAAAAAAGATATGTGTTAAGAATTGTGATTGGATTAATAGCCCAAGTAAATCTTTGAGTTGGATAAAATGACTCAGTGAA
The DNA here is from genome assembly GCA_004026585.1 of Noctilio leporinus. Lineage (NCBI taxonomy): Eukaryota > Metazoa > Chordata > Mammalia > Chiroptera > Noctilionidae > Noctilio > Noctilio leporinus. Next base: position 710,208 of record PVIW01000022.1, read on the forward strand.
GGAGGTCAAGGTGGAGAGGCATGAGACTGATAGTTTCAAAGTACCTGTGATTCAGCTTATGTATACATGAATTTTGTCCTAAAAGTATCAAACCAATATCAATATACTATAATTAAAAGTTTGCACAGCTGATACTTGAGAGAGAGAGAGAGAGAGAGAGAGAGAGAGAGAGAGAGAGAAAGGTCTTGAAAATAATTGTTGGTATAGTTATAGGCATAGAGAGGTGATTGGATTGATTTTTTTTTTTTAATGCAAGCCTGATTAAAAGAGACCATGATGATTCAAAATTTAAAATTGTCTTTAATATCTTTTTACAGATAGAAAGGAGCCTAAGTAGTTTACTCAGGTAATAGGAAGTGAATATTTTCCAGGTCCATCTTTGAGGGTGGCCAAGGAGGACAAAGAAAAAGGATGGGTCCTGGAGGACGGAGCCAAGAATATTTTCCTGGGAATGATGACAAGCTTAATCAATGACTATTCATTATCCCTGGGTAGCTGCGCCTTTCCATGTTATATTAACTGTATTTTAGGATTGCAGTGATCAGTACTGATATCAGCAACTCTCTATTTTTCTGGATGGGAGTATTTATTTGAATTATTTTGGTTCTCTTTCAGTGCATGGTGTGAATGTGATATGTGAATGTGTTTGTGTAGAATGGGGAGCAGGTAACTTATATCTGGACCTGCACAGAGACTATAATGTGATCCTGGGTTTTGAGTCTGATACTATGTTTGGGTGAGGATCTCACAATGTCTTCTCTAGGGAAGCCTGAATATACGTTGCATGCAGAATAAAGGGGTATGAATAGTGTTTTTTTGTGACCAGAATGACAGGCTATGGTAGACTATATATGGGTCAGCAAACACTGACTCTCCACTTTACACGTGAACCTGACAGAGGTGAAGCTGGATACTTGAAATTTTAGATGTTGGACTTGTGCAGGAAATTGTTTTGGCCTATAGAGTAAAGGCAAAAGTGACAGTGTTGCCCTGCTTTAAGAAATATCACAGCTGTTATCTAGCTCTTCTAAGCCTCTGTGATGACAGCACTATTAGGCAAGAGGCTCCGTGGCTCCGTGTCAGCTTGGAACCCAGAATCTGAAGAAATGAGATCACTTGAACCTGACACACATTCCAAAGCAGAACCACCTCAACAGGTCCCTGGGCCCCCAGGTGAGGGAAAAAAACAGCTTATATATACAGCTTACATATACAATATTTATTTATATAAGCAACTGAGATTTTGAGAGTGTCAGTTATGCAAATTTGTGGCAAAAGTTAACTCATATATATAATTCATATTTATGAGGTGAAGGTGTCTAAGGAAAACATCATTTTCCCTATTTTTAGGCATGACCTAACACTGTCAGAGAAGAAATGAGATCTGGATATGAACTGGCTGTTCTGAGTAGTAGTATATCTAACAACAGTCTAGTTTCTGCTGCAGAGAAGGGCTTCAAAAGCCAGGTAATTGGAAGCTGTAATTTTCCGAGTTGTGCTAGAACAATAGCTTACTAACCTACAGTCAGGGTTTTGTGCTAGGCAAAGCTAAATATGAAAATAAATGGAAAATGATTTTCTAAACCCATCTAGACAGGATTAACAACATAAACATGACAACTATAATAATGAAAAGAATAAGTGAAACAAGAAGAGTCAAAGGTATCATCAGGCTTTAGAACATAGAGAAGTGGACATTAGAATATGAAAGAATTGGGCTTGCATTTTGATTATGCTGTAAACGTATTACAAAGACTTGGGTAAATCAAATTAACCCATCTGAACTTTAGTATCACAGTCTTTAAATTGTGGCTATCAATGCCTACCTTCAAGGTTTATTGTAAACATTTAAATACACCGTATATGTCTAGGGCTAAGCATGAGACCTAGCACACTAATAGAAGACATGGTTATGGAGTGGTGGAATAAGAAAGAGATTGATGATAAAAGTAGTAATTGCCACACCAACTTGCAAAATATACAACAATTCCAAAGCCTAGAAACAGGTATAAAATAGGAGGTTCTTTCAATACGAAAGGAGAGAAGTATTAAAGCCAATGTACTTAAGTACCAACAAGTAGATTCTGGTAATACTTTATGACATGTTATTTCAGGATAAAACTTCGTAGAAAACACAATGATAAAGCAACTCAAAAAAACAAGTATGGTGGATTGCAATATTATAAAATGGAACAACTATAACCCCATATAATTTTTGTATATTTCTTGACAAAACAAGTCCATATATACAAAATTATCCTGTGGCATTTTAGTATTTTATTCTCATATGTACATTACTTTATTAAAAAATAAACAAACAAAAAACACCTGAAAGTTCACTGATCATTAAAGTTAAATGTGTTCTTTAGTTTTAAAGGAATAGGTTTTTTAAAGATTCTTCAAAAGATTAAATAAGTATAAGCTAATTGTTACATATTACTTTTATGCATTGAGATATGTATGAAATATGTATAAAATATTTATCTATGTTGGTTTGAACTTCAGTCAAAATAATGACTAAAAATGATACTTTATACAAATAACAATCAAAACTTCAGATTTTTTTCAGATATCTAACACCATTTTTATGATCTCTAAATACTATTAGTACCTTTCAACTTCTTAAAATGTCCTTTGAACTCTTGGTTTTTGAGCCCAGTACCTTTGGAATACAATGAGGTTGCTTGCTGAGCTCTTAGTATCTAACCTGAATTTACAAATATACTTGTACAAATTGATAGGTACTAAATGACAAATTTTATTATATTTGAATTATCTTTGCTTTTCTCAAATATTTTTCTTCTGAACTGCTTGCTTCTATTGGTTTTTTTTTTTTTTTCTTCTTCTTCTGTTTAAGCTACTTGTGTTTCATTGACCTGTGTTTCAGAAGAAAAGATTTTACTCTATCTAAGTAAGAGATGAGGGAAAAATCCCTGTGTTTAGTTTTCTCTCAAATGCTCTTAAACCCCATAATAGATGCTGCTATTAAGCCTCTAATAAATGGTGCTTGATGAGAATCCAACCACTCCGCTGTAGAACAGACAAAATATCAAGTCTTCAGTTAAATCCTCTCCTTACTCAGGTGCATGCTACTACATTCTTGTAAATCATAGCCTTTTCTAAAAACAAATGTAAAATATAACAGTGCTTTAGCTATTTAACTGTTAAGAATGACCTCATATGACCAATATATGCAACTTTGTTTTAAAAAATCTGTCCAGAATTTATATGTATTAATTTTTATATCATCCATAATTTTATTGTTCTCTTTTAGTCTATAAAGATACATGGATTAGAAATGAGTTACTGCTTTCCTATAATTATCCCATATTTAAGAGGCTAAAGAATTTTGGATATAAAAAGTACTCTACTGTTAACTTTGATTAAAAACAAACAAACAAAAAACCCTGTCTTACCTATGCTAAAATGAATTCTTCAGGTCAGAAAAGTCAGAATAGAAACACAAACAAAGGATATGAACCTGAGATTTCTGTCTGCTGAGCAGGGGACTCAGCAGGTACTAGGGTAGCAGTTTGCCTGAAGTTTGTGAAACAGTTGTCATGGCAACTGTGTTTCTATGCATCCTTGCTTGTATCAAATCAGGAATAGGACTGAGAAATAAGTTCCTATGTCAGAAACTGAGAACACAGGATAGTAAAATCTTGCAGTTATCTTTACCAAGAAAAAAATACAAAGGTGTATCTACCTGTGTGTTTGTACGCATGTGACTGTGTGTATGCATGTGTGATTGTGTCTGTATTTTAAGAAGAAAAGGGACATCAGGAGCATCAGTTAAGGAAATAATAAGCCATTATCTTTTTTCCTTGCAATGCATACATGTATCTGAGTTTCATTAAACAGCCATATAAAGTTTATAATGAGATTAATATATTTTACACCTTAATTTATTGAACTTGAACCAGATTACTAAATTAGACAGAAATTTGAATACACCTTTAATCATTCTATGTATGTTTTAAGATAAATATTATAATAAAGACAGAAAAATATATTACAGAGATTTTTCCTTTATGAAATCCATTGTGTAAGTTAAATCATGTTGTGTATAGTGACAAATATTAACATTTATGACACATAGATTGATGAAGTAGGCCCCTTAAAATGGCATGGTAACTAAATGCAATAACCAGTGTTGGTAATATTAATTAAAGTTAAATTATGTGTTCTAATAAGGAAAATAAATCTTGGTAAATATTAAGTGTAGAATCTTTTGTTTACTAGCAGGTCGGCTTATAAAGCTTCAGAGACTGAGGCAGAGCCAGCATTTCACTCAAATAGGAAGATTTACAAAATTAGGGAAAGAAGGTTGGTATAGTTTTGGGAATCCTTATATTTCTTCTTTATTTTATTTTATTTTTTTCTGTTGAAAACTATCTGGATCCTTTGCAGTGTGAGCTAATACAAAGAGCACTGCTCTGAAAAGTTGTGCACAGATTTTTGTGGAGAAATAACTACTTTTTTTTTTTCTCCAATAAATGTCCAGGGCTGTAATGTCTGGGTTATACTCTAAGTGTCTTTTTATAAAATAAATTGCCAGATTATTTCCTAAATGGTTGGGCTATTTTTTTATTCCCAGCAGCAATTTAGGAGAGACCCATTTCGTCCACATCTTTGCTAGTACATGATATTCTCACTTTTTAATGTTTGTTGTTTTCATGGACATGTAGTATGTCTCATTGTGGTCTTAATTTCTGTTTACCTAGTGGCTAGTGATGTTGAACATCTTTTCATTTGATTTCAATTTGTTAAATATTACTTTGTCTTTTGCACATTTTCTAATTGAATCATTTAGGTTATTTATGATTTGAGTTTTGAGAGTTCTTATACAAGGTCCGTCCTGAAAGTATTATAACATCATTATAATTAAAACAGTGTGTGCAACCGGTATTTTTGGGACAAACTTTATGTGTTCTAGATATGGCTCATTTGGCAGATATGTGGTTGGCTAAGATTTTATTCCAAATTTAACTTAAAAAAATTAACAGAGGTTTTCATAGAACAATATTATTAATTGGTATTTATTTTTGTTTTAGGGTTTTCTCTCTGATTTTTGTTTTTCTGCTTTCTTCTTAATGCTTTCTGTTGACTTACTTGAAATTGTTTTGAAATTTCATTTTGATTAATTTTTAGTGTTTTTTGTGTAACCCCTTGTATTCTATTAATACATAAGTAACAAATTCTGTTGTGTCAACATTTTGCCAGTTGGAGTGTCAAAAGCTTACCTTGTTTATACCCCTTTACTATCCTGCATTTATCTGAATACATTGGTATTCATATTAACAGGTTTATAATTTTTACTTAACGGTCAAACATAATTAAGAAAGTCATAAGTCAAAAGAATGTTTATTATAGTTACCAAGAATTTTATTTTTCTGCTTTATATTTTTCTTCCTGATATTCAAAACTTATTTCTTTTAGTTTTTATATATAAAGAACCTCATTTAATCATTTTTAGAGCAGGTCTGAAATTGAAAAATTCATTTGATTTTCTTGTATCTGTAGTGTCTTGATTTCTTGATTTCCCCTTCATTTCTGAAGAGCATTTCATTCAATATAGAATTCTATGTTGACAGTTCTTTTCTTTCAGCACTTGAAAAATATCACACCCCTTCCTTCTGATCTCTGATTTCTGATGAGCAAATCACTATCATAAAAATTGTTTTTCCTATAGACATATAAGCAATGCTTTGTTTCTTTGGCTGCTTTCAAGAATTTTTGTTTGTCTTCAGTTTTCGAAAGTTTCATTTTGGTCAGGTGGGTGGAGGTGGCAGAAGATAAAGGGAGTCTAAATGGCAGTGGAAGGAGACTCAGGATGGTGAACACACAATACAAAATACAGATGATGAACTGTAGAATTGTATACCTGAAACCAATATAATTTTACTAAGCCTCATCACCCCAATAAATGCAATTAAAAATAAACAAATACCTAAAAGCCCCAATGACACAGCATAAAAATGTTTTATTAGAATGTGCCATGAGAGGAATTTCTTTGAGTTTATCCTATTTTATAGTCACTCGCCTTCTCAAATAAGTAGATTTATACTTAGTATTAGCATTCTGTGTTTTGTTTTGTTTTGTTTTGTGTGTAAAATTTGGGGAATTTTCAGCAGTTATTTATTGGACTATTTTTAAGTGTCATCCTATTTTCCTTCTCCTTATGAAGCTGTAATGACACAAATGTTTTATATTTTGTTATAATCTATATGCCTTTGAGATTATGTTGATTTTTTCTCAATTTGTTTTCTCTCTGTTGTTTACATTGGGTAATTTCTATTGTTTTATCATCAGAATGACCTCTTCATTCTGTTATTGAGCTCATCAACTGTTTTTCTTTCAATTATATTTTCTTAGTGCTATAAATTCCACTCAATTCTTCATTATATTTTTTATGAATTTGCTGAAGTTTTCTATTTGTTATTTGTATCAAGTATGTTCATAATGCTTCTTGAAATATTTTCATAACAGCTGATTTAAAATGTGAGATACTTTAATACCCATTTCATCTTATCGATGGCCTATGTTGGTTATCTTTTTTCCATTTTGTTTGAGATTCTGCTGATTATCAGTGTAATGACTAATTGTTGATTGCAATTCAGACATCATGATCTCTATATTATACTACTCTGGATATTACTTAAATCTGTGTCGTAGCATATCTTCTCTGCCACTGCTCTGATGGATAAGGGGAGCACCACCTCATTACTTACAGTTTGAGATATAACTCAGCCTCTGGGGACAGGGTGGGGGAAGGGTAGGGTTTGAGGGTCACTTTGTTGCCCTTGGGTAAAATGAGGTGGGAGGTCAGGCTCCTATCCCTGCCACCCACATGGCTTCCACTAACACCATGAAAGGGTGGTGTTGCTCTTAATGAGTGTTGATGACAATCCCAACACCATCCTAGTGGGGAGGGAAAGAAGCATCTTGCTACCTTTAGCGGGGCTAGAAATCAAGGCTCCCTATATAGTAGCTGAAGGAGGGTGGGGGAAGGGTGGGACAGGGCACCTTGTTATTGCCTGTGCAGATGAAATACCAGACTTCCTGCCTGGTCCTCTCTGAGGCCACCACAGGGGACCTCCTGGCACCAGGGTAAGGGTGGACATCGAATAGTTTTCCACTGGACATTCGCGGTGTGAGTGAGGATAAGACTGCAATTCTTTTCTGTGTCTAAGTAGGTTTTTAATACCTAAAAGTTTCTGCATGAAATTTCCTGTCTTGCTTGGCTGTCCATTCCCAGACTTAGCTGGAGAAAGGATTCCGGAGACTTTTCCTTCACTTGTTGCCATTTCCAAGTTTACAACTTCTCCATAATCCAATCTGGGCCATAAAAGGCAAAAATAAAATGTGGATAAATCAACACTGTATCATTTGTCATTCCCCAGTTTGTCTTCTCCCTACACTCATATATATACATATATGCTGCAAGTTTTTAGTTTACTCAGCCAAAAGTATAAGGAGTAGTCTATCCACTTCACTTTTTCAGAAGCAAAAGTCAGGTTACATGATCAAAATACAGTGAGTCTCTCAGCAGGTCACCACTCCCACCCTGACCCATTGCTCCTCTGCTGCGTTTCTGTGGAACAGCAGCAGCAATCCTACTCAAAGTAAGGCCTGTGCTCCACACTCTCCAACTGCTCTCCACTCTCCTCAGGATTAAATTCGAATTCCTCATACAGCCCATAATGCTCTATGTAACCTAGCTCTCTTCTTCACAGTTACCTTTTCTCTTACTGGTTTCCCCCATGACTTAGTCCACACTGGTCTTTTGGCATTTGTTTATGTCCCCTGCACACTCCACATCTGTTCCCTCTTGAAGGCATTTCACTCTCTCCTACAAACCACTACCTAGTTACTGACATGGCTCATTCCTCGTTGCCTTTAGATCTCTGTTCAAATGAAATCTTCTAAAGAGTTTTTTTATCAACCTGTCTAGAATAGCACCATCATGTTGGTCACTTCTTGTCCTAGGACAGTTACTTTTTTAAGTAGGCAAAATAAAAAAGTAGATAATAAATACTAATTAAATTGAGTTGAATTATTTAAATTAAATAGACATATCACAAAAAAAAAAACATAGAAATGTATATATGTGTGTGTGTATATATATATATATATATATATTTTTTTTTTTACTTAATGGTTGGCTGAAAATTTATTTGAAAATATCTAGTAGCAAGATCAGTGTTTGGGTGATATATATATATATTATATTATATATTATATATATATATACATTCTTTTTGACAAATAGCCTGTTAGCATGCTCATTTTCAAATGTATACTTATATTGTCTTTGGAATGCTCTGCATGATAGAAACTGATTGTCCCTCTATAGACTAATTAAAATGAGCTTGCTGACATTTATTTATTTAAAGATTTTGTTTCATCATTTCTAGAAAGAGGGGAAGGGAGAGAGGCAGAGAGGGAGAGAGACATCAATGTATGGTTGCTTTTCACCTGCCTCCAGCCACAGATCTGACTGGAGACCCGGTTTGCAACCGAGTTATGTGCCCTGGCTGGGGAATCGAACCTGCGACCTTTGGGTTCGCAGGCCGGCACCTTATCCACTGTGCTACCAGCCAGGGCTAATGACATTATTTTAAAATCTTACAAAGTTTCACTTAATTTTCTAATTTAGAATTATATTTTATGGTAGATTAAGATTACACATTTAAGGCCCTGGCTGGTGGCTCAGTGGAAAGGATTCGGCCTGCGAACCCAAAGGTCGCGCATTTGATTCCCAGCCAGGGCAACATAACCAGGTTGCAAGTCAGGTCTCCAGCCAGTTCTGTAGCTGGAGGCAGGTGAAAGGCAACCATACATTGATGTTTCTCTCCTTCTCTGCCTCCCTCCCTTCCCCTCTCTCTAAAAATAATAAATAAAATCTTTTTAAAAATTACACATTTAACCTCTATTATTAAAATAAATGTTACTACATCCTTTAGCCTCTAGACAACGCAGTCAATCTGTCAGTATTTAAATAGCCTCCAGGAATCATCAAAATGAACTGGGCTCCAGGGTGCTGTTTCCTGCTTTCATTTCAACTCACTGAGTAACCTTGGGAAAGTCATTTCACCTTTCATAGCCAAGTTTTGTTGGTATAAAAAGGAAATAGCAGCACTGAACTCTCATAGGTGCTATGTCCAATAATTCATTTTTGAAGCCATCCTAAAGATGTTTATACTCACAATGTGCAAATTGCTATTTGAACTATAACACCCAAGTCAACCCACATCTTTGCCTTGATCACATAAAAGGCTAAAAATCATTTTAAAAAATGGCTGTGAGTTTTTTCTCCAATGTGCTCTTTTCCAGGGAGAAATTGGATTATTTCCTAAAATTATTAAGCAACACATATTGCAATTGGGAGCAAAATAATCTATGAGAAGACCAATAATTAAGCATACAAATGCTCTTTTATGCTTTATCTTTAATTTTAAATCCTTATTTTTTTGTTAGTACAATTTTCCAATTATAAGCATTTTCCCAACCATTTATCAAGTCTACTCTAAAAAATAGCTTTTTCTTCTTATGTTCCAAAAGGAAATCCATTTTTAATTTGTGACACATTTATGAAAGACTTACCCATTAGAAAACTTCGAGGAATGGGCAATACAGACGTGAATGTCTTACACTTGGCAAATAACAAAGTGGGGAAAAGGTCTAATAACTAAATAGTACAATTGGAAATCCATTAGAAAAACAAATGTAAAACACAAGAAGCCTGCTTTGGACTTCTAAAGTTGACTGGCACAATATACATTTAAATGTTTGAAGTCATAATAACATCATTAATAAATGTATGCCTGGTTTAAAGAAAACATTGTTTTCTAAAATGCTAAAGTCTATTCCCATAATGTATCTTCTTTTCTGGCAAAATCGAATATTACACACTAGTTATTTTAAGTCAGAGGATGCTACCCTACTTTCACCTTTCAGGACGGCAAGAGCAAATGTCTAATTTCCAGATCAGCAGAGAGGCCCCTTCACCAGTTTTGTCCAAAAGTTGAATCCGATTTAAATTCTATGCCAGGAACGTGCCTCATCCCTTTCACTCAACCAACTTTCAAGTGACCTCTTGAAGAAAATACGTTCTAACCCAGTTTTTTCTTCTTCTTCTTCTTCTTCTTTTTGTACTTTCTTTTTCTGCTCTCTTTCTCTAAGATGAAAAAGGATCACAATGGTGAACCTCTTTTTTGGTAGCACTATATAACATTCAATTTGGCCATGAAGTCAGCAGCATGGAACATTGTAGACAGAAGATACAGCCAGTGGAAAGACATGCAAAGAGCTGAGCACTTGTATTTGTCACTGGGGTTTCAGTGAGAGAGGAAAGGTCACAAAGAATTAGGTGGGAAACATAATTAGGAGGACTCTAGTTGTAAGCTTTGTGATGGTGTTTTATAGTCTCAAATTTAATCCTTGCCCCACTGCCAGAAACTTAGGATAATTGTTCCATTTTGTCAAATGAAGAACATACTTTTCAGAGAAAGTAACTAACACACTAACATTCCAGAGAGTGATAGAGTCGAGATTTGCGCTAGATCCATCTGGTTTCACATCCTGTAATTTTACGCTTCACCACACCAAGCCCTGAAGCTGCAATCAATTCTGGATTCTCTTCCTTTTCCCTCATTCTAAATAGTATGGTGATTGTTTTTCTAGGAATTTCTCACATGATATCTTCCCTTCACAGTTGCCAACTTACATCGCATGGGCTGATTTTAATAAACTCATTCAACGATACTTACTCTGCACTAGAGATTGTGAATAGTGCAATCAATAAGATGCTTATTTTCTTACGAAGCTTGTAATAGAACTGTCTTCACACATATCCTATAATATTGATGTGGGCTGACCAGCAGAAAATACAGGAAAGGACCATGGTCTAAAATATTTGTATAACACTAAGTCTTCATAAAAATACAGTATCATATAAAGGAACCACGGACATGGACATGGACAACAGGTGGGATTGACTTTGAAGGGAATGGGTGGGTGGGGAGGGGGACAGAGGGGAGCAAAAAGGGGATGGATGTAATACAACAACAATAAAATTTTAAAAAATACAGTATCATAGGTATAAAACATAAGGACAATTTTAAAACTTTGCTTCACTACTTTGATTTTAAAAGAAGAACGATCACAACCTTGCAGGAAATGGAGATTATATTTCAATCTGGAAAATTAGTTCATTGTACACAAACATCCATATTGCCAAATTAGCTTAAAGAGGGATTGGTATAATATATCTATCTATATCTAAGTCTATATTCATACAGGAATAAATGTGGTCCTATATAGTAGAGTTTATGAAGGTTGTGCTATTTTTTCTTGTTTTATTATTTTATTGTTGTTGTGTTACATTCATCCCATTTTCCCTCCACTGCTCTCCCTGCCCCACCCTCCTCATTCCCCCTCCCACAGTCAATCCCACATGTTGTCCATGTCCATGTCCATGCTGGTTCCTTGGCTAAGCTGTTCTTCTTCTTTGCCTCTTTCTTCCCCTCCCCTCTGCACATTGAAAGTCTGTTCCTTGTTTCCATGCCTCTGGTTCTATTTTGCCTATTTGTTTGTTTTGTTTATTAGTCTCCTGTATTGGGTGAGATCATATGGTATTTGTATTTCACTGAGTGGCTTATTTCACTAAACATAATACTCTCTAGTTCTATCCATGTTGTCCCAAAAGGTAGGAACTTCTTTCTTTCTGCTGTGTAGTATTCCACTACATAAATGTACCAAAGTTTTTTATCCATTTATCCACTGATGGACACTTAGGTTGTTATAAATAGCACTGCTATGAAAGTAAGGGTGCATATACACCATGTTTATGGATGGGAAGAATTAACATCATTAAAATGTCCATACTGTCCAAAGCAATTTGTAATGCAATCCCTATTAAAATACCAGTGACATATTTCACAGATCTAGAAAAAGCACTTCAAAAATGTATATGGAGTCAACCATGAATAACCATAGCAATCTTGAGAAAGAAGAATGAAATAGGAGCAATCATAATACTGGATATTAAACTATATTATAAGGACACTATAATCAAAACAGTCTGGTACTGGCATAAAAATAGACATATAGATCAATGGAACAGAATAGAGAACCCAGAAATAAGCCTAGGTTATGCTCTTTAAAGGCATGTTACTTCACTCGTTCCTTGCTTCTCAACAATAATATATAGAATTTATTAAGCACTAAATCTGTGATCTTATTGAAAAAGAAATCATTTCTTACCTCCAAGCAGTAGTCTGCATGTCACATTTTAGTGATTTCAATTTAGTACACACTGCTTTAACAATTTTGAGCACACTGCTTTAAAAATATAGCCAAACATAGGAATTATAATATCACGTTGAAAACAAAATTAAATTCTTAACTTCAGAATGTAACTTTCCTCCTTCTGTGAATGTTTTTAACTATATTTCTCTGACAGCTTCTAAATGCCCAGGCAGAAACAGAACACTATTCAAAATCTGCATGGAGAAAGCGCCAGAAGTAAAGCTGGGGCCAGCCTTGGTGCTTCCAAGTTCAGCTTCAAAACCCTGGACCCAGCCCTTTGGATCACAGGACCTTATCTCCCTTATAGCATAATGACAGTGTTCAAGTAAATTATGGTGAGATCTCTTGAAGTCTGGGACAAGAAGTTTCTATTCATTTTGGGGGAGACTTCAGCTCTTTATGCCTGGTGTATATCACCCCAAAATTTGACATGCTGTCTCAAGGAAAATCATAGAAAATGAAACATACTACTGCACGATTTACATTTGTCAGAAATTTAACTAAAGTATACTTTCTGGAGATTCAATAAGGCTGATTGAAATGACAAGAGATCAGCACTTCGAAAATTCACAAGGTGATGCTGTGTGATTATACATTCTATCAAAAATATTAAGGTTAATTAGGATGTACAGCTACCTTAAATCTGTATGTATTTCAGGATACAACTTAAATTTAAATTTAAAGTATGTGATTATTTTTAGATTTACCATTAGGCATATTTGAATGAAAAAGACTGATAGGTTCAATTCACATTCTTTTATAAGCAAAATGATTATTTAATAATTATAGGTCAATATTATTATATCAACTTTATTGACAAGGCAGCCAATTAGAAAGATTTTGAAACCTAAGGATGAAAGCTAACATGGGAAAACTATAGGAAAATAAACCAAGGCAAAATGGTAAGGCTAAAAAATCATTTCATCTACTTTTGCTTTAAATTGGTGTATACTGTGGGTATAAATACACTTCCACTTAAAGAGAAATTAATTTGACACAGCTTGTACATATTTTATTGAATGCAATATCTTCAGCAGTAATTATAAATGTTTATTAGCAATTTAGTAACTGTTTTTCCAGAAGGTAAATATTAAAACCCATTTATAAATATGGAAAACTATGGCCAAGAAAGTTTTTTTTTTTTTTAAAGATTTTATTTCATCATTTCTAGAAAGAGGGGAAGGGAGAAAGGCGGAGAGGGAGAGAGACATCAATGTATGGTTGCTTTTCACCTGCCTCCAGCCACAGATCTGACTGGAGACCTGGTTTGCAACTGTGTTATGTGCCCTGGCTGGGGAATCGAACCTGCGACCTTTGGGTTTGCAGGCCGGCGCCTTATCCACTGCGCTACCAGCCAGGGCCAAGAAGGTTTTTAGATGGGTATCCATCATAGAAAAGCTTATGACAAAACTGATGTCTATCACTAAACAAAATGTATTTATTTTTGTCTCTAAATTTAAGGTAAAGAAACATCATTAGTTCTTAATAAAATTAGTTTTCCTTTTTAAAATTGTTTACATGTATTAAGAAAAAATTAGGTAACAATTGATTAGATTTCAGAGTTCTTTTAGCAAGCACTACTTGACCTTGGTTGAATTACTAATAAAAACATTAATGTGCCCCTAAACCAGCACACAAATGGACTGCAGCTATTTCACGTGTGCTCCCACCATCTGCTGTAGAGTGTAATCATCATTGCCATAAACAAAAGCATTTGTAATTTATTACACATCAATGACATCATGCTAAGGTTTTTAAACTTGCTGGAGTTTATGAATTACACAGGAGTTTATAATTTACAATGTGCTTTCATTATCCCCTTTTAACTTCATAACAAACTTAAAAATGAGAAAGAAAAGTATTTTTGTCTCCATTTTACATATGAGGAAATTAGGCCAAAATAAATGGCATGGTGTTCTCAGAACAGGGAGTTAGAAATACAAATTTAGTATTGTTCAAATTTGTTTTGGCTTACCCCCAAACTAAACAAAATAACTCTATTTGTTGTCTTCTGACAGACATTAATACTGAGAACAAACCAAATTATTTCAAACTGCAAAACATTCAAATGGGAGAAATAAATGAGGAATGGATCAGACTAATAGATAATTCATTTGGAAGTGGCAATGTAACAAAATATTTTTAGAATGTGAAATGTAAACTTAAAATGTAAACAATCAATTTACAGCCTTAACTTTAATTAATCATTATACTGATCAGGTGAAACTATGAAAAATAAATAGCTTCTAATTTTATCACTTTAATATTAGTAAGAGAACCCATCCAAAGTTTGAAAGTCATTTTTTGATGCTCTATAAATTATCAAAATGGAGTTTTTTTTTATGGAAATTGATTTGTCTTACATTAAATATTCACATAAAATATAGAAGTGTTCTTCCTTCTTAAAAATACCTTTTCATAAAAGGCAGCATCTACTTTTATATTAAACTTTTATCTAGAGAGTTAAAGTTTTATAAGGTTTAAGGTTATAAAATATTAAAATGAAGGCTGAGGTTCTGATATGTTCAGTTAAAGGAAGTGAGATGAGGCTTTCCTTTTTAAAAAACTCTTACATTTTATATAGAACATGAGAACTGAAATAGAGTGAACTGCACAAATTCCCTGAAGGACAATGGTGATTGGCTGATTCTCTTTCATGTGTCATAACTGGCATTCTAAGACTCAGTTAAAATAAATATTAATCTGGACAGTTACTTTCACTGATTTGAATTACTGATTTATTTTTTATATCTGAGTTTAATTATGTAATGTAAACTTCATCATCTCCAGCCTATGCAATATTAAAAAATATTTTGAATCATAGTAACATAGACAAATAGTAACCTGGTAGTTAACTATCAAGCCCTAAATGTATCATTTTTATGAGAACAAAGTCACAATAATTTCAACATATTACCATCAACATCTGTGTGTTTCAAAATGGCCTTGTATCATTTAGAAAGTGTTTTTATATACATTTATTAATTTTGCAGTAAAATCATTTTTCCCAAGAAAATGAATCTCATATTTTCCATAACAATCTGTAGCAGATGAATGTTTCTCTAACATCATATTTGGAATATAATTGTAATAGAAATAAATACTGATGAGTATAAATCATACTCCCAAGCCAAATTTAGTGGAAATATCATATACTTGTATCACTGGACAAGATATTGAACATGTCTAGTTTACAGATTTTCATAAAACTAGATGTGTGGGGTGGGGAGTTAGGGTGCTCTCTAAAATAATAATCAATATATTTTCCCATGTAAACATTGGGGGCCTTATAAGTTATTCTTAATGTTGCAGAAATATAACAGGTAGCCATTTCATACCATTTTATTTAATTATAATTAATAATATTGTATTTTTCCTAAAACCAAAATCTCATAAGACAATGCATGTGAAGACATTTCTTTTTCTGGTACTACATAATGAATGGAAATGAATTAATAGGCAGTGGTATTCTTTTTTAAAGTATATTTTATTGATTATGCTGCTACAGTTGCCCCAATTTTTCCCTTTGCTCCCTTCCACCTGGTATTCCCCTTCTCTCCAGCGGTCCCACCCTCACCTTAGTTCATGTCCATGGGTTGTGCATTCTTTGGCTTCACCCTTTCCTATACTGTTCTTAGCATCCCCCTGTCTATTTTGCTCATAACAATTCTGCTTCTTGACCCCTGAACAATTTCCCCCCTTATCCCCACCTCCCCCAGCTGACCTCTCCAAATGATCTCCAGACCTAGGATTCTGTTCCTATTCTGGTTATTTAGTTTGTTTTTGCTTTTGTTTTTATTCTTTAGATTCAGTTGTTGATAGTTGAGAATTTGTTGTCATTTTAATGGTTTAATCTAATCTAATCTAATCCAATTTAATACTTTAGATCTTCTTTTTCTTAAAGAAGTCCCTTTAACATTTCATATAATAATGGCTTGGTGATGATCAACTCCTTTAGCCTTGCCTTGTCTGCAAAGTACTTTATCTGCCCTTCCATTATGAATGATAGATTTGCTGAACAAAGTAATCTAGGTTGTAGGCCCTTGCTTTTCATTACTTTGAATGCTTCTTGCCAGCAAAGCCCCTTTTGAGAAATCAGCTGAGAGCCTTAGGGGAACTCCTATGTGGGTAAGTCTTTGCTTACATCTTTCTGCTTTTAAGATTCTCTCTTTATCTTTAGCCTTTGGCATTTTAATTATGATGTGTCTTGGTATGGTCTTGTTTGGGTCTATCTTATTTGGAACTCTCAGTGCTTCCTGAATTTGTATATCTATTTCCTTCACCAAATCAGGGAAGTTTTCTTTCATTATTTTTTTCAAATAAATTTTTAATTTTTTCTCTTCCTCTTCTCCTTTGGCACACCTATGATTCAGATATTTGTACATTTAAAGTTGTCTCAAAAGTTCCCAATCCTCTGCTCATTTTTATTTTTTTCAATTTTTGTTTCATCGTTCTGTTCCAGGTGAACATTTATTTCTTCCTTTTGTTCCAATATGTTGGTTTGAATCCTGGATTTTTCCCCATCATGGTTCACACCCTATAGATTTTTCTTTATTGTACTTTTTTTTTTTTTTTTTTGATTTTTTTTTTTTTTTTTTTTTTTTTTTTTTTTTTTTTTTTTTGATTTTTTTTTTTTTTTAAATTTTATTTCATTATTTTTAGAAAGAGGGGAAGGGAGAGAGGCAGAGAGGGAGAGAGACATCAATGTATGGTTGCATTTCCAGCCACAGACCTAACTGGAGACCTGGTATTCTACTTTTTATAACCTCCACTTCTTCCTTTACTTTGTGGTCATATGCAATCATTTCACTGAGCATCCTACTCACCAGTGTTTTGAACTCTCCATCTGATATGTTGGATATTTTCATTTTGTCTACTTCTTTTTCTGGCTTTGGTTCTGTTCTTTCATTTGAGCCATATTATTTTGCCTCCTCCATTTGGCAGCCTCCCTGTGTTTGTTAGATAGAGCTGCTTTGACTCCATATTTTGGCACTGTGGCCTAATGTAGAAAGTGTCTTGTAGGGTCCAATGGTGCAACCTCTTCTATCACCCAAGCTGGGTACTTAAGGTGTGCTTTTTTAAAAAAAGACTTTGTTTAGACAGAGGGGAAGGGAGAGAAACAGAGAGGAAGAGAAACATTAATGTATGGTTGCCTTTCACCTACCTCCAGCTACAGACCTGGCTGGAGACCTGGCTTGCAACCTGATTATGTGACCTGTCTGGGGAATCGAACCAGCCACCTTTGGGTTCATAGGCCAGCACCTTATCCACTGTGCTACCAGCCAGGGCAAGGTGCATCTTCTAATGGAACTATATATGCAAATGCCTCACTGATTGTCAGAGTCCTTTTCATCTGTGATTTATGATTCTACCTGCCTTTGTTGATATTACGGACTATTAAAATACTAACTCAAAGAATTGGAAACAAGGTATTTTTCCATTTTTGGTATTATAGAGAGTTATTTTGATATGTCAAACTCAATTAAATATTTATATTAATTTTATTTTTCTATATGGTAAATATTTCCAAAGTTTCATACAACCAGATTTTATATAATTTATAATTGATCTCTCTTTCTGAGCAGCACTATAGGGTACTAATATGTAATTCAGTTCATACTAGAATCTAAATTCCCAATATGTAGCAAAAATCTGATGCATAAGAGAAAGTGTTTGCTTAATCAGTGGAGGAATTCAAAGTTCATAAGGCCACACTAAAATATGTACTATGTCTCTTTTTATTTATTTCTATTATTTTAAAGATTTTATTTATTACTTTTAGAAAGAAGGGAAGGGAGAGAGGCAGAGAGGGAGAGAGACATCAATGTATGGTTGCCTTTCACCTGCCTCCAGTTACAGACCTGGCTGGAGACCTGGCTGGAGACCTGGCTTGTGTGCCCTGACTGGAAATCGAACCAGTGACCTTTGGGTTCACAGGCTGGCTCCTTACCCACTGTGCCACCAGCCAGGGCCTGTGTCTCTTTTTAACATAGTGTAAGTCTTGCTCATTTAAAACTACAAATTATGGCCTACATCATAAGCATAAAGACAAAAATCAACAGCCTTGCCCTATGGGAACAGGTAAGAAAGGTAACGTACAATTCTGAAGAACATTCAAGTTATTTCTCAAACTTCTTTGGCATTTGTGAGGAGAGTTTTGGAGTAGTTATATTTTAAAGAAGAGACATCTTCTATGATGGTTAGCTAAACTAAAAATTAAAAACAATATATTTTATCTTTCAAATATAGAAGTTACCATCAAACTGAGACTTTGTCATATTTAAGCCATTACTTAAATTTTGAATTTAATAAAATGAGTAAAAACAGTAAAGGTTCTAAATACACCATAGCATATTATAATAATAGTTACTCTGTAATATATTTTTAATAACTTTGTGTGCCAATATTTAGTAATATTAAAAGATTTATTAAAAATGTAAAAAGCCCTGACCAATGTGTCTTAATTGGTTGGGCATTGTTCTGAAAAAGCAAAGGGTCACTGGTTTGATTCCCAGTCAGGGCACATACATGTGTCAAGGACTCATTCCAGGTTGGAGCATGTGCAGAGGCAAGGGATTGTTTCTCTGTCACATCATTGTTTCCCTCTCTCCCCCTCCCTTCCTATCTGTCTGAAAATAAGTAAATAAAGTACTTTTAAAATGTAAAAATAATTTAAATTTAATAAAGAAAACAAAATCTAACTTGGATTCTAAAAATTGTTGACACTATTACAGATGTCCCCATTGTCCTCACTTTGCCTCCCTGGACCCAGCCCCACCCCCTGCCTTCACCACATTGTTGTCTGTGCCCATGGGCTATAAATATGCATGTTCTTTGGCTAATTCTTCCAGTGCCCTCTATCTCCCCTCCCCTCAGAGATCTGGCAGTTTTTTCATATATCCATGTCTTTGGTCCTATTTTGTTTGTCATTTTATTTCGTTCAGTAGATTCTACATATGAATGAGATCATATGGCATTTCTCTTTCTCTGACTGATATATTTTGCTTAGAGTAATAATCTCCAGGTCCATCCAAATACTATCTACAAAAAAATTGAGATGCTTGATAGTATTATCTTTTTCTGAGAGTATTAAATTTTCTTTTGGTAAAAAGATAATGTATGAGCATCACCATTTCATAGGTGAGGAAAGTCAAATTCTAGTTTGGACTTATTCTTGGAATATAGCCCACTAAAGGAGCACAACAAAAACAAACCTGTTTTTACTTTTTTCTTTAGCCCTTTTCCTTTGGCAGGTCTCAATTGAAATTTTTGTCTGACCTAAGGGTCATTTTCTGTTTTGGTTTATTGGGGTCACATCCAATACCTGAACAGCACATTAATAATTGCCTTAAGGAACAAAGATATGGGCAGAATGTAAGGTTGTCTTTTCTCTTTCTGTGTATGTGTGTGTATGTATGTTTTAACCTAAGGACATGGATCTGGGCTGGCTTGATAGTTTTAAAGTCAATTTTTCTCTTCCTAGATTGAAACAACCTTCAATCCATGGCCTTTTGCATAGAGTCCACATCCTGCCCTATGAATCAGCAAAGGATTTGTGGGTAAACAGTAGCTGCACATGAGTTTATTTTAATTTCCTTCTCTCTACTCCAGGGTGTTGCTTCATTAAAATCTTGCCATCTTGGTTTCTGTTTTCGTTTGTGTACTTGTTTAATTTTTCCTTTTCAGCTGGAGGAGTATATGATTCCAACTTCTGTCAAACTGTCAGAAACTTCAATTTAAGTAAAACAGAAATTGGGTTTTACAAAGTTTCTGATTTTACAAAATCTCGTAACTTCACATTTTTACTGTACTGAAATCCAAGGGGGAAATAATTAAACTATTGAGATAATTTTGAGTTATTTCTAATTTTAAGTGAAAATATTCAGTACTCTGTTTCTAATAACATAGTATTGCAAGCACTGACTGAGCGGCTTAAATGCCTAGCTTCACTGCATTTGAAATGCTGCCTCGGAAAATAATTTTTTTAATTATCAAGTTTCAGTTTAGGTTATATTTCTTTCTTTAAGACTTTATTTATTAATTTTAGAGAGAGTATTATTTTCAGAGAGAGGGGAAGGGAGAGAGGCAGAGAGGGAGAGAAATCAATGTATGGCTGCCTTTCACCTGCCTCCAGCTACAGACCTGGCTGGAGACTTGGCTTGCAACCTGATTATGTGCCCTGGCTGCAAATTGAACCAGTGACCTTTGGGTTCGCAGGCTGATGCCTTATCCACTGTTCTACCAGCCAGGGCTAGGTTATATTTTTATGTGGACTTGGGTAACTAATTATGGAAACTTCCTATGGTCTGAATTATTCCTAAACTCAGCAGTATTAATTTAAAACAACCTGAAACATCAAAACGGTAAAATGTTGCTTTCTTTAGAAAACTATGCATTGAAATATTAAGATAGCAATTATACACTATAAAAAGTACCTAATAATTGATTGACTACCAAGGTTTAGTTAGAGAACTAATCAAAGGACATGGACACAGAGACACAGACTGAATGAAGCAACAATTATTTATGAGGACTAATTAACCAACAAAGAGAATGAGCAAAGCAACAATATTTATTTTGAGCAGTTGGCATAAGATAATTAGCTCTGTTTCTTGAATGCAAAGATGAATTACTTGCCCAAAAGTTTCATGTCTGTTGGAAATATAATATCAGAAGAAACACCATAGAAATGGTTTGTAAATAAAAACAACAACAACAAAAAAACGTGTTAAGTGCTGAAATATAAGTAAGACCAGAGAAATCAAGAGAGATGCTTGGGTACTCACCCATAAAAATTGGAAAATTGAGGGTGATATGAGATGGTTTTATCAGATTTAAACTCTGAATTTTATATTCAGAGGAGAATATTAAATACATAGATACCATCATAACTTGTTTGATGTTCATTTAAAATCTACAGGGCTGTTGCAACTTGGCATTCCGAACCCATTCCCCAGTCTCTATACACACATCTGTTGTAGAAGTCTTTGCCATGGTTGTAATGTTTCCCATATTTTCAATTGTTTGATCAATATTCACTTAACTGTAAGCTTCACAAGATAAGTGACCATTGTCTGCATTGCATCTGTAATGCTTACACAGCATCTGCTGGGGTAAATACATCTTCACTAAATGAAGAAATGCAATAACTGATATGGCCACCTGCCAGTGCTAGTGCACCCAGGCTTGAATGGTCATCCCTGATTTAGGTCTAACACTAGACAGCAGAAACTGACCATAAAAATTGTTTCCTTGACATTGTTACCTGGAGCTTTCAGCTCTTCCTGTTGTCTAATTATTTACTTTCTTGTAATTAATTTTGAGGTGTAATTTCAATGCAATAAAATGTATGCAAAGGGTACAGCTTGCCCAATTTTAACTAATGTGTACATGGGTGAAAACGTCATCATAACTTAATTATATTTTATTTCCCTTATATAGAAAGCTTCATTGTACCCCTTGAAAGTCAAATCCCCATCAAACATTTTCATCAGGCAAAGACTGGTCTAGTATCCACCATCATAGATCTCTGGCTCCTCATAGGACTTCATATGAATAAGGTCATAAAATATGCACACCTTTGTGTCCAGCTCCTTTTGTTCAATGTTTTTGAGATTCATAGCTTTTTAAAAATTTTTCAATAGTATTGCATTGTATAAGTTTATCATAATTTTTTAAAATTATTCATTTTCTTGTTTGATTGTTTCCAGATTTTGATTATTTTGAATAAAGTTTCCAGTTACCATATTCTTGTTTACATTCCTTGGAATTCTGGCCACAAGATGATCAAATCTATGGTCCCACTGATGTCCCTGAATCTCTGGAGATTTTTATGCATATTCCTGTATGCATAGGGAGAAGGAAAATATAGTTCATAATTTTCCCTTCTCTAAGAGAGCTGGCCTAAAATAAATAAAAGTTATCAATGCTGTTTGCTGCTTTTGTTACACAACATATCACAGATTGGCTTGGGGCCCTGCCTGCTCACTTGCTTAGTTTTCAATTCCTGGCCCAACTTCAGTTCTCCCATTATCAGTTTTTCAATCAGAACCAGAGTCTCCTTGTGAACACCAACGTGTTATGAAAGGTAATGAGGAGACAAATTAGAAAAAGAAAAGAAAAATTGATTGCTAAATGTATTGTTGCCTTACTTCTGACATTTCTGTAAAATTATTAACTTGTTTTTTGAAAACATACCTGAAGTCTGAGACAGACTTTTCTGGGACCAACATAGCACAACATGTTTCTTAACTATGAGAGATTTATATGTTAGTAATACACATATTATTAAACAACTAAAGCACAGCTGCTATTTATTTGCAGTTAGAACATCACATTCAGATAAGTCAATCCAGGTATGAAAGGATACAGAGGGTGGTTTGTGCCCAAGGTGGACTTAATACTCTAAGGCTGTTTATTGACAATACAACCTGAGCCGTCAGGAACAATTTATACTTGAACACAGACCCAAAACCCTATTATTTTTCAGTAATTCCTTTCTGTTTCTAAAATAATTTTTTTTACTACCAGTTGCAGATATTGGTAAAAGAAAAAGTTACATACTACCCCAGTTCCTAAAATTTGGTGATACTTTTTAAATGGAGGATTTCATATATTGAGATGGTTGAGGCCAAGCACTTTTTATATACATGACATAGAGCATAGCCAGCTCCAGCTCCATGGTCAAATCTCCTTAGACCGTGGCACACTAGCCAATCACCCTATGCCTTGAGCCACTTCAGAGAGTGGGCATCATTGATTGGCAAGAGGTGGGAAGCAGTTGATTAAGAGTGGAAGACTGAATGCTGAAGGGCTTGTCTATTTTTACCACAATCAGTGACTAAAAAGCAGCTCTTCTTTTTATTTTACTTTACTTTTCACTGAGATAGAGTTGGTATATAACATTATATGAGTTTCAGGTATACGACACTCTGGTTTGACATCTATGTACACTAAAAACTGCAAAAACTATTCATTCTTGATAAAATGTTATTTTTTGTTAATAATGGAGAAGAGTTACACCTTGCAACATCGATCACTGTTTAAAATGAATTTTTAAGAGCAATGGAAGGTCTTAGAAAACATGACATTTTCCTTTGGATCTTCTTCCTTAATTCTATTTGTTTGGGGGAAAATAAACAGTGCATAGAGGAGCGATGTAAACCTATTATAACCAGAACTTTTACAGATTTGCTTTGATGCCCAAAGCTTTGCCTTTGTTCAATGACACCTGAGTATCAGTGGATGTAAGGACTTAACAGGTGGGTCAGACAGATGGTAGCCAGAATTCCCCGGTTCACCACTCACATGCATTGCTTTATCAAAACCAAGATAAAGCAAAAAATACTTAAAAGAGAAGGCTAAGCATAAATCAACTATCGTGGTGAATAGTGAGCTAAATTTTGCATTCCACAGTGATTTTCTGGGGGAAATGAAAGCATTAACTAAATACATTGATAAATATTTCTATCAATTTGTTCAGACAAAAATGGTTTTTAAACCACAGACTATAGCATAATTATTCAAAGTAAACAGTAATTAACTGAACTAAATCAAGCAGCACAAGGGTTTGCAAATTTGCCCTGTGGTTTACCAGCTGTGCTTTTTACTGTCTGCACTGTGAATTTACACTCGAGCTTTGAGTTCTCAAGAGGTGGTAGAAAATTGAAGCATGTTTTAGAATTATATTAAGTAAGGGTAAAATTACTAATTTGTTCAGCCTAAATTATCTGACAATGGGAGGTTTATTTATTTTTTAAATATGAAGCAAGTTAACAAGACTTTATTGGGTACCTACTATGTGCCAGGAATTTTGTGTGAACCCTGAGGATATAGACTGTTTAGAACACAATTGGGGTCTTAATAGAATAAAGAGAGAGACATAATTTAAAAAATGATGAATTATTTAATTGCAGGTTACTGACTGAGTAAATCAAAGAAATGAGCAGAATTCTTTTTAATAGCTACATTACAAATAGGCTTGGGAATCAGAAACTCCATGAATTACCTCCGATTCATAACCCTTCCTGTGCAGTGGGATTTATTCCAGAGTCTCATGGTGCTGGAGAAGCTTTCTTTCATTTGTTTCTCCTTGTTATTAGGAACAGGTCTCCACAATGCATGCTGCAAGAGTGGTTGTCACTGTTAACAGCTGGAATTATAGAGGGTAATTTATATGGCATATTATGACCTGGGCAATGTTCTTACATTCCTATTGTAGCCACCATGTATATTATACTTTTGTTGAAAGTGGGAAGATCACAGTATAATAATAGAATGAAAAACAATAATTTTATATAAAAGTTCTTAAATGCTAATCTAACTGGATCCTGCCAAATTCTTTTTCTTCATCTACTTGATATCTTGGTATAATTTTTATCCTTCATTTTGTTAATATTGTGTATCATATTGATCACAAAACAGAAAGCATAAAAGGCAAACCAATATAAAGTCATAAATATACATGACAGGATGGTGGTTACCAAAGAGGGGAGGGAAAGGCAGCGGTATAAAGTAGTAGAGGGAATAAAGAGGTCAAATGAGTGGGTATGGAAGATTTGAGTTTGTGTACATTGCACACAAACTCTGTACAATGCAATGTACAGATGAAGTATTATAGAATTGTACAGTTGAAACCTATATCATTATACTGAGGCAGGAAAGCAAGAAGCTAGAGGAAATCCTTAGCAAGTGGAACAAGAGACACCGAGACAAGGTATTTAAACAAGGTCAAAAAATTGGAGCAATTTACAGATAGTGAATGAATCACAAGAAACACCGACAAGTCTGAACAAGGACTAATGCAGACACGCCAACCCTCTAGAACATTCAGACCATCTCAGACTCAGAGATAACACTACCTAGCTAACTTGATGGGGGAATGGTTAATTCCTCTGTTAACTTCGAAGGCTATTTTTAGTGTAAATAAAAAATGTTTGGCTTGTTTTCCTAAGGATCAGTTTGGTGCATGTGCAGATACCCAATTATCATATAAAAACTGAGCTAACATTAATTTTAAATTAATGTTCTGAAGTATGGATCAAAATTTATTTTTTTCCAGATGGCTTTTGCATGTTCTTTTTTTCTTCTTTTTAATTTTTTTCAGCTTTTCGAGGGATAATTGACAAATAAAATTATCAGACATTCAAATTGTACATCATGGTGATGTACATATATATTTTGAAGATTCCTTAAGTCTAGTCAATTAACACATCCATTACCTTATTTTTTGTGTGTGTGAGAACACTTAGATTCTACTTACTAACTTTTAATTAGATAATATAGTGTTATTAACTATAGTCACCATGATTTACATTATGTCCTCAGATGTTATTCAACTTATGGCTGACAGTTTGTATATTTTTATTATCTCTCCTATTCATCAGCTCTTTGAACTACTTTGAACTCTATTCTTTTGAGTTTGACTCTTTTCTAAGATTCCACATATAAGTGACAAATGCAGCATTTGTCTTCCCCTTCTGGCTTATTTCGCTATATATTCATTTTAACTACTATATTCATTTTATAACTACTATATTCATACTATATTCATTTTAACTATATAGTTTCTTAGTTATGATCTATGAGAATTATATGTTTTTATATATTTAATATCATTTCAAGTGATATTAATGTGTTGTAAAAGTAGCTTAATCATATCAACTCTTACCCTTAATATAATGCATAAATATAAGCATTGTATATGTTTGCATTTACCAACTTTGTATCTGCCAGAATTTTACTCCCAACAGAATATATTGTTTTTTATTTAAGCTTTTCTTTAGTCATGTTAAACCCTATGTTGTTCAGTCAGGTTTTGACCAGTAGACCTTTCAAATGGTGTGAGTAAAAATAATATTATTTTTCATTTTGTTTACAATGGCATAAAGTAATCATGATATTTTTAAAAGATCATCAAGATTTTCTGGAAATAAGGCATATTGTATTGAATGTTGCTGTTTTACATTTTTAATATTTTTATGGTGGTATATATACTATTTGAGTTTTAGACTCCAAGTTAAGTTTCACAAGTACCACCTCACCTATAAGAAACCTCCAATATTATACTTAGGTTATTACCTAAAGTGGGAATGCATATGATATGCCTTAGTATGTAAAAACAGGACTATTCTGTGAGTGGAAATAGCAAAGTTGTGTCTGTTCATCTGAAAAAGAACTAATTTGCTTATGGTTTTATGTAAATTTTGATATAAAAATCTGATAACATTCCTGTAAATAATTCAATTAATTTGTTTGCTAATACTCTCAGTTTTATTTTTCCTCTAAATAAAAGTAAGCAATTTTTAGTTCCAACTAGGAACTTATCTTGAAAGTTAAATGTTCTAGAGACTTAGTTTTAGGAGAGGGTCATGTTTTTCCTAAATTTTAACTTCAGGAGCTTGTTACTAGTGGCTTACTGTGAAGAGCTGGGGGAAACCCCTATTGCTTATACCAGGTCAAAAGATAAAAAGTGATTCTTTTGAAATACCCTGAAAGCCCCCCACTCTCTTTAATGAGGTCTGATCATAAGGAAAGCTATTAAACTGTTGTACCAGAACCTAACCTATTGAGATTTTATCAAAACAGAAAAAGAGATACCCCAGCTCAGACTCACTAAAAGACAAACTTAATCATAGGAGTGCAGAGTGCTCCAACAATCTCACAGCATACTATCACATCAATAATGCTGGTCTATAATAAAAGGGGAATATAACCAAAAGAACTATAAGATTGTGATGCTTTTGTGGAGTCTTTAGGGATGTACAAAGAATATAGGGAAGAATAAAATAACAGCATCAGGAATTTTAGCTGCTGTCATCCCAACCTCAGCAAGTAGTAAACAGCCTAATTTCTAGCCAGAAAACCATAAATCCTGTTTTCCTTTTTCTTGATACTTCATATATGGCTTTCAACAAATAATTCCAAGGCATGCTAAAAGAACAGAGAAGATAATGTTAAGGAACAGAGCAAACATCAAAACTAGATACAGATATGGCACAGATTTTGAAATTATCAAACTGGGAATTTAAAATAACAATGGTAAGGACCCAGATAGAAAAAAAAAAAAAAAAAAATGCTACATATAAGGTCTGTCCTGAAAGTATCGACTCTGCAAACTTTTAATTATATTGACATTAGCTCGATACTTTTTGGACAGGCCTTCCTATAACACAGGAAGACTCTACTTGTAAAAGTAGGCAACATGCAAGAACAGGTAAGTAATGTGTGCAAAGAATTGGAAACTAAGCAAGAAACAAAAGAAATGCACCATTCAGAAGCACTGTAACATAAATAAAGAAAGCCTTTCATTGGGATCACCAATGGACCAGTGAGCTAGAAGATATGGCAATATTAACTTCCAAAACTGAACTGCAAAGAATAAAAAAAGAAAACCACAAAACAAGAACTGTGAGACAGGTACAAAAAAGGGTAGCAAGTGGGATGTAAATCCCAGGAGAAGAAATAAAATAAGGAGGAAGATTAACAGAAGCAATATTTGAAGTAATAATGGCTGAACATTTTCTGAAGTCAATGACAGACATCAATCCACAAACCCAGAATATCAGAGAACACTAAGCAGAATATATTCCCCAAATTCAAAATCTAGGGATATCATAATTAGACTGCAGGAAAGTCAATGACAAAGAGAACATTTTCAAAGAAACCAGGAAGAAGAGGTAAATAGCATATTTACAGAAGAATGAAGTAAAATTATATCAAATTTCTCTCCAGAAATGTTTGTTTACAAGCAAAAGAGTGAAGCATATATACTTATTGATTTATGATTTAAAAATTATTTTCTTATTATTATATTACAATTTTTTTACTTCTCCCCCATGGCTACCCCCTGCCTCACCCACCCCATTCCCTTTCCTACATTCAATCACCCCCCACCATTGTCCACAAACATGGGTCATTCGTGCTAGCTCCCTGACTAAACCCCCCACCCTATTCTCCTCTTCCCACCCCTCTTGTCACCATCATTCTATTTCCTGTTTCCATGTCTCTGGCTTCATTTTGCTTGTCCCTTTGTTTTGTCCCTTAGTTTCCTGTATTGGGTGAGATCATAAGGTATTTGTCTTTTGCTGCCTGGCTTATTTCACTAAGCATAATTTATATAGTAACAAGAAATTAAAAACACCAAACTAAAATGTTTTTTCCAGGGAAATTATCTTTCAAATAGGAGAGAGAGATAAAGACATTTTCAGACAAACAAAATTTGAGGCAATTGTCCCCAGTAGACCTGCCTAGTAAGAAATATATTAAAAAGTTGCTTAGAGAGAAGAAAAATGAGACGGGTCAAAAACTGTGATCTACTAAAAGAAAGTAAGAGTATTAAAGAAGGAATAAGAGACCCTGAACAGTGTAGGTCAGTTTGTTGGAGCGTCATCCACTACATGGGAGTGTTGGGTGTTCAATTCCTGGTCTGGGCACATATCTAGGTTGTGCGTTTTATCCCCAGTTGGGGCATATATGGGAAGAAGCCAATCAATGTTTCCCTCTTACACTGATGTTTCTCTCGCTCTCTCTCTAAAAATAAATAAACATATTTTTTAAAGAAAGAATAAATGAAGATAGTGCATAATTAAATATTTTTCTTATTATAACTAATTTAACCATCTGTTTCAAATAATAGCAATGATGTATTTTGCAGTTATAGCTTGTGGATATGTGAAATAATGATAGTGATATTATAAGCAAATGGAAGAAGGACCTGGGAATGATCTGCCATAAAGTACTTGCAATACCTATGAAACTGTAGTGCTATTTGAAAGTAAATTGGTATTTTTCATAGCTGTATACTTCAAACTAAGATCAGAAATAAGGAAATTATATGGCCTTTCCCATTCCTAATTAACATCACACTGGAAGCTCTACTTAATGTAATAAGAAACAAAATAAAATGAATAAATATTGGAAAAGAAAAAATAAAACTGTTTATTTTTGCATATGACATTGTTGGTTATGTAGAAACCAACCCAGGGGACCTACAAAACAACTCCTGGAACTGGTAAGCATCAAAAAATAAAATGCTTAGGTAAAAATATAATAAAATATATATGAAGTCTATATGGGGAAAACTATGAAACTCTCATAAAAAAAAAAAAAGTTCCCAATAAATGGAGAGATATTCTTTATCCATGGATAGAAAGATTCAATATCATAAAAATATCAGTTCTTCCCAACTTGATCTATAGATTCAATAAAATCCCAATTAGAATTTCAGCAAGTTGCTTTGTGGAAAATGACAAAATAACTCCAAAATTTATGTGGAAAACTGAAGGCATCATAGTCAATGCACTGTTGAAGAAGAACGAAGTCACTGGAATGACAGTACCTATTTTATGATCTACTATAAAAGCTATAGAAATCAAGAATGTGTGGATTTGGTGAAAGAATAGACCAATGAAACAGAATAGGGAGTCCAGAAATACTCCCACACTGATACAGTCAATTGATCTTTCACAAAAGAGCAAAGCAATAAAATGGAGAAACAATAGCCTTTTCAAAAATTTGTTCTGAAATAAACCATCAGGCACATGCAAAAAAAAAAAAAAACATACACTTTCACAAAAAATCAATAAAAACAGATCGTATGTCTAACGTAAAATATGAAACTGTGAAACTTCTAGAAGATAACAGAGAAGAAAATTTACATGACCTCAGGAAAAGCAGAAAGACTAATCCATGAAAAGAAAATCAATAAGTTGGATTTTTATTAAACACCTTTGTTCTGCAAAATATTCTCTTAAGAGAATGGACATACAAGCCACAGGCTTAGAGAAAAGTTTTTTGAAATATCTATCTAATAAAAAAATTGTATCCAATATAAGTAAGAACTCTCAAAATTCAATAAGAAAAATAAAAAGGAAGAAGTTTTCATTAGAAACTTTATCAAAGAAAGATATACAGATGGCAAATAATCATAGAAAAGATGTTCAATATCACACATTAAATGATATACCATTATACACCTATTAGAATTGCCAAAATACTGGCAACACTGAATGCTGGTGAAGATGTGGACTAACAACTATTATAATTCACTATTGCATGGAAATGCAAAATAGTGCAGTCACTTTAGAAGACACTTCAACAGATTCTTTAAAGCTTAAACATATTATTAACATATAATACAACAATTTTGTTCCTAGGTATTTAACCAAATGTAGTGAAAACCAATGTGTATGCAAACATCTGCACATGAATATTTAGAGATAGCAGTTTTATTTCTAGTTGTCCCAACTTGGAAGCAACCAAAATGTCCTTCATTGGTTATTAGATAAATAATCAGTGGGATATCCATCATAAAGTAAAATATTATTTAGTGATAAAATGAGCCATCAAGCCACAAAAGAACATGGAAGAAATATAAGTACACATTGCTAAGTGAGCAAAGCCAATCTGAAAAGGCTTTTGTATGATTCCAATTATGACATTCTGTAAAAGGCACACCTGTAGAAACTATTAAAAAATAATTTTTAAGGGTTTGGTAAGGGTCATAAATATGTAGAGCATAGGATATTTTTAGAACAGAGAAATTATTTTATACAATAATGGAATGGTAGGTGCATGACCTTATGCATAGTGGCAAAACACAAAGAAGGTACCTAGAAACAATGGACTTTAGTTTAAAACAATGTATCAGTATTGGTTCTTTGATTGTACTAAATGTGCCACCTGGATGCAAGATGTTAATACCAGGGAAAACTGGAGAAGTGGTGGTAAAAAGAAATATTGAAAAGCTCATGGGTGCTCTGTATTTCTGCTCAGTTTTTCTGTAAACTTAAACTGTTCTTAAAATAAATTATATCAGGCCCTGGCTGGTGGCACAGAGGATAAGGTACCGACCTGCGAACCCAAAGGTCACTGGTTTGATTCAGGCCAGGGCACATAACCAGGTTGCAAGCCAGGTCTCCAGCCAGGTCCATAGCTGGAGGCAGGTGAAAGGCAACCATACATTGATGTTTCTCTCCCTCTCTGCCTCTCTTTCTTCCCCTCTCTCTGAAAAATAATAAATAAAATCTTTTAAAAATTAAAAGAATAAATATATTGTATTAATTTTAAAAATCTTAAGCTAAAGATATTAGGAATTACATTATATGTGCAAAAATTAAGGAAGTGTAATATGAAATAAGAGCCATGTAAAACTCTCGTGTATGTGTTCTGTACCCTTTCTGTGATATTTACCTTGTTAGGTTTTGTGCAGTTTTTTCCCCTAAAGACTTCCTCCTCATTAAATAAAAGGTCAAGTAGAATTCAGTTCATATTTATTATTCTTTCAAAAATTCTCCACTGGAAAAGATTTTATTAACCTGTTCTTTACAGGTGTCTTTTCACAGGGCCATTCTTTACCAAGCAAAGTCCCTGCACTTGCTCAGCCATGTCGGGCCAGGCAGGGAGAATTTACAGAGCTAGTATTGCTCAGCTCCTCTCCCTAGACCTACTGAGCATGCTGTCATGAAGGGAATAAAACAAGCAGGGTAAATAAGGAAACAAAAATTTATTACAGAGGATCCTTAGACCACTTAAGCATCAGTCAACAATCTCTTTTACTACAAAATTCACAGTAAGGAAGGTGGATTTGATTTCATCTATTTATATTTAAAAGGTCATAAAACAGGCTTTATACACACACACACACACACACACACAAACATTAAGTATTGAGTATTAGCAATTTAATGATGTTCAAAGAGCTATTTAAATAACCCACTAGGTATTTAATGACAAATGTAATCAGAAAACTTTCATTTGTGTAATTTCCAGGTTATCTTTCCAAATATTAATAAAAATGGGACATTGAAAAATATGCAAAGTCAGGGTTATGTGAAGGCCAGAGAGCTTAGTGAAGGATAATGGTTTTGCAATCAAACAGTTTCTAGGACTCTGGAAAGCCACTAATGAGATCGGGGATCTTGTAAAGATCAATTAATATTTGAGTGCCTTAGACTCCTCAAGTTCTCACCTATGAAACAAGAATTGTGAGTCTAGCTAATCCAGATCAGTGCTGGCTCCACGGTTCTTTCAATGCCAATATTCCATTTTGGTGCACTGCATAAATGTATTTTTTAAAAGTACAAATGCATTTCAACAAACATTTCACCAAAATAAATACTTAAGTATACAAAGTAACAACATACTTTATAAATATCTATCACAAATGTGAAATGCACTGATGTTGAAATAAATATGTTTAAATAACCAATTCTCTTAAATATATCTCAGCATATGCACAATTGGTTTCCTCATTAGCATCAAATTATTAATCTTCCTTTTGACAAACTGCATAGTTTGATGGTTAGCAAAGGAATGAGCCAGTTTTAAGATATTCAACCCAAGTAATTACAGAAAGAATGCACTAGAGTGTTTGACAGAAATGCAAATTATCAGTCATGTCAAACATACTGCAGTTAATGTACATTCTTCATGACTTCCTATAATGTAGACCTGAACCAAGGAGGGTTGATAAGTTCAGTAGTATCCAGACCTGTTTGACCCCAAAAATAACCTATAAGCTTCTCAGCAATTCCTAGTCCCAGAGTATGTACCATACTTGCTGACTCAAAATCTCCTAAGGGCTTCTCAATGTTTATTGTTCAAAGACTCCCAGGTAATTCTCTTATACACTGAAATTTTAATCCATAGCATACAAGGTATGTCTGGGAAAAGTATGGTCATTGTTAAAATAATGAAAATGGTTTGTGTGACATTGATGTAACCTAGCAGCCAAGGAGAGTGGACTGGAATGCTCATGTGTGAACAATGCCGACTTCACTGTACTAGTGGGGGCGGGAGACACAGTTGAGCAAGAATGTGTACTGTGTGACCATCGCATTCAAAATGACTGAGTGAGTAAAAGAACAAGTCTACGTCAAATTGTGCAGTAAGCTTGAACATTCCTCCATGGAAACTATTCAGATGATCCAGAAGGCTGCACCTATGGGCAACTGGTGATTGGCAGCTTCATCATGACAATGCACCTGCTCATGAATCACATCTCCCGCAGATGTTTCTAGTGAAACATCAAATCCCTGAGATGACTTAGCCCCTTTACAGCCTAGATTTGGTGCCCTGTGACTTCTGGCTTCTCCCAAAACTAAAATCACCTGTGAAAGGGAAGTAAGAGACTTCAGATGCTCAATGAGATTCAGGAAAATAAGACAATGTAGCTGATGGTGATATTGAGAACAGTGTGAGGTTTCAAGGTGCCTACTTCGAAGGAGACTGAGGCATCATTGTCCTGTGTACAATTATTTTGTATCTTGTATCTTCCTCGGTAAATGTCTATTTTTCATACTACATGGCTAGATACTTTCTGAACATATCTTATATGCTGTGGTAGATACTTTGTGAAATGCCAATACGTATAACTTCCTCTGTTCATGATGTCTCTGTAATTTGTGCTATTTCACTTTCCTTTTCATACTGGCTAAAAACTTAATTTTTTTGTTATTAATGCCCCATCTTATGAGGGACAGGGTCTTTAATTTTTTGTTTCATTGGTGTAATAAGAACAGAGAAATATATTTTAAGATGACTTACATACTTTATAGTCTAAACATTTTCAACAGAGGAATAATTAATAATAGCAGACATTTACATAATGCTTATAATGTGCTATGTGCTATTCTAAGTGTTTTAAGAATATTAACTCTGCCATGGGTGTTGGCTCAGTGGATAGATGCTGGCCTGAAACCCAAAGGTCACTGGTTCAATTCCCCAGTCAGGATACCATAACCAGGTTGCAAGCCAGGTCTCCAGTCATGTCCGTAGCTGGAGGCAGGTGAAAGGCAACCATACATTGATGTTTCTCTCCCTTTCTTCCTCCCTCCCTGCCCTTCCCTCTAAAAATAATGAATAAAATACTTAATGGAAAAAAATATTAACTCTGCCAGTAAGTACGTAACATAATTAGCCTCATTTTTAAAAAATATTTTATTCATTATTTTCAGAGAGAAGGCCAGGGAGGGAGGAAGAAAAAAGAAGAGAAACATCAATGCCTTTCACTTGCTTCTAGCTACGGACCTGGCTGGAGACCTGGCTTGCAACCTGGTTATGTGTCCTGGCTGGGAATCAAACCAGTGACATTTGGGTTAGCAGGCTGGTGGCAATCCACTGAGCCACACCAGCCAGGGTAAGCCTCAATTTATGAAGGAGGCAGAAAGAAGCCTAGAGAAGCTAAGTAATCCAACCATGGTCACACTTCTAGATGAGGTAAAATGTGAGAGTTGGGATTAAAACTCAGGGTATTATGCTCTTAATCTGTACTTTATATGGTTAATTTAATTTATTTTCCTCTTTCTTTATCAGATGTCCAGCACAGGTTCATATCAGGATATGACAGTGTGTCCTTCAGTTTTTGACAGCTCTTGATTCAACTTCTGGTTCAGTAGGTGGAAGAGGGACTTGTGGACAGGCACCAACATGTATCTTCTGGTGGCAGTTTGCTGCCACCAGCACAGCATGCTGTTCATTAGTCAACCCGTAGTCTGCTGCAAGAGCCTGGCAGGGTCTGAAAGGAGGCAGGCTGGTATGGCCCTCACATTGCCTGTGTGTTTGCAAGTCTAAATGCTGTCTTATTGGACCAGGGAATACATCAGAGGAGCGTGCCAACATTGCTTGGCTCTTACTTCAGACACCTGTCAACACTTGGCAAAGGCTCAGAGAGTGCAGCCATCAAGTGACCACAGGGTCATTTACACTTACCGAAAGGAAATCATCAAGGCAGAAAGAGGGATAATGATGGGAGAAAAGAGCTTTAAAATGAAATCATTTACAGCATAGTCTTAAAACAAAGTCATTCTGTATCTACCAGATAAACCTAGGGGTCCATCTTGCCTCTTTACTGTGCTATATCTCCTCTTCTCACTAGAACATCTGCTCACATATGTTTTATAAATATGCTGACAGGCATATTTATTGTGACTGGGCAGCCACAATTGTGTCATAACTTAGTTTTTATTAACAGTTTTATTTATGTATTTTACTATGTGTTAATACATATTGACACATTTTTATTTCAAATACATGAATGGAATCTTATGAAAATTTTAAGTACTCTTAAACTTTAGGGTAATTAATTTGTGCACCTTCTCTATTTCCTTCCTACTCCATAGTACCTTATACACATCCCTCTAATCTTCCAGTATAGTGCTGATTCATTATTCTGATAGTTCTGTAATACTTTATGCTGTCTTTGCGCCATTTATACTGTTGATGGCCTTTTATATTTTGTATCAAACTTGCTACTATACCAATGCAATAAACATATTTTGATAGGTTAACTTAAAACTGTGGTTCTAACCAGGAGAGGCTTTGTCTCCCAAAGGACAATGGGCAATGTCCAGAGATAGACTGGATTGCCACACTTGGAAGGGGTGAGTGAAGGTCAAAGTTGCTCTAAGTAGCTTACAAAGCACGGGACAGATCCCCACCACTAACAACGATCTGGCCAGAACATCCACAATGCTAAGCTTACAAAACTCTCAGTTAACGAATTATCTGTATTTTCAATATTTAGAGCCATCTTCAGAATATTTTCCTAATGTTATAATACCACAATTTTACCAAAAAATTTAGGAGTAGTTCATTTGTTATCTGTTTCAAAGTTTCAACCCGAATATAAGTGACAACTGTTTTAAAAAGTTTTCTTGCCAGGTTGAAAGGTGTGAATAAGACTTTCTGTTGTTATAATCATTACTAAGTGTGACCAAAATTCTTAAAATTGATTTTAATTTATTATTATTATATGCCTATATAGCATGCCCTACAGTTACCAGCATTTTGAATTATGTTTACAAATAATTGTTTTCCGTTGATTTTTCTTGGAATATGTTTGTCCATTAAAATGTTTGATGTTTCTTTCTTTTTGAATTTATTTTATTGTTTGTTTTTCACATTACCTTTTAGTTCCCTTATACCTATATGTCCCTCCAGCAATCACCACACTGTTGTTAACTTATTTAAGTATGTATATCTTCTTACTTCTAAGTTTTACCTCAATATTAGATTTCCCACTCATAATTTTTTTAAATTTTGACAATTATATATAGCAGGGTAATTCATATCCATTATAAAATAAAAAAACATTTCTATTACCCAAAATATTTCTTTGATAAATAATATTTTCCACTCTGATTTATATATTTCTTTCTTTTTAAAAAATATTTTTATTTATTATTTTTCAGAAAGAAGGGAAGGGAGGGAGGAAGAAAAAAAGAGAAACATCAATGTATGGTTGCCTTTCATCTGCCTCTAGCTACGGACTTGACTGGAGACCTGGCTTGCAACCTGGTTATATGCCCTGGCTGGGAATTGAACCAGTGACCTTTGCATTCTCAGGCTGGCACCTTATCCACTGTGTCACCAGCCAAGGCTTATATTTCTTTCTTAAGAGCATTTTTTCATTAGGAAATGTTTTAAGTTTTGATTAAATCCAATTTATCACTTTTCTTCTTTCATGTTCAGTGATTTTTAATTCCTTTTTAAAAAATATTTGCTGGCATTAATGTCATAAAAATATATTACTACATTTTCTTTCAGAAGATTTATGGTTGTAGCTTTTACATTTAGATCTGTCCTCCATATGAAATTAGTTTTTGGGTGTCTGGATTGTGGTAAAAGTTGAGGTTTGATTTGCCCTGTACAAGTTTTTGGTTGTTCTAAGTACAATTAAAATAAATTAATAAAATAAAATAAAATAAAATTTTAATAAATTAAAATAACAATAAAATAAAATGAATTAAAATAACATATCTTATTGAATTGACTTGGAAATGAGTAAATATTGATTATGAATGTGTGATGGTCTATTTTAGGATTCTCTATTCTATTATATTGAGCTTTTAGCTCTATTTTGCACACCATACTGTCCTGATTTCTATAGTGTTTTTAATGCTAATCCTTGAAATAAAAAAGTGTAGGTCTTGACACTGTTCTTCAAACCTTTTTATGGTTAATTTAGATTATTTACATTTCCACACAAATTTCAAAATAAGTTGTCAATTTTGTCAATAAAACTACCTGGGGTTTTGATTCCAAATGCATTAAATCTATAAATGTTTTAGTAAGAACATACTAACAACAGTAAGTCTTCCAATATATGTATATATATAAAATGCATGCCTCTCTATTGCTTTAGACTTTATTGAACTTCTGTCAACACTGTTTTATCTGTTTCATTGCAGATGACTTGCACAGTTTTCATCAGATTTATTTCTAGGAAGTTGATCACTTCTGATGCCATTGTAAATTGTTTTGCTTTTTAATTTCATTTTCAGATTGCTTACTTCTATTACATAGAATACAATTGCTTTTTAAATTTATTTTATTTAAATGCAATTTTGTGAAATTGATAAATGTTCAACCAATTTAAAAGATCATTGGTTTTAATATTCCTCTTATATTCTTTTAATCCCATCACTTCATTTAGGGACTTCCTTTTCTAGAAATATCACAAAGTACATATTATAAAAACTTATTATTTGCGTAGCAATTCTGCACATTTTTCAAGTTATACCAAGTATCCTTTTAAACATGTCTCAGAGCCAACAAGAAATGAAGGGAGGTTTATGTTAACCAACTTGTTCCTGTTCTCCCAGGGATTTTCCAGGTTCAAAAGTTCCAATACCCTGAGGACTACTTTTTTTCTGGATAACTGCACTATTAGTGAATTAATTTTTTATTTTCAAAGATGTTATGTATTATTTTTAGAGAGAGGGGAAGTGGGAGAGGCAGAGAGGGAGAGAGACATCAATGTATGGTTGTCTTTCACCTGCCTCCAACTACAGACCTGGCTGGAGACCTGGCTTGCAACCTGGTTATGTGCCCTGGCTGGGGAATCAAACCAGCGACCTTTGGGTTCACAGGCCCATGCTTTATCCATTGTGCCACCAACCAGAGCAATACATTAATTTTGTATTGCTGTATAACACATCACTACTAATTTAATACTTAAAACTATACACACATCTATTTATTATATCTTAGTTTGCTTAGGTCAAGACTCTCATGCTGCAGTCAAGGTATTATTTGGGCTGCTTTTTCATCTGGAGGGTCAACTGAAGAAAAATCTGCCTTCAAACTTATTCTTGGCTGAATTTATTTCCTTGCTGAGAGACTCTATCAGCAGATCCATGCCATGTGGCTCTCTCTATAGGTCCTCTTACAACTTGGCACCTCACTACCCTTATGTCAGCAGGGAGAGACAGCCTATTCTGTGTATGCTGAAGGATGCAGTTATATTTATACTTGTATCTGTATCTATATTTATCATCCTAATTCCTCTGCCATATAATGAAACCTAATCATGAGAGTTACCATCTTTGACATATCTTTGTTAGTCAGAAGCAAGTTACGTGCCTTGTTCTCACTCAAACAAAGGATGTGGACATGACAGTCATATCCTAAGATCTATCATTGTCAGCCCACCCTCTAATCCCAAATGATTCATGGCCTTCCCACATGCAAAATTCATTTACTTCTCTCCCAAGGATCCTGAGTCTCTTCTTGATGTACTGTCAGTTCAAAGTCCCCAAATACCATCATTCAAATCAGGTCAAGGTGTGGATGAGATTCCTATGTGTATTTCCTGTAAATAGAGCAACTCATACAGTATACCTCTCCATCTGTAGATCTGTGCAAGTAGAAACAAGTACTACCTTAAATGTTCCCTATATAATATGGAGGGGCAGGCATAGAATAACAGCTATCTACATACATTTCTGCTGAAAATGGAGGAAATAAAAATAATAAGAGTCACTGGTCCAATGAGGTACTGTAATCCACCTCCAGAATCCTACTGGCTAGGTGCCTGTATTCTGGTTTCCCCAGAACTTTCTGACCAGACAGCTTCTGGACAGTTTAGTTATGTTGCATACTTATGCTAATTCTGTATGCTCCCTCAAGCACTTAAGTAAAGTGGTTTTGTTAATATTATCAGTAGTTTTGTTTCTGTCATCCCTTTTGTCTTGATGTTTTCAACAAACCACTAAAAGTTCTTCAGAACAAGTGGTATAAAACTAGAAAACCTATCTCAGAAAAAAGTAATAAGAAAAATATAAGATCCAAGTCATGTTGGCTAACTTCTTGACCGATCAGTTCAATTTGACTTTGATCACATTCCCAAAGAAATCAGATAAAAACCTCCAAATCATTAAATAGCTTGACCTCATGAAATAAAACAATTTTACATTAAATTTATATTTTATTGATTTTCCATAAAATATTATATATTATGTATTAAATAATATGTAAGCCCTGGCTGGTAGCACAATGGATAAGGTGCTGGCCAGTGAACTCAAAGGTCGCAGGTTCGATTCCCCAGCCAGGGCACATAACAAGGTTGCAAACCAGGTCTCCAGTCAGGTCTGTGGCTGGAGGCAGGTGAAAAGCAACCATACATTGATGTTTCTCTCCCTCTCTGCCTTGCTCTCTTCCCCTCCTTCTGGAAATAATGAAATAAAATCTTTAATAAATAAATAAATAAATAATATGTAGAATATATATGATTCTGCATAAAAACACATGAAAATGGGTATCTTCAAATATATACAAATAAATTTGCATTTCGTTGATTCTTTATAAAATAATGGAATATATAAATAATATAATTGTTATTAAATATAAATAATACAAATAGATAATACTATACATTATTAAATAATATATAATATTGCTATATATTTATATATATATGTATATATATACATATATAGAAAGTCTAAGTGCATAACTATCGATCTATACTAAGTTAAACATATAAATCTCACTTTTACAAAGTCAAAACAATTTATGTTTTCCAAAACATAAATTTCTGGGTTTTTATGAAATATATTATGAATATTATAAAAGAGACCAGGTTCTTGCCTTGATATTACATGTGATAGAGTAAATAGTAGAAAATAAATGTGAAACACACCTTGTCAGACAGTCAGTCAACTTTCTTCTCATAGCCAAGGTAGTACTTGGGTTTGTGGGAACATAAGAGAGAAACAGCCAGTGCTTCCATGTTGGACATGAAATGCATTATGCTAACGAAACAAATACTAGTTATAATCTTTTGATTTAGCCTACTCACCAGCTCCACCAATATCCTTATTTGAATTTCTAACACTTGTTTTTTTTATGGGAAGTTAATTGTAATATCTAGAAAACTAACATATTGAAGGCATTCAGGAACTAATTTTATTTAGGTGTTGAAGTTTTCCAATAAAAGGACATAGTTCTTCCCCTCAGAAAAAATCAACCAACCAACCAAACAAACATTGTAGCTGAATGGATAAGGTACTTCAAAATAGTAATGAATAATAAAGTCAGATTGGATGAGTCAAATTAGAGATCTGCATAGTGAATGTCCTATAGTTCAGAAGAGTAAGAGTACTGTACTGGGGAGATAGATAGAAGCTTCCCAGAAGGGAGACTGAGGTTCTTTAAAAGATGGGTAAGACTGAGAAAGAAGCTACTCAAGCAATAGCACAGAGGTGTAGATACAGAAATCTATATACCTCTCTTAAAAGTATTATATTCAAGATTTATTCATAAAACAAATGATGAAGTTAAGAGAATTATTTATTAACAGATCTTTATCCCTTTCTCCTTTTCTTGGCAGGTTTGAAGCACACAATTTGAAGAAAGCTATAATCCTCTAATTAGAATTCAGTTAAGGAGTATATTACATTTATCATTGCCAGTGACCTGACCATCACCCATTGTTGAGTATCTATACATTAAAAATGAGGACTTTGGAAACAGAGCTTATAGTGTGCACTGGAGAAGATAGAAACTCAAGTCATTTACTTCGCTCAGTTGAATTACTATAATTTTGATAGATATCTGGCAATGCGGTCCTCCATATGAATGGCAACTTCTAACAGTTTGTGCTGGACACAACCTAGTTAGTCCCTAGAGAGTTATAACCTTATATAATATCCTTCCCTTCAGTGCAGGTAGAATCTGTAACTTTCTTCAAACTAATTGAATCGAATAGCTCTCCTATTCAAGGTGAAATATGCTTCAAGATGAAAAAAAGTTTAAAAGAGGAAATCTCTTCAATAGTTCCAACTATCTTAAAAATAAGAAACAAACTAGTGATTGCGTAGATCTGAAGACTTGGGAAAAATGGGAAATAGCTGTAGATGGACACAGGGTTTCATTTTGGGATGATAAAAGTACCCATAATTGAATGTGGTGATATTTGAACAATTGTGAATATTTAAAAAACATTGATTTGTATAAGTTAAATAGGTGAATATGCAGTACGTGATTTACATCTTAATGTACCTGTCTTATAAAAATGAAACTGGTATTTATAAAATCTTTTTATGCATAGATATTTTGCATATTCCTAAAGTTTTAGGAATAAAGCTGTTTGGAGCTAATAATGGAATATATTGAAGCCCAGAATACAAAGTTACACGTTTTGCAATATAAAAAATAGCCAATTCACAGCCCTGGCTGGTAGCACAGTGGATAAGGCGCCGGCCTGCGAACCCAAAGGTTGCAGGTTCGATTCCCCAGCCAGGGCACATAACAAGGTTGCAAACCAGGTCTCCAGTCAGGTCTGTGGCTGGAGGCAGGTGAAAAGCAACCATACATTGATGTCTCTCTCCCTCTCTGACTCTCCCTTCCCCTTTTTCTAAAAATAATGAAATAAAATCTTAAAAAAAGAAAAAAAAATAGCCAATTCATAACAATGGAATGAGGGATAAATTCTATTAATCCTACTTGTTCAATTTATAAGAACTCTTGTTCCAGACTATTCTATATAGGACAGAACCAAGGAACCGAAGACTCTTACTTTCAGTTAGTTAAAGGAATAAGGGGATAAAGCATAGGTATTCCTGAGCACTATAATTATTTTGAAAAAGAAACAATATTCTATTTTTTCCATTTTTTATTCTCATGTTCTGAAATGCTTGCCTCATTAAAAAAAAAAAAAGATGCATTCCAAAAAGCACACAGAAAATGTGTGTGTGTGTGTGGGGGGGGGGGGTGTTACATAATGTGGCCGAGCTTGAAGTCATTTTTTATTTCCAAATTTAAGTTTATATTAGTCTGTTTTTGCAAAGTTTTTTATGGCTTTGTTCAGTATGGTATTTTGAAGTAAGTATATCATTGGCAAAGAGCTTTGTCACAAATGGACTGATCATCTCCAAGGAGTGAGTGTCAAAGGGTGGGGGGCCCTGGCTAAGTTATGAAAGCCATGTGGTATTTAGAACTACAGTTCATACTGCGAACCAGCATGTACATACAGTATATTTTGTCAGGATTATATGTATATAAACTTACTTAATATGCTAGAATAATGAACTAAATAAGAATTTCTTCCATGATGTTATTTGAGAATAATATTTGTATCTGATTATGGAATTATATATTTTATGAAAGCATAGTA
Organism: Noctilio leporinus; assembly: GCA_004026585.1. NCBI lineage: Eukaryota > Metazoa > Chordata > Mammalia > Chiroptera > Noctilionidae > Noctilio > Noctilio leporinus. The sequence goes on from PVIW01000022.1 coordinate 752,917, forward strand.
AAAGGCTAAGTTTGATTTTACCAATCATGAGAACTAATTTTATTTTAAATTACCAGTATTTCATTTTAACATGAGAAAATTGGATTTTTAAACACTATGGGGATATAAGTCCTCTTATGAGAGAGACAGAGGTCATCACAAAGCATCTACAAACTTGTCTAATTTACATAAAAGAAATATAATACAATCCTCTAAAATTTATTTGATCTAAAAATATATTGACTCATTCACTGCTGACTGGATTGAATTTGGGGAAATGAGGCTGCTTGGAAAGAAGGTGAAATTTTATTTAGACAGTTTGTTAGATTCATGTAGACCCAAACAGAAAATTCTCATTTCTACATATCAATGCTTGACCTCACATTCCTGGTAGATAGGAGGGTAGATAGGAGGGAGATGGGATAAGCAGTAGATTCATCAGTATAGTTTATTTTCAAGGAATTCAAATAATGATGAGAGTTGGTTGCCACATTATCTAACCTCAATAAGGACAATATTTAATTTGAATTATCAAAGCAACAATTAAATGAAACAGTTAAATGAAAATTACCTAGTTGTAATACTAGATTAATGGCAAGATGATAATTTGGAAGCTACAGTAGTCCTGTTGTCTGCAGGGTATAGGCCCCCAGTGGATGAGTGAATCTATGCATAGTACCAAACTTTATATATACTATATCCATTTATGTCAGGTACAGTAACTTATAGATATTAACAATAGCAACTAATAGTACAATAGAACAATTCTATCAATATACTATAATAGAAGTTATGTGAATGTGACATAATTAAGTTAAACAAGGGTTACTTGAACACCAGCACTGTGACCCCATGACAGTCAATCAGATAAGTCACTAATGGGCAGGTAGCACAAGCAGCAGATATACATTAGACTAAAAATGACTCACAACAGGTAGACTGGAGCTGATAGTGCTGGAATTAATCACAATATTCAGAATGGCAGGAAATGTAAAATTCATACATTGCTTATTTCTAGATTTTTTTCATTTAACATTTTCAGACTATGGTTGTCTGTGAGTAACTGAAGCCATAGAAAGCAAAACTGTGAATAAGGAGCAACGACTATGTAGTTAGAGTTAGATATACAAGCGTGTTACATCTATAAAGACTTTAAAGAGTTGTCCTGGTTTGTATTTCAGAAACTCAGAGAAGCATTCAGAGAATTAATTTAAAAGGGCCTTAGTGTTCATGTTGGTTTGCTTTGGTTTTTCTTTTTCTTACTTTTTCCTTTTTAAATTATTTTTATAATAGCCGATGGGTCATTATGGAGAATATTTTCAGGTTATTATGTAATACTGGTTGCAAGGATATATGCTTTATTAATGAAGTTCTATATAAAATTTTCTAGCAAATTACACATGACAATATTAGCCTCGTTAAAGCTTTATCTAATAAAAAATAACATACTGCAAGCATTTTCAGTTTAGTTTCATTAACTCTAGTATTATGGTCTACACTACTGACATTCCTAGTTCAACTGTTATCATTTTATATGTTAAAGCCTTCAAATACTTTCAGATATTCTTCCATGTTTCCCTCAATAAATATGCATGAGGAGGAAAAGAAAGACTTGCCATTTAATTCAGGAAGATGCATACTTAAGAGTGACAGTCAATTTTTCCTTCTAATATCCTAGACTCCTTCATTTTGATTTGCATGATTCGAATGTGTAGTATTTTTTAAAATAGAAAATTTCACTTGACTATAGGGAGTACTCTTTTAACATTACACTTCATACTATTTAAATAAAATATTAAGTGGTTAAAATTACTACGTTGTATGAGAAAAAGTCATGATTCTCTTTTAATTATTTTCATAAAAAGTTTTAAGTTTCAACAATATTTGAAAAGTAGGGGAGAGTGATTCATTAAGGTGGCAGTGTGGGCTGTTGCCAACATTTCCCCTCACAAGAACACCAGCTAGCTACTACCCACAGACCAGACACCGTTGTGGAAATCCTAGAACCTAGGGGTGAGGTTGAAGCCCCATCCTGGATCACAAAGACTGAGAAGGACCTCAATAGAAGGGTAAGAGGGGCAGCTTCACTTTGACTGCATCACCCCTCCCCCATGCTGGCATAGCACCTCACCAAAGAGCTGCCCTGTGCCTACAGTTTTTCCAGTGGGAAAAGCAAGGCCAAGGTACATCCAGGTCTCATTTCCCAAAGATCATGAGAGGGAATCTGTGAGGTTTCACCACTAGGGATCAGAGAGCAACAAAGGAGGGAGAAGGTAGGGCTTATAGCAGCCAGTGCTTATATCTTGGCAGACCAAGTCCTTGCTTACAATTGTACCCAAGCAAAGACCTCAGCCAGTGGCTTTGTCTAGGTATAGAGTTGAGCTAGTGATAACATCTAGCCAGGAAATTCAGTTGGCAGTTTTGCATGGCTTGAATCCCCAACCTACAGTCTCTACTGTCTGTGAAACTCATTCTATGGCCCTACAGGTCAGGAAAGCAAGTCCAAAGCTCCACCTAACTGCTAGGTCCACTTTACAGCCCACAAGAGGAGAGCAAATTTGCAGCCCCAACTGGCGAACAAGGTCTCTACTCCCACCCTACAAGGAAGCCTGATCAGAGAACCCAGGCAGGGCTGGGGCGCATTATACAGACCCGCGAGGGGTGGAACCCAGCAAGCAGCCTTTACGCAACCACTGAGCCTAGTTCCTGGTCCCCAGTAGCCAGGAAGCCCGAAAAGTGACATCAGGTAGCCCACAAACTTATGCCCAGTCTGTAACCCAACCCAGCAGCAGAGCCTAGCCTATGGTCTTCCTTTATTGTTGCACACAGTCTGGCACTTCTCCCGAACAAGGAGTCAGGTTGGTGTCCCTGTTAAATTCTGGTGCTCAGACAGCAGCCTCAACCAATCCAGGAGAAGGGACAGCAATTCTCTTGACCAGGAAACAGTCTGCAGTCCCATCTAACTTCTGAGGCTTTGTTCAACCAGGGTTCAGAAAATAACCTTGAACAACAGGGAAAAATAATCAATGGGCTACTCAATAATGAAGCCCCGCTTGTGGCCCACCCCAAATCCATGGCATAGCCAGTGGCACCCCCTGTCTGAGGAGTAGATCCTGAGTTCCCACCTGACTGGGAGCAATCATGGATCCCAGCCTCTGCACAATTGCAGAGTAACTAGAAGCAGCACCCTGCCAGAGAACGTAGCCCTGGATTCCACGGAGCCCAGCTAGTGGCCCCGATGACTGACAGCAGAGCAGTCAGCAGCCCTACCCTACCAGGACAACCAGCAGGCCACCCAGTTGTGGAGTTCAGCCAATGACACCACCCCCACTCCACTCCAATCTCAGAGAGTGGGCAGTGGGCTTGGTAGTGAGCCCAGCCTGACTGAAGGCAATACCAACTGACCCAGCCAGTGCTCCAAGAGGAGCAGACTGGTAAAGGTCTTTCTCTCCTAAAGCAGATCTGCAAATTCTGGAACAGAAAACCTCTAACTCAAACGTAGATGTCAAAACAAGGAGACCAGAAGCACAAAGAATCAGATAACCAAAAGAAACTAATAAAGTTCCAATTACCGGCCTTAAAGAAATGGAGATTTATGAACTGTCTGACAAGGAATGCAGAATAATCCTTTTAAAATAGTTCAGTAAACACAAAAACACAGAGCTAGGCAACTAAATAATATTTTCAAAACACAATGCATCAACAAAACGAGTTCATCAAAGATACAGAAACCATCAAAAAACGGAAAAGGAGGGAAGACTCCCATACTCATTTTACGAGGCCAGTATTACCTTAACAGTGTAGTGAAAATTAAATATAAGGAACAAGAATACATTTATTTTATATAAACTTTGTTAGTATCTTAGGATATTTTTGATGTGATCTGCTATACAGTACAGTTTTGACTGTTGATTATTTCTCCTATTTTATGGGCAGCTTTAAATGAATGGCCAATAGATGACAATGAGGTCACATACAGAATAAGGACATTTAGGTCAACAACAGGCTACAAAGATGATGGTGGCCCCACATGATTATGACAGAGCTCAAAATTCCTTCATAGCCCTTCATCAGATTTTAATCTAATCAACGAAGAAGATGGGGCAAAAGTATGTCTACAGCTGTGAGTACGTGAAACACAAAATGCATTCTTGTATTATTATTTTGATTTATTGTATTATTTTCCATACAAACAACTGTAAACCTATTTTTGACCCACACTGTATTACTGTGCTGTGTCCTCTCAGTTTGTTGATATTAATGCTATTGGGTAGAAATGCCAGGGGCACTTTAATGGGCTTTTTAGTAATCTTCCCACACACCTCTTGCCTTTCTAAACCAGTGTTACAACCCAACTGACCTTTGTGTATCTTATTACAATTGCTAAACACCCTTTGGCAATAAACATTAGGAAACTTTGAAGGAAAAGGGGTTTCTTAGTTTCTGGCCTTGCAGTGCACCAGGTCTGCCAGGGGAACAGATAATCTGAGCCAACTCAGACCTCAGGTTTTGCTTTCATTGGCATCAAGGATGGGGGCCTAGGATCTTTCAGGCTCATTCTTTATTGGTGAATTTAAAACTTAAGAGTGAAGCCCTAGCTGGTGGCACAGTGGATAGAATGCTAGCCTGCAAACCCAAAGGTTGCTGGTTCAATTCCCAGCCAGGGAACATAACCAGGTTGCAAGCCAGGTCCCTAGCCAGGTTTATAGCTGGAGGCAGGTGAAAGGAAACCATACATTGATGTTTCTTTCCCTCCCTTCCCCTCTCTCTGAAAAATAATAAATATTTTAAAATATATTAAATATATATTTTATTTATTATTTTACAGAGAGTAGGGAAGGGAGAGAGGCAGGGAACTATTAAGTTCCCTGAGGCCTGAACTTTTACTACTACCTACTTGCCTTCCTTTCAAGTAAAATAATGTGCTGAATATTTCAGAAGCTTTGTACACTCTGGAAAGCTATTTATCACCTCAAACTAATACATTTTAAAAGCATACTTTAGATCAAGAATTTTGTGAGCTTTGTAATTATATATAGCTGTTTATTAAGTTTATGAAATATATTGAAGATGTGATTGTTTAAGATAGAAATGCTTTCTCATTTCTTGGCTTTTTAAGATGCATCTTACTCCTAGTGTTGCGGGGAGAATAGAAACCATCATGGCGAAACTCCCATCTCTCTCTTTTTTTAAAATTTCTGTTTGAAATGGAGTTTCCCACATCACTTTTACAGCCGCTTTTTATGTTCTATAGTCACAATTCTATTCAGACAAAAAGACAGCTTCACGCATGTGGACCTATGTTCCTTTGTTTCATATTGCACTTTGTCTTTAAATTCTTAGTAACTTTAATAATTAATAATTGTTTAATAATGAAAATTTTGTTATTTTAATAATTAATCATGTTCATATTGTATTGAACCTGTACATAATAGTCTAAAACCCCACCCTCTTACCCATGAAAAAATCTCTCAAATATTTGATGAAATACATGCTTGTCATAATCAACCTCTCTGAGGCCATCTGTAAAATAAACACAATTCTACCAACTTTTCCCCATCAGCACATACAGACCTACATCCAGTTTCACTCATACCAACCCCTATCATCCCTGACTATCATATTGAATGCAAGCCTCACTACTCATTTTCTTCTTTTATAATCTCATATAGCCTTTGCTGATTTTCTGAGATTGTCAGTCTAAAACTTTCAGACTGACACTATCCCTTTCAAAAGTGTTTCATACCTCATCTTGCCTCCCTTGCACCCCTCTAATTGATAGATTGTTCATAGTCTCAGAAGCCCGGCACTTGGAGGTCATGTCAAGAGATATTAGTGCTGCCTCTGTGCACCCCTACAGAATGGGCCACACATTCTCTGGAAACAAAGTCTTTTCACTTTTGAAGTCTCAAGTGAGTGGTTTGTGCTGGTATACCTCATATTGCTCCTTTTATATCCTCTAATATCTGAAAACATTGAGACCTCTCAAACCCAACTATCTTCTTGGGCATAATTAATCTTCTATAAATGACTTCTCACACAAGGTAGCTTCTGTTCCCAGTTCCTTCAATTCCACATCTTCATCCCAAGTTACTAATTCATTCTTATGACCACATATTTGATGATGTCTATTCAGGTCTATTCTTCATGTAAAATCTTAAGACCCTACCATAATTTCCTACATTTTAAGTTCCATAATTCCTTTAACCCTCTACAACTACTGCACATGGGCTTTAAAATTTTAAATATTTATGTCAGCTTTCTACTGAATTCAAATTGTTCAAAACAAAAATTATTTTCTTCTTTCAGTCTTCTGCATTATCTACATTGTAGAACAATAAAAAATCCATTTGTTTGTCCATTCAAAATGGTAGGAATCTTCTTACTTCTCCACCTCTTATACAATTAAACTATCAATCAAGTAATTGGCAATTGAGGCATTTTATTTTTCAAATGCTTTCTCATCTTCTGTTTCTTTCCTTAGTAATAGTTTCCTACTTGGACTATTCTTTTAGCTTTTTACACTGGCTGTCTATTTTCAATTTTACTCTTCTTTTCACTAGCCCATCTTATGTATGTTAATAGAAAAAAAAATCAATGTTCTAATCATATCAGGTAGATTCATTGTTTTTCAGTCAAAAGCAAAATCCAAAGTCTTTAATATGACCTAGAAGGCTCCTTGTTGTCTAACTATGGTCTATAATCTCATTGAAATCACCTGATACTTTATGCCAGCATAATTATGACAATTTACTTGCTTTTATTTTTCCTGAATAACAAACTGTATACACTGATGCTGGTCTTTATTAAGACCCATTTGAAGCTTTCTTTTTCTGTACTATTAAAATCCCATTTAATATGTGTATGTTTTGGATAAAATGAGTTAAATTTTTACAATTATTTATTTGTTAAATAGTATCACTAAATGTTTTATTCTGTGAAAAAATGGAGTTTTCTATAGCTTTTTTATCTCAGGAAGAGATATACTGTCTGCAAAAATATAACTGATTTGAAATATTGTTCATTGAGTGAAGAAATAGTATTTATATGGTGTATGTATAGCTCAGAATAAACCTTAAGTGTTCAAAATGGAGCTCAATTATATCTTAAATAGCCAAAACACAGCCTAATTCATGCTGCTATACTAAGATTCAAGCTGATTCAACTATGAGAAAAGATCCACTATTATCTTTTGCAGTGGAAAGGCTGGAATACTTTAAGTATAACATATTTCTTTCCCTCTCTCATTATATTCCAATGAGAAAATGAGATAAGGAGCAAGTTCATTTACAATGTGGACATTTTCATATTTAAGTAGAGTTTAATTGCATCTAAAACTTAGATTTTGTAATGCTGAATCCAGTTTATTTTCCATTGCTGTATGCAACTGTGAGTGCCAATATATTAAAATAAGGCAAACAATATTAATTTAGAGAAAAACATGTTATAAAAATGATCAACACTTACAGATCACATGTATATTCAGTTTGTGGCATTATAAAGATTTTTCTGGAGTTCACTGATGAATAAGAATTTAAATGTTTGCTATATATGACCCAGACATGGAAATAAGGAACAAACTGACAGTAACCAGAGGGGAGGAGAGAGGCAGATAACAGGGAAAGAAGGGGAAGGGTCTAGTCAAGGAACAAGTATAAAGGACTCATAGACATAAACAAGGTGGGGATTGACTATGGGAGCAGGGGGAGGGGCAGGTGAGAGCAACAAGAGAAAGTTTGGGCAACTGAAATTGAACAAAAATAAAATAAAATAAAAAATAATCAAAATGTTTACTATAGTTAGATAAAAAATTGGTATGAGGCAAATAATTATGTGAGAGAATACAGAAGTAAGAACAGACACAGTGAGTTTTCAACTTCAGTTAAGATTTCAAATAGATGCACCAATTTGGAGAAATAAAAAGAAAATTCACATTAAGAAAAGATTTTTAAGGTGTATCTTTTGGGACGTCCTATAATAATACAAGTTCAAATTTACAATTAAGAAGGTATTCTTCTGATAATAAATATATTTAAAAGTCATAGGCTAATGTTAGGGAGAATAATTATGTATAAATATTTTATATCTGTTAGTACAACAAGACAAAGTAGAAAATAAGCTCTTTTTCCTGTGGGTGAAATATGTTTAGTGGAGCTTCCAAGTTGTCCGCTAAAATCTGAAGTGAAAGAGACAGGAAGCTCATTCTTTTCTGTGTCAGTAAGGTAAAGCTCAGGGGTAATGTGGTTTCTTCTCTAGAATTGGCAATGGTGATGGTTCCCACTGTTTATTATACAAGTCCCTTGTGCTCAGACAATAAGAGTTTTTTAACTTTCTTTGCAAAAATCCTTACTGTAAAAGTATTGTTTTCCTTTTTCATATCTCATCTCCTGCCAAGAGAAGGCAGAGAGAGATTCAATGTGAATATTTCATTATCAAGCTAGGCAAAACAAATGTCACATTTCAAACTAAAAATAGGTTTAATTCCAATGTATGATTCAAGGCAAGCTAGAATCAAATTTAGTTTTTATTAAATCATTTTTTATTATTTTCTATTAAAGTTGTCCTGATTTCTTCCCCTTTGTCCCCTTCTGCCCTTTCTACCCACTGCTTCCACAGTCAATTCCCTGTGTTGTCCAGGTCTGTGGATCGTTCATACATGTTCTTTGTCTAGTCCCTTCCCTTTCTTTCCTCCATTAACCCCTCCTCCCTTCCCTCTGCCTGTTCCATGTCTTCTTGCCTGTGGTTCCATTTTGTTAGTTAGTTTATTTTGTTCCTTAGATTCCTCTTATGGGTGATATCATATGGTGTTTGTGTTTTTGCTTACTGGCTTATTTCACTTGGTATAATATGCTCCAATTCCATCCATGCTCTTGCAAAAGGTAACAGTTCTTTTCTTCTTTCTGCTGCATAGTATTCTATTGTGTAAATGTACCATATTTTTTCATGTACTCATTTGTTGATGGGCACTTAGGCTGTTTCTAGCTCTTGGCTATTATAAATGATACCACTATGAATATAGGAGTGCATAAGTACTTTGGAATTGGTGTTTCAGGATTCTTAGAAATTCCTAGCAGTAGAACCACTGGGTCAAAAGGCAGTTCCATTTTCAGTTTTAAAAAAATTCCATACCATTTTCCACAGTTGGCTGTACCAATCTGTAATCCCACCAACAATGCACTAGTATTTCCTTCATATGCTCGCCACCACTTATTGTTTGCTGATTTATTAATGATGGTCATTCTGACAGGTGTGAGGTGGTTTTTAATGGTTTTAACTTGCATTTCTCAAATGGTTAGTACTGTTCAGCATTCTTTCGTGTGTCTATAGGTGATCTGTATGTCTTCCTTAGAAAATTGTCTGTTCAGGTCCTTTGCCCATTTTTGAATTGGATTTTTTTCCCTGGTGTTGAGTCCTTTGAGTTCTTTATACATATTTTAAGATCAAACTCTTGTCTGTGGTATACTTAGCAAATACGTTTTCCCATTCAGTTGGTTCCCTTTACATTTTGATGATAGTTTCTTTAGCTGTACAAAAGGTTTTAATTTGCCCTGGCTGCTGGCACAGCGAATAAGGCATCAGCCTGTGAACCCAAACATTGCTGGTTTGATTCCTAGCCATGGCACATAACCAGGTTGCAAGCCAGGTCTCCAGCCAGGTCTGTAGCTGGAGGCAGGTAAAAGGCAACCATACATTGATGTCTCTTTCCCTCTCTTCCTCTCTCCCTTCCCTTCTCTCTAAAAATAATAAATAAAATCTTTTTAAACCCCACCCAAAAAACAGAAGGTTTTAATTTGATGTAGTCTCAGTTGTTTATTTTTCCATTATTTCCTTTGCCTTAGGAAATATGTTGGCAAAAATATTACTACATGGAGTATCTAAACTTTTACTGCCTATGTTTTCCTCTAGGGTTTTATGGTGTCACAACTTATATTTAATTATTTTATCCATCTTGAGTTTATTCTGGTGTATGGTATAAGTTGGTGGTCTAATTTCTTTCCTCTTTTTTTTTAAATTTTTTTTTGGCATGTACCCATCCAGTTTCTCCAACATAATTTATTGAGGAGGCTATTTTTACTCCATTCAAAGTAGATCATAAGGTAAGGCACAAATTAAGTCTCAGGAAATTCAAGAATATTGAAATCGTATCAAGCATATTTCTTAGTTCATAGTGGTTTAAAACTAGAAACCAACTTCAAGGAAAAAACTTCAAAACATTCACATACATGGAGACTAAATAACATGATGTTAAATAATTAATGGGTTAACAATGAGTTTCAGAAATCAAAAAAAGAAAATTATACAAATGAAAATGAGCACACAACAACCCAAAACCTCTGGGACACAGCAAGGGCAATTATGAGAGGGAAGTTCATAGCAATACAAGCCTACCTAAAAAAGACAGAAAAATCTCAAATAAACAACCTAATACTACAGCTACAAGAACTAGAGGAACAACAAACAAAGCCCAGAGCAAGTAGGAGGAAGAAAATACCAGACCAGACCACAGAAGAATTAAATGACATAGAGACTGAAAAACAATTCAAGGGATCAATAAGTCCAGAAACTGATTCTTTGAAAAGATAAACAAAATTGACAAGCCTTTAACCAGACTAATCAGGAAGAAAAGAGAGAGAACCCAAATGAACAAAATCAGAAATGACAGAGGAGAAAGCCCAACTGATATCCCAGAAATACAAAGTATTGCAAGAAATTACTACAAACAACTATATGACAAGAAATTAGATAACCTGGGTGAAATGGACAAATTTCCAGAAACATTCAAACTTCCAAAATTGAATCAAGAATATCAGAAAGACAGAACAGACCAATAACAACTACTGAAATTGAAGCAGTAATCAAAAAAACTCCTGGCACACAGAAACCCTGGACCAGAGAGCTTCACATGGGAATTTTACCAAACACTGAGGAAAGATCTAAGTCCTATCTTCAAACTATTCCATAAAATTTGAGAAGAGCGAAGACTCCCAAACTCTTTTTATGAGGTCAGTATTATTCTAATTCCAAAACTAGGTAAAGACACAACAAAGAAAGAAAACTATAGGCCAGTATCTTTTATGGATATAGATGCTAAAATCTTCAACAAAATATTGGTAATCTGGGTCCAGCAATACATTAGAAAGGTCATTCACCATGATTAAATGGGATTCATCCCAGGGATGCAAGGATAGTATAATATTTGCAAATCAATAAATGTAATACACCACATAAACAAAATGAAAGACAAAATCACATGATCATATCAATAGATGCTGAAAATAATTTGGTAAAGTCTCCATGTATTTATTATAAAATAAAACAGCAAAATTGAAATAGAGAAAACATACCTCAGTATAATAAGATCAGGAATAAGACAAGGGTGTCCACTTTCATTACTTTCATTCAATTTAATATGAAAATTCTAGTGACAACAATCAATCAAGAAAAAGGAAATAAAAGGCATCTGAATTAGAAAGGAGGAAGTAAAATTATCATAATTGTAGATGACATGACAGTGTATATAGAAAACAATAAACTCTTCACCAAAAAACTACTCTACCTAATAAGTGAATTTGGCGAAATAGGAGCATACAAAGTCAATAAACATAAATCAAAGGCATTTTGTACACTAACAATGAAACATCAGAAACAGAAACTAGGGAAAAATCCCACTTACTATAGCAACAAGAAAAATAAAGAGTCTAAGAATAAACTTAACCAAAGAAGTAAAAGAATTAAACTCAGACTATAGGACAGTGCAGAGAAAAATTAAGGAAAAGATAAATAAATGGAAGCATATACAATGTTCATAGATTGAAAGAATTAACATCATTAAAATGTCCATATTACCCAACACAATCTATAGATTCAACCCACTTCCTATTAAAATACCAATGGCATATTTCACAGATCTAGAACAAATATTTAAAAAATTTATATAGAACCAAGAACAACCTAAAACAGCCTCAGCAATCTTGAAAAAGAAGAACAAAGTGGGAGGGATCACAATACTTGATTTCAAAGCCACCGTAATCAAAACAGTCTGGTGCCAACATGAGAACAGACTCCGCATAAAACAATGGAACAGAATAGAGAGCGCAGGAATAAACCCATGTCTATATGATCAGTTGATATTTGAAAAAGGGAGCAGGAGCATAAAATGAAGAATCAACACCTTAATAACAGACTGTCTTTTAATCCGTGGACATAGTAGTGTCTTTCCGTTATTTATGCCTTTGCTTTTATCAGCATATTTATTGTTTTCACTGTATGGGGTGTCTTTCACATCTTTTGTCAAGGTTATTATACCACACTTTATTGATATTACTATAAAATATATATTTTTATAATTCCAATTTCCAGATTTTTTAGCATGTATGGAAATATAACTGATTTTAAGTTTTTGATTCTATGTCCTACAAAAATAATCTTTTTATAGACTCATAATTTTTTCTAATAAACAATTATGAAAAGTTTTATTTATTTATAATTTTTCTTTTTGTTTATTTGTTTGTTTGTTATATTGAAAAGATTAATACCCCAAATACAATGTTGAATAACAGTGGTATGAGAAGACATTCTTATTTTGTTCCAGGTCTTAGAGGAAACACAGTTAGCCTTTCAGCAATAATGTTAGCTGTAGGTTTTTCATATATTTTCCTTTATTAGATAGGTATTTTTCTGTTTTGGAATATACTTTCTCTGATGTTAATACATTTTAACTTCATTTAATTAGTCTTAGAATATTATAATGTGCTTTTCCTTTTAACAATATTAATGTTTATATTTAAATTGTATTTTTGATGAGCAAAAAATAACTAGGCCTGGTTTTTTATATAATCTGATCATCTCTAATTTTAATTATGGGTATATTAATGTTATGTATAATGTAATTGTTAATATTGTAAGCTTTCTGTCTATATTGAGCTGTGAATTTCCATTTGTTCTTTGTTCCCATTTCCTCTTTTATTAAATGAATTTAATTTTGTGATATTTTATATTTTTGTTGGTTTACTAGCTATTTATTATTTATTGCTTTGTTAATATAGTGGTTACCTTGGGAGGTATTATATACTTCTGGGACTACTTTCAAATGATACAATAATTCACATTTAGTATAAGATTCTTGTAATACTATACCCACATTTCTCCTTTCCCAGTCTTAATGCTATTGTTGTCACACATTTCTATTAACACATATGATGAACACCTCATATGATAGTTTTTTTTAGTTTGTCTAATCATCATTTATTTTTCAAATGCTCTAGATTCAAAGAATATGAAATATTCTTATTTTTTTAACCCACATAGTTACAATTTCTGGTATCTTTTCTTTGTGTCAACTGGTGTCATTTTTCCATTTCATTTTGGATGATTTTGTTGCTATCTTTAAGGTTATCATGTTTTTCTGGAATTTCTGTCCTGTCATTAATTTTATCCAGTATATTTTTTCATCTTAAGCATTGCAGTTTTCTTTTCATCTAGAAGTTTGATGTTAATTTCTTCATATGTATCATAATCCTAGCTAACAGAACATATAGAATATGGTTTTAATGGCTTTAATGTCCCTATGTTGGGCCAGTCTTGTTTGATTAATTTTTGCTTCTCATTATAGATTATAATATTTTACTTCTTTGTTGCCTAGTTGTCTTCAATTGGATGTCAGACATTAAAATATATACCTCATTTGATACTAAATATTTATGAATATATGAAGTAGTCTTCAACTTCGTTATAGGACACAGGAAACAGTTTCATAATTTTGGATTTTACTGTTGAGATTTATTAAATGGTATATAGCAGTATTTATTTTAAAGCTATTTATTTCCTGTTTCTACCATAATACACTTCCACACACTTTTCTAATCATCTAATCATATAAATTGTGAGGTTTACATTCTGATTCTTAGGAACGGGTACTATTCTAAGATGGGTCTTCCATAAGATGTGGATAGTTTCCTTAAATACATGCTCCTGTCAGTATTCTGCTGAATACTGATCTGCTGAATAATCAAGAGACCCCTTCACAGATTTCTGCAGTGTTATCTACATGCAGCTCGCTTTTATTTATTTTTACTTTAAAAATTATTTTAAAATAATTATAGTCACCAGCAGTGGCAAAAACTGTAGCAAGTCCCATGTACCCCTCACGCCACTTCCTCCAATGGTGACATCTTGTGTAGTTTTAGTAAAATGTTACACCATGGATCCTAAAACCAACTAAATGCTAACGACTGTCCAGTTAATTACTTTATTAATGTATTTTTTTTCACTTTCCACATTCAACACTATTCCATATTAGTTTCAAATGTAGAGCATAGTGGTCAGAAAACCATATATGCATTTCTCAAAAAACTTTCTTGATCTCTCTGGACATGAGCTCCATCTTTTCAATCCAGGATGATCATCATATTCTCCTGGTTTTCCCTTCCCTATAATAATGCCTGGACTCTCTCTCAAATAATGATCTGGGAAATCACAGGACTTATTTCATTTGTTTCTTTTTTATATTTCAGGAATCACTCTCCTTCATTGCCTGATGTCCAGTGTCTTCAAAAATGTTGCTTCGTATACTTTAAGTTTTCATTTTTCTTTTTATCTTTCCTTCTTTCTTTCTTTCATTTTTCTATAAATATTTATATTTGTCTTCTTCTTTCTTCCTTGTTTTTATTATTTGTTGTTGCTTCAGGTGAGAAGGTAAAAAAGTCCAGTCCCTGTTATTCCATCTCAGCTAGAAATAAGAGAACCAGTTCTTCTTTTAATCCTGACTTGAATAAAGCTATTAGAATACAATTTGCCCCAGGATTTTTTAATCTTAATTGTTTTTGAAATTTTCTAATTTCTAGGCATATAATGTGGGCATATTTGTGTTATTAAAAATAATTTATTGCCCTAACCAAAACTACTATAACAGAATCACAAAATACTTATAATATGAAAATGTTACACTTTTTGAGAAAAAAATTGCACAACTAAATGTTTTAAAATGATCAGTAATTACCAAGTACTAAATTACTAAGCATTAATTTGTGTAAACTTTCCTAGAATAATTACATGCTATTATATCAAAGGTAAGGTAATTGAAAAAGTAAGTATCATATTTAAGTTTTATGGCAAATGATAGAAACTATTTCAAATTTATTTTCAAAATAGTATGGTTAAAAAAGCTGAGTCTCAAGTTAGAAATTCAGGATGTTTTTTTTTTTTTTTTTAAGATTTTATTTATTATTTTTCAGAGAGAGGGGAAGGGAAAGAGGCAGAGAGGGAGAGAGACATCAATGTATGGTTGCCTTTCACCTGCCTCCAGCCATGGACCTGGCTGGAGACCTGGCTTGCAACCTGGTTATGTTGCCCTGGCTGGGAATCAAACCAGTGACTTCAAGATGTTTTATAGTCATAAATTCAAAACTGTAAGTTAAAAAACAGATTCCCATTTTCTCTGAAGTTCTGATATTTGTGAATAGTGACCTAAAGAGACCTTGGAATAAAATTGGAATTTACTAGGGAAACCAAAACTAAAACTAAAATATATCTTATTATTGATACAAAAAGCTCTTGGCACTTACTTCTTGAGCAACTATAAAATAGTTTAATTCT
The DNA here is from genome assembly GCA_004026585.1 of Noctilio leporinus. Lineage (NCBI taxonomy): Eukaryota > Metazoa > Chordata > Mammalia > Chiroptera > Noctilionidae > Noctilio > Noctilio leporinus. The sequence continues at coordinate 768,490 of PVIW01000022.1, forward strand.
TCCTTTCCCTTTTAATATAAATCCTTACAAACTTCTGGTCCTATAATTTAATTTATTGCATCATATTTAAATGCCAAGATAATTTATCACAACAAAGTATCACAACAACTGTAAAAAATCAAACTGAAAGATTTCCTATAAAAATCAGTTATTAGAATTAAATTAAGGCCACCAAAAGTTTGGGAAAGGACAAATATAGAATTAACTTCAGTTGATGTCACTTTTTACTATTATTGAAGACTCTAAGAGCAATTTCACAAAAGCATTTCTGTGACATGGTCTTCATTCAAAATTATCTACCACTTAAGCTTAACATTCAAAACATTTTAATTAGGATCATAAAATCATAGCATACATTTTCTGTGGTCAAGGTAACCTTAGTTAAGCTTTTATAAATATTTAGATCAGACTGCTTTTAAATTCTGGCTAAATAAGTCAGCAAAGATAGCTAGCATCAATGCTATATAGTAGAACAGGCTATTTTTTCCCCTATGCTTGACATATAAGATCTTCAAAACCATCTTTACTCTGATCAGATTATCTGTGTCTACATCAGATAGTTTCTTTAAAGTTTTCAATTGCATTATTTTAAATTAAGAAAGCCAAATTAATTGTTAGCTGGCCTAAACTAATACATACATTCAAGAGCATTTATTATGACCTCTCCCACAAAAATATCTGAAGTTATTTTGAATGGTAAAAAATGTCAATGAAGTCTCATTACTTTAAGATTTCACTTAAAATGATGCATATTTTCATATTTAGAAATGACTTAACTCTAAAATATGTATACTGCTAAGCTCAGTTTTCTATAAAAGCTATTAGTAAAAACAACAAAATTGGATTTAACATGTAGTTGTTAGGAACATACCTTCCCCATACACATAAGTTATCTTTGAGTCTTAGAACAAACCAATAGAAACAAATATCTGATCAATATTATATTCTATTAAGCAAAAACTGTCTTTGGATTGGGAGGCATTATTTTTTTTCTAAAATTAAAATATATATATTTATTTTTAGAGAGAGGGGGAGGGAGGGAGAAAGAGAGGGAAAAAGCATCTCACTTGCCCCCAACTGGGGACCTGGCCTGCAATCAGGAATTGAACCAGTGACGCTTTGCTTTGCAGGCTAGCAGCCAACCCACTAACCCACACCAACCAGGGTTCTTATTTTAAAATCATTTAAAGTAGTAGCATAGAAAGGTTAATGATATACTTTATAGTCATCAGAAATGTATCAGTGAAAACCAGGATACAGTGTTTTAGTGTGGTTCTTTCTTGTTTATTATAATTAACAGTTATATTTATATCATCTTGCCTTTAGTCACATCTTTCTTTCAGATAGCCCTGGAGTTTTGGGTACCTGCAAACCCAACCTAGTGATCTTATTTCTTTTTCCTTTATGATCTTCTTAGTTTGCCTGAAGCAAACTAGCTCAGAAGGAAGGGCACTTGGAAATTGTGCACTTCTTTGCAGAATAGTATGTAATATTGATACAGCTATTCTGAAATAAGTAAGAAAAATAAAAATGTTTTCTTTAAATAAGACATTGTTTTTTGCTTCTTCTGCCTTAAATAATGGTAGGCTGCAAATTAATGCCCAAGCCTAGGATAAATTACCAAAGAAGACATAAAATTGAGTAAAAGCATTCCATACTATTTTTTTACTACAAAATTGGGGTTGTGGGGGAAAGAGGAGTATTAGTTCACTTGAGTGTTCCATGGAAGCATAGTTTAGAACTACCTTCTGTAAGAAATAGTTCCTTGACATTTTCTTAAAATTGTTTTTCTTTTCTCTTTTGAAGTAAGGCCCATTCCTTTTCATTTTAAATATCTGGTTCAGGTCCTACCACCTTCTATGAGGTTCTAATGGCATGTGCTATCTTTCTAGGACATTTTTCTGTATCAGCTATTCTGATCTTCTGAAGTAGGTTTCCTATCCTAAACCTCTCTTTTGGCCTCCAAAATGAAATTATTTTCCTTGCTTAAGTTATTTCCTGATGCTTTTGGTTAATTATAAAGTAAAATGCTCCAGATGTATTATACTGCAAGAAATGAATGAGTGTTTTCTAACTTGGGCTAGGATGTTTTCTTTGAGACTTACCAGGCATTGTGCATTATTATCATTTTAAGAAGTCTATCTAAACATTCAAACACAAGCATAACTTCCACCAGCAGAATAAAAAGAGCTGCTTTATAATAACCTTAGCTAGAGCCTCTTTTCTTATGATCTGCTTGTTTGTTTAAACAGAGGGAAAAAGAGTTGGCAAAGTGGCCTGAAAGAAGGTTCCTGGAATTAGATAGCAAAGACTGAAAGTTCAGCAGAGGTCCGAAAGGATAAAGGGTGACAGGAGATTTAACAGCTATGGGTGGTGAACAATGTAATACACAAATAACATATTATAGATTGTAAAACTGAAACCTATATAATTGTATTAACCATTCTCCCCCAATTAATTTAATTAAAAATTTTAAAAATTTAAGTTAAAAAATTGAATTGCTCACATACCAACACATTTGGCTATGTTACTTAAACATCTGAAAACCTGGGCAAATTAATTACCTATTTATAAATCAGTTTTCTCATTTATGTAATCATCGTGCCAAAGGGGTACATGATTGTACTAAAATCATAGAGTTATTGTGAATATTAAATTACATAATATAAATCAATATTCAACATGCTACCTGCCAAATAACAAGGTCTTAAACAATGTCACTCATTATGATTATGACAAATATGTATTCGCTCAATAGTATTTAGTACCTACATGTTCTGAGGTAGGGATACAATGATGAATAAAACAAACACTGTCCACTGGGCAGCTGTAGTGTGTGACAAACATTAAAAACAACACAGTTATTAATATAGGATTACATGCTACAATAAAGAATTAAATCATAAGTAGAGAGCAGTTATCTAAAGAGAATGAAACAGGAGGATAGTATGTCCTAAATTTTTTAAAGTATATTTCTTTCCTGGAAAATCAATGGATGCTTCTCTGAGAAAGGTACAAAGTTTTTATTCAAGACATTACATGATGAATAAAAACAAAATCAGGAAAGTGTAAGTTAAGGAGAAGAGAGTCTTGCATAAGGTGTGGTCCAAAGGCAGAGAAGAACTACAAAGAAGGCCATTGAGTCTGAAGGGCAGAGGATGATGGGCAGGTTGAAGGGGTTAGATAGCAAACAACCTACAAATCATTCAAGGTCTAGATGGCCAATGTATGGATTGAGTTCAGATGGTAGTGAAATTGTATGGGAGAGTCAGAGGGAGGAGAGCCAGGGATGTGACAAAATAGTTCTGGTTTTTATTTTATAAGTTTCATTGACTCTTATATGGAGAGGGAATTACAGGTGGTAAAATTAATGAGAGAGATGATGCAGATGGCAGTTGCTGAAATTGAGCTGAAAGAGAACAGTGTCTCAGAATTTATGTAGACAATGGAGATGGAAAGATGTGTGACAGATACAGAGGGTACATTGTTCATGTGAAAGTCACAGGCCTAGATAGAATATTTTAAATGATGGGAAAGAAAATTTGGGCAAATATGATACTGTATTTCTGCTTTGTACAAACAAATTCATGGAGAGCTATCCTCTAAGACACAGAAGGACTTTGAGCAAGAAAAAAGGGAGATTATGAGCTCAGTTCTACATGTGGCATTTATATTGTCTTTGTGAGAGGTCAGGCAGAAAGATGAATGTGTGAGACCACAGGTTAAGGGGAATCTAGGTTTTGAGTTGCAAGTCTAGAAATATGGTTTATGGATGGTAACTAAAACCATGGAATCTGATGACTGTACTCTCACTCTCTGAGAATCTAGAAAACTAAAAAAAAAAAAAAAAAACAATTAAACATGACATCCTTTCTCCTACTAACATCTCTATATGCTATAAGAATGTAAACATTTAGTCCTGGTTGGTGGCACAGTGGATAAGGTGACAGCCTGTGAACCCAAAGATCACTGGTTTGATTCCCAACCAGGGCATATAACTGGGTTGCAAGCCAGGTCTCCAGCCAGGTGTGTGGCTGGAGGCAGGTGAAAGGCAACCATACATTGATGTCTCTCTCCCTCTCTGCCTCTATCCCTCCCTCTTTCTCTGGAAATAATAAATAAAAATATATTTTTAAAAATAATGTAAAAATTTCTCTTTGGTTTCTTAGTTTACTACATATTGAATTTTGAATAAAACTATTCACATAAAAACATATATATAGATAGATAGTTAGATCTGAATAGCTAGGAAATTATACACTTTCCAAGAACTAAGTTCATCCAATACAGAAAAATGATTAATGCATAGGTCAGGAGCCCATTGCTATAAAAGTTAGAAATCTTTACGATATAATGGTTAAGGTATTAGAATACTGAGATTTGTATGCCTAGCAGGGTGTAATATGATAAAAGCTGGGTTTGGGCAGTAAATCAGCTTACCACTATCTTCCTGCTACCTTTATATTTCAACCGATCTTTCTAGAATTCTGAGAATATGGGTAGCTTTCCCCTGAGCATCCTCCAGTTGCTGATTGAACAAGTTAAACCAACTGAGCAGCTTCTACTTGTCTAAAACAATGTTCCTAACTAGTAAGGGACCAGATGAATAAAGACAACATCAGAAAATGAAGAGAACAGAAAAGAGGGCAACTCTTGATTTACATAGGAACATAAATGTTAGCATAAGTGTCAGAATTGATCAAACAAACTGCTAAATATCCAATGTGACATCACAGTATGATGATAGAATAATCCAAGTAAGCAAAATGATTGTGCAGGGGTTATACAGTTTATGTACTCATTGATCATTATCAACTCATTTCCTGAATGAGTGCTGATAGAAGCAAACTGACTCACACATGGAGAGTAGATGACAGCTAGTTGGGGGAGCAGGTTAGGAGTGGAGGGATTGAGCAAAAAGGGAAAAAGACTCATGGACATGGGCAACAGTGTGGTGACTTCTGGCAGAAGGTGTGTGAGAGGGCCAAATGGTAATGGAAAATAATGCAATAAAGACTTAATTTGAAAAGTAAATCAGCATTACAAATTAGTTTGCATATTATTATCCATTCAATATCTAATTTTGGAAATGTCTCTTTTGTTGAATGAACCTTATTTTTTACCACATATTAATATAACATATTGATAATAACTATTACTAAGTTCAGTAGTATACATTCAATCAACCATGATCACAGAGCCAATGTTCTATGAAAGTTTAGGAATGTACAATATCCTTAAGAATACTATCAGTGCTGATTTGTTCAGTGAGAAATTTATTAATCTAAAGGACTTAAGTATTAATTAGAATTTGAAAATAAAATTAAGCTTGATTTCAGTATTTTACATATGCAAAATATCATAGGAGACCCTCATTCCAATAGGAAATATGATTAAAGATAGTACAAGGCTTATTTTCAGAATACTTTTCACTTAGAACTCTTTGCGAATTAAATGCTGATGTAAACTCTAAAAATGAGGTAGTGGAAATAAAGTCTGATGGGTGTTTTCCCTAATTGAGCTGTTAAAGTTATTGGCATTTTTTATAATATCTTATGTCAATATTCCATTAACATTTTCAAATTTTGTAACTAGCCAGGAAAATCTTCAAAAATTACTCATTCCAGCTCTGGCTGGTGGCTAGTTGGATAGGTACTAGCCTTTGAATCCAAAGGTCACTGGTTCGATTCCCAGACAGGGCACATGGTCAGGTCTCCAGCCAGGTCCTTAGCTGGAGGCAGGTGAAAGGCAACTATACACTGATGTTTCTCTCTCTTTCTTCCTCCCTCCCTGCCCTTCCCTCTAAAAAATAATGAATGAAAAAAAAAATCTTTCCCTTAAAAAATTTACTCATGTCAAATATGCCTCATTTACACAGAAATGTATTTGTTATAAAGCAAGATTTTTTTTCATGGTCAAACCATAATATTCCCAGGTCAAGTATTTTAGGCTGATTTGAATACTTTACAAAACTTTACTTTTTTCCTGAACTAAGTCACAATATCAATATTAATAAAGTAGTAATTACTTGAATAAAGTAGTTAATATTTAGCTTTTCTTTTCACTACATAAGGTAAATTGTTAAATGTTTATAAATGATTTCCCACAAATAAATAAATAAATAAGTTTTATACTTGCTTAATCAAAGGAATTAAAACTCAATATTTTTATTTAAAAAAATAAGTCTAAAACTATAGGTAACTAGTAAATATGCAAATAACTTCATCATATCATTAGTACCTAAAATTACAACATTTTTAGAAAAACATCTTACCTGAGTAATAGGTAAATATACATTTGTTCTCCTATATATGGAAAAGAAACTTTGACATACTTGAAAACTGCAAATTAAACTACTTCTATGCTGTTATATCTTACATTATATTAAATATCTTAAATTTTACATGATTATATTCCAAGCTGTTAAGATCCAACCCATGTAATTGAAACAATTTAAGGATTTCTTTGTATCTCTAATCTCACATTTGTCAACATAATTAAAGGACATCTATATATGATTTTGTTTTATGTATTGATTTTGTGACTTTACAAGAGGCTGATTCAATCAACCAAGTTAACAAAGTTGCTTCTGTTTCTAATTTGTTATTGAGAGGTAATTAAGCTTTATTAACATATCCATTGCTGTTTCCTGTTTCTCCTGTATTTATAGTATCATATGAAACAAATGCAGATTTTTCATATCCCTACTACAGCCAAAATGTAAAACTCAGGAGCTTCAAGTATGTGAAGGTTTTCTATAGGTCTTAAAAGTATAAGAACTCTACCCAAAGAGGTAATGTTAGAAATAAACAAGAAATAACATTAACCTGCTTCCTACTCTATCCTATACTGAACCAACAAATCCATAAATCAGGAAAGCTGTATGCCAAGGAGCTCAGCGACAGTTTAAGTCTAAGAATTTGAACGAGGTGAAAGTAAAGGAGGATAAAAAGGAAAGTTGGGATACAGAAAATGGCACTCTATTTCATGGAGAAAATAAGAGAGAGAAGATAATGCTGATGTCCAATAGCCTCCTTTTGTCCACCTCATTCCTCCTGGAATATAGATTCAAGCTACAGGGAACGCAGATCACAAGTCAAGTTCTCAGCCAGTATATGAGGTGCATCTCATTGGTGTTTAAAGCAGGTTTCACTTCACATCAGAAAACTAACTATAAAACTGATAAAATTTAATGATAGGTAATGACAGAATACTGTTTTCTCAGAAAGATGAGAACCACTCCACTAGAGAGTTACCAAAATCAATGTAGGTTCAACTTGTGACTATAACTCTAAAAACTTGCAACAGAAAAGCACTAGGTTTGCGCCACATGGAATTAACATCAAACTTTTCACGAGATCACAGCAGGGGCAATAAAAACCCGGCTGGTGTCACTTAACCAAAATTGCCCATCTGAAACCTCTCAGATTTGTAACTCCCAAAGCACACGGGGGATCCGGGAAAGACTGAGAAGTGGGAGATGCTTGGATGCCCCTTGGGGACTTACTGTACCTGTGTCCACATCCTTCACCTGTTGCCTGGCTCGAGCTGGCCGGCTCCACTTCGAGGTCTTGCAGGACCAGCCCTTTCTCGAGTGTCCCAGGAAAGTCCATGCCAGGCACCTCCTCTTCTTCCAGGGACTCAACGTAGAAGAGGGTCCTGGCCGGCTGTTGGGTGCCCTGGCCTGGCGCCCCTGGCTGCAGCCTCGTGGCCACCGGCAGCAGGGTGCCATTCAGTGGGCTGAAAGAAGAGGACGACGAGGAGGGCGAGGAAGACGAAGAGGAGGAAGAAGAGGAAGGCTTCTTCCAGAACGTGCTCCCGCTGCCTTTCTCTGGGTTTTTGAGCAGGCGGCTCTGGCTAGGTCCCCAGTGCTCGAAACTGCTGCTGCCGTCCTGTTGCACGCAGCCGCCGCCCGCCGGGCCGCCGGGGGACGGCGACGGGTGGCTGAAGAGTTTCCAGCGGAGTCGCAGGATGTGCTTCACATCGAAGTCTTTTCGTCCGGAGCCGGACATGCCTGACGCCAGGAAGGCAGAGCGGGCTCAGCTGGCGCGGGGAGAGACCGGCCGGCTGGTGTGGGAGGCCCGCGGAGCCGGGGGCTGGAGGCGGCTGGATGCGCCCTCGGTACCCACGAGCAGACGGGGCAAGGCGGGAGGCGCGCTCCGTACCCCGGAGAAGACGCGGCGAGGCGGGGTGCGCGCCCTGCGAAGCGACGACCCGAGCGCGGACAGCACAGCCGCGCCGCTCAGCTGCGGTCAGGTCGCAGGACTTGCGCGTGGGGATCCCACGGGCTGGGAGCAGAGGTAGGAGTGGGGGACCAAGAGCTGAGAGTCCTCGATCCCCGCCCCGTGATTACGGAGGAAGGGACGCCCTTGGTGCTTTAAGATGCACGAGGGAGGAAGCTCTGCGCGCTCCGAAGCTCGGGAGGCTGCGGTAGATGGATACACCTCCCTGGATGCGCCCGTGTGTGGCACAGCCTCAGTCGGGAAGGTGTGGGCTCGCCTATCCTTGCAGCTGAGTTCAGTGCCTGGAGAGCGCAGAGAGGGAGGGAGGGGGAGAGCGCCCCAAGTCGCGAAGAAGCGCTCCCCGCCCCGCCCCAGCCTTCTGCGTGCACCTGCGCCCGGGTCCCCGGCTTCTCCGCGAACGCGCTGAGAGCTGGCCCCGTGTTTCTGGGAAAGTCAAACGCCTTCTGCAAGGTGGAGAAGGGTGGTTTTGTATAGGCAGTTTGTAAATGAGAAAAATAAATATTCCAGGAAATGAAGGGAGGCAAAAGGAAAAGCTGTCATGGTCCTCACACTACAATTTTCTCTCTGCCTCAGCGCCCCCTCCTCCGGCGTAAGTGACGCAGATGTGCACTGGGGCCTATACGGAGAGGCGGAGGGAGCGAGGGAAGGCTTCAATCTTCTTTATGCAAGTGAAGCTGCGGCTCTTATTGTCCCTTTGCGTGGGTCTTGTCACCCTTTTTCATCCTCCTTCCTCACTACATTCCCGGGTAGCAATAAAAGTAAAGCAAACAGGCATTAGGTTTTAGCATCAGTAAACACTAAATATGAATCATGGCAGCGTAAACTTAATAAGCCGCCATGCGTTTTCAGGTTTCAGGTTAATAGCTTGAATTATTTAATGAACCGAATCCTTTCACCTTTAGCCTTAGTTTCTCGGCGGTGAGAGAGAGAAGAAGAAGCAGGGATGATGTTTCTTCCCTGATGTTTGATCCTTTCTTCAAAGGGTGAAGATGCCACCGTTAGGACACTTACAGTGTGCGAGCCTGTCCTTAATGCGCTCCGGTGGTATTCACCCCCCAGGGACAGAGCATGCAGAAATTTGAAGATGGGCATCTGGGTGCAGAGAGTGGGGACTGAAAAATCGGTGCATGTGCTGTTAGCTTCAGAGCGAGAACGCTTCTCAGTGCAAACTGAGAAGTGGAATAGAATGATACAGGATAATTTCAAGAAATAACCTTCTGGTATATAAATCATGTCATAAAATGCATGGAAGAATTTAGGCAATAAAGGAACACAGTAGCTTCCCTTTCTCTGGGGAAAAAGTATTTTCTAAGACACCTCAGTCGATGTCTGGAACTAGGGATAGGACAGAATACTCTGTGTATTCTACTCCCACCCCTACCCCCTACCCCCGCCCCACACCACATAGGTATCTTTCACTCAAAGGATGTAATTTGTGGTTTCTCTTTGGCATATCCAGACTGCCAGCATCACAACTTTAGCGCTGTGGTTCATTATTAGGTCAAATAAGGGTGCCTTGAACACAAGTCCTGCCGGACCTAAGCAGTCCATCTCTTAACCAGGGGGGCTTCTAAGTGACCTACTGTCAGGTAGCATACATGATGGACAAAAGGATAGTTCGCATCCTGGGCTAGACTGAGTGGGACAGTATGAGATTTCATCGTGCTACCCAGAATGATGCATAATTTAAAACTTATGAATTGTTTATTTGTGGAATTTCCTACTTAATATTTTTGACCCGGGATTGAAGGTGGGTGACTGGAACCGCAGAAAAAGAATCCGTGGTTAAAAAAAGGGACACTGTGGCTGTATCCAGAGGCTGCAATCCTACAAAAATCTTCTGTTTAAAGAAGGAAAGATGTGTTTGTCCTTATATTTATAAGGATGTTGATTATGATCTCTTTCTAGCTATAACTGCTTGGGAATTTTTCATCTTTTTCCTTTAATGAGCCCTTAAAATTAGGAGCTAGGCCCCTGTGCTGAAGGCAATGGGAGGTCAGAGAATTGGCGGGTTCCCTGAGCCGGAAGTATGATGGTTGTCCATTCATGAAATTCACAGTTTCAGCAACCCCAAAGAGCGGGGAAGCCAACATTAAAGCACAATTATATGACTGTTCTGGTACCACAGTGTTGAGCAGTAAACTTAAGTAAAAACTGAAGCTAAATTTGAAGGCCTTTCTAGACCAAGTTTGCCGTTTTAATATAACAAGAAATTAGGCACACACAATCCCTACTTTTGGGAGAAGAAAAGTCACTCTTGTGCATTTTAAATATTGATTTATGCCACAGCAGCTGGACTGCAATCCCCTGTGCCTTGTTTTTCTTTTTTTTTCTTTTTTCTTTCAGTATTCAATGTTAAGAAAAAAGAAAGAAAGAAAGAAAGAAAGAAAGAAAGAAAAAGCAGAAAGTCCTTTAAAGCAAACAGTAGTGACAGGTCATTTTTATTCAAGAACGGAATTAGGTATTTCCTTTAGGGAAGGAAACAGTGTATGAAATTATACATCTCAAACAGGACGGAGAAAACTTTCCATTAGACATTATGTAGGAATTTGAAATATACATAATTAAATGATTTCTACAGTAATTGGAACTCTGTGGATTCTCTAACTTGAAATAATTTTTATTTTAATTAAAATAATATAAATAATGCAAGTATGCTATATCTACATTTTCATTATTGATATCAATAACCATTTAAATGATAATGCAAAATTTGTTTTTGTTATTATCTTGAAGTTCCATTTTACTCTACAATTACTATTATACAACTTTAAAGGCACTGCATGGGTTTAAAGGTCAATAATTTATCTGACCCAAGAGGATATAATATTGAGCTTTAGTAAAGGAATATGAATTAAACATATTAAGACACATAAAAAATGAAGACTAATGTCTATTTGTTAATCTTATAGTATTATTTAGTTTGCTTAAAACACTGTTTTAGCCTATTATTTAAACTCATTACTTTTCTATATCAATCTGCATATAATACTTTTGCTGGGAAAAATATTTAAATACAGTTTATCTACATTATCAAATTATATACGATCTAGCAATCAAAGTGTCCAAAAATAGCTGAGTGGACAAAATAACTATGGGACATTTACACAATGGAATATCACTCAGCCATTAAAAAGGAAGTTTTACCCTTTGCAATAGTATGGATGGACCTGGAGAACATTATGCTAAGTGAAATAAGTCAGTCAGAGAAAAACAAATGCCATATGATTTCACTTATATATGGAATCTAATAAACTAAACTGAAGGAAAATGGGGACAGATTCATAGATGGAGAGCAGGATGAGAGGTAGTGGGGGGCAGGTTAGGGGACAGAGGGATTGAGTAAAAAGGAAAAAAGAAGCATGATCACGGACAACAGTTGGGTGATTAGTGGGGGCAGGGAGGTATAAGGGAACTAATAGGTAATGTAAAAAAATACAATAAGAATTAAAAGAAAAAGTAAAGTGTGTCTAAAATGGTGGTAAAGTTAAATGGTTAAAGAAGATGACATTATATTTTTAACTTGATCGGATACAGAAGTTTTAATGCTGTTATTTTCTCCCTACATGATGATCTGGGAAACTAAAATGAAAACTTTAATTTCATGACATCCCACTAAATGTCAGATAATTTAATTGTATATTCATAAAAACCTCATTAGATAGATATTATAAAGACATTTAATATAAAAATATAAATTTAAAATTGCAATTGCCACAAGTATTTTATTTTATTTTCTATCTTAGTCTTTTAAAGATGCATGCATTGAATTGGGGTTCTCCGTACACTTCCATGAATTGCTTAATTCAGAGTTTGGAGCCTGATAATTATCTCTAAATCACTCTGCTCCAATAACAAAGTCTAGTGTTATTCTCAAAAGTAAACTTTCTGATATACCATGTGTGAACATGTGTGTGTGCATGACTGAAAACAAAAATAATGATATTCCCTTCTTTGGGGCAGTCATTTCTGAAAAAATAGAGATCACCTGCCTAGGCTAGGATGATTCTAAATGTTATGGAATATGTCTTATGTAACACTGAATTTACAGTGCCTAACACAGTGCTTATCATGGCATAGGAAATCAATAAATAATTTTGAATTATTAATTAGGGAGGAATATCATTGTATAGTGATAGAGAAAACAGAAAACCCACATCTAAAAAGACATGCAACCACAATGTGCATTTGGCATGAGCAAATAGAATTATAAAATAGTAGCTTTTGAAATATTTAGTACTCTCATTTATATTATTGAAGGATTCTAAAAGTGTAAAAAATTAGTTTATCATCTGCAAAGTTATTTTACAAAAGAGGCAATGCATTGGCATTGTAATTGTTAAAAATGTATTTTAAAATATTTCACATTTAAATTCATAAACTTTATTTATATCAAATATTTATCCTTATTTTATCCTTATCTTATTCAAACACATTTTCTAAATGTTTGACAATGTTTTAGTAATTTTTAACTCCAGTGGAAAAATACAGTTTTTTTCCCCAATGTTGTTGGTTAGTTGGTTTTGAAGTGCAGTAAGAAATCAGTGCCACATTGCAGTTAATCAAGAGCAACAGAAAGCCAGTTATTTTATCAGATTATTTGAACCCTAAATTGATGCTTATTTGCAGTCCAAAACATTTAACTGAAGTTTGCCATATGTGTATATGTGTGTTTACTTTTATTGTATGTTTGTTTTCTAAACCCTTTGACACAATTTTCTAGGGGTGTTCATACTACCACAGTACATGATTTTCAAACACATTTTTAAATTAAACACTTATTGTGTGCCAAATTTTGTTCAAGATTATAGGAATGTAGCTATTAAAAACCCAGTCCCTCGTTGAACTTACATTTTTGAGATGAGATATAGAAACTAAAATTCAAAAAATGAGTAAGTATATCAGGTGATGAAAACATCTACAGAGATAATACAAATCAGGAACGGAAGGTAGTAGGGTTTGCAGAGAAGTGTTGAAATTTAACTAGTCTGGGTGGCCAGACTCCATTAAAAGGTACAGCAGTATCCAAAAGGAAGTGAAAATACATACTATTCATGTAATGGGACAGTGCCGCAGGTAGAGAGAATAGAAATGCAATGAACAGCCTTGGCAGTGGGTAAGGTGCCAGCCTGCAAACCCAAAGGTCACTGGTTTGATTCCCAGCCAGGGCAATGTAACCAGGTTGCAAACCAGGTCTCCAGCCAGATTCATAGCTGAAGGCAGGTGAAATGCAACCATACATTGATGCTTCTCTCACTCTCTCCCTTCCCCTCTTCTTGAAAAATAATAAATAAAATATTGTAAAAAGGAAAAAAAAGAAAAGCAAGGAACACAAGGCATGATACATTGTGGCATGTTTAAGGGACAGACAACCTGAAGCTCAGGCCAAAGAAGGGAGCTAAGCTGAAGGTGACAAGAAGGTAACAGCAGGCACCAGATTGCTCCTAGAATCTTACTTGCCAGTGCAGAGAGGTTAGTTTTTATTCTGAATGAGATGGGAAGCCATTGGAGGATGGGAAAAACTGGCATGAGGCCATTTGACATATTTTCTAAGAACATTCTATCAGCCATGATAAGAATAAACAGAAGAAAAGTGAGGCAGGAAGGAGGAAATAGAAGGATGTGCCAATAAAGCCATGAGGTTAATGTAAGACATGTTAAAAACTTGAGCCAGAATTTGTAGCATTCTTGGGAAGGTCCAGCACACCTAGGGAATGGATTGTCTCAATCCCACAGCTGCTAGCTTTTACTTTTTATTTCTTTTGGATTACTATGTTTTAGAAAGTCTTATCCATATATATTTTTACCCACAGAAGATAATCTCACCCTCCCCTTTCATTTTTTTAAATTTGCTGGCCTTGTCTACTGACACGGGATTCTCACTTCATTCAAGATAGGCTCAGGTATTTAAGAGCTATTTCTATCAAATAGTATTTCATCAACATTTAATAAAGAACTATGCGATTTCCCAGTGTTTATTTACATTTGTCCAAGGAGATACTCAAAGTTTATCACTCTTTTTAAAATTTTGAAATTTATTTTTTGTTTTTACAATATTTGATTTTTTATGCTATTACAGTTGTCCAACTTTCCCCTTCACCTCCCACCACACAGCCCAACCCCTACTTCTATAGCCATTCCCCTCACCATTGGTCATGTCAGTGGGTCCTTAATATATGTTCTTTGATTAATCCTTTCACCTTCTTTCAATCAGTCTTCACCTTCCCCCTCCCCTCTTAAACCTGTCAGTCTGTTTCATGATTCTGTCCTCTGGTTCCTTTTTGCTCATTAGTTTATTTTGTTCATTAGATTCCTCTTAAAAGTGAGATCATATGGTAGTTGTCTTTCTCTTACAGGGATTTGTCACTTAGTGTAATAGTCACCACTTCCATTCATGCTATTGCAAGGGATAGGAATTCCTTAGTTTATCGCTCTTTATAGCTCGCAAAAATGTTAGGTACAGAGCAAGCAGTCACAGTTTGACCTGTCTACCCCAGTTTGAATAAAGATAATATTTGATTATGTGTAGTGATATACTTTTATCATGTTTTATAAACTTGGGCTTCTGCATAAGCCTATATATCCAAAGAATATCTGCTATTAAGTAACTTTTCTAAAACAACCATTGTAATGTTAACATGAATTTAAGTTTGATAATTTCAGGCATTTGGCCAGGATAAAATGGGTTATTTCTGAGTGAATTCACCCTCTTTTCTTCTTATTTTTTTGAGTTCTTCTACCAGATACATGTTACTATATGTATATTATTATATATATGAGTAAGTTTTATCAAAGGACATAGTATGACATATATCAAATTTTGCACCAGATCCTTTTGGAGGATGTGTTCAGAAGAGTTCATGATTTAGATTTGATGGAAAAGGGAAATTAATTAAAAGGAAAAATAGGCAGCTCTGTCATATATTTTATCCAAATAATAAAAATATCCAGCTTTGTCACTATTTTATACTAGTCATTTGATTAGAGTTTATTAAGCACTATTAAATTGTCAGGCACAGTGGCAGGGAGTGAAGATACAAATATAAATGCACAGAGCCCAGTAAGTAAATAGAATTATAAGCTAACACTTCTCAAGCAATAATTACTATAATTATTAATAATAACAATGATACTAATAAGATAATAAATAATAATATACTATAATACAGCCATGTGCAATATGCCATGGGAGCACAAAGTATGTTATTGATTGAGAAAATAGATAATCTAGCTACAAATGTATTGCGGCTTTATAATATATTTGCAAATATGATTTGCATATGATTATTTAAATTACCATGCTTGCAAAGGATTATGGGCACTACTCTTCCTATTTGCATACTGATGGGAAAGCAATAGTGCAGATTGGAAACTTCACAGGTTAATTGAAATTAAATCATCACCCAAATCTCCCTCTTCTACTTACTAACTGGACAGCTTTATTCAATGCTCTTATTTTCTTTTAACTCTCAGCTTCACCATCTGCAAAATGGAAGTTAATGAGAGGGACCTACTTCATTATATTTTTGTGTGGATCAGATAAAAAATCTACTAACCAGCTTAGCCCTTTTTTGATGCTTAACTATTGTTGTAGATATTTATATGTATTTGGAGATTATTTGTATATTTAATTAACCTTTATCTTGGTGTGGGTGTAATTTTGAAAACAAAGCTTCAATAGTTGATCTTGCAACTTTCAGGAGCAATCCTTTTTATTTTTTTTTTTTAAGATTTTATTTATTATTTTTAGAGAGAAGGGCAGGGAAAGAGGAAGAGAGAGAGAGAGACAGAGACACATCAATGCATGGTTGCCTCTCCAGCTACAGACATGGCTTGCAACTTGGCTTGCAACCTGGTTATGTGCTCTGACTGAGGAATGAAACCAGCGACCTTTGGGTTCCCAGGAAGTGCGAATCCACTGAGCCACACCAGCTAGGGCATGAGCAATCTTTTAAAAATACAGCTTACTGTACAATTGATATTCACCACATATGATTCCTAATTAATCTTGTTATTTTTCTGATGAGCTAAAAGTTTTGCAAATGATGGACCAAAACTGAAAATCAATATTTTACATAATTTTATTGGAGTATTTAGAAACGTGTGTAAATAGGTACATTCTACAATCATTTTGTTAAGAGAATTGTACTAAAAATACTTGCTTCACTTGGCAAATCTCTTTGATTTTTATCCTCACCTGAGAACATGTTCATTGATTTGAGAGAGAGAGAGGAAGACAGACAGACACTGATGTGAGAATAATCTCTTCTGTCTACCTGGTGACACTACAGCCAACTGAGCCACACCGGTGAGGGCAACAAATCTGTTAAGTAATTTTATTTCCTCGCAGGAGAGGGAAGGGTAATGAAAAGATAATGATCAAATAAAGTAATTTAGAGACTACAAAAATGTTATTGGTATCGGAATGTGAGGAATTAAGAGAAATCCTGTGCACTAAGTAAATTGTTGATAGTGTGAGGGAAGCAATGCATTTTTCTATGGGAATTTGAGGTTACTTTGCCAATTCTGGAACTTGCCCTGCAATATTTACTGAATAGAATACCTTGAATGTATGTATATTAACTACCAGATATGATAAACCCATCATTGTGTTTTTATTTGTAATAAAAAGTATGTTGTTATTTGTAATACAAATTTATTTGTAATAAAAATTCAAATGAAGAAAATACATATGCTAGTTAAACTGCTGGTTTTACATGAGAATGCTAGGTATCTTTCATCAAAACATTTTTTAAATCTTAATTTGCTTTAAAAACCAAATACTTAATAAATGAATTATTTATTCACTTACTAATGTTGTGTGTATGAATATAAGACTATTAGAACAATGTACATTACTTCAAGTAATATTTTGATTTTTCTAGATTCCTGTCTGGGAAATCTATGCTTGACACTTAATCCAACAGAACAAATTTACCAGAAGATTTATTCATTATTTATGATCCACTGCTACAAATCTGTATTTCAGTATAGGCATTGAAAACTCAGGCCATAGATTTCTGACACTCACAAAAATGTCTAGCCCTGCAGACCTAATTAAAACCAAAAGATGTTTCAATAAATCAATCAGTGAATATTGAGAATTAACTGTGTATTCTGAGCAGTGAGGGGTATAGGAACTTACTTTGGTAGAAAGCACACACACAAAGACAGATTTTAAATTATGACTAATCCACAGCATAAGATCCTTTAAATGTTTTCCTAATTCTCATAATATACAGACAGCTTTTGCAGCTATTGTTTCACAATCATTTAACATGCTGCTTACCAAACATGCAACAATGAAGCATAAAGAGTAGAAATTCACTCAGGCCTCCAGACTTCTAGTCAGCCATGGTTGAGTCTGTAACTTTGGTTAACAAGAAATAATTTTATTGGCAATAGAAAGTTATAAAATTTTAATTTTTATATGCACCATAACTCATAAAGTGTGCTTTCTTCACATAAGCTTACACTCCACTAACTCATCTGAGAGTGTCTTGCTTTTCTGTGCATATTGATCTTTAATAAACCCATAGAATAAAAATAGTTATTGCAATGTGAATTGATCATTTCCTAGTCAAATATGTGTTATGTACAGATATATTTATACATGTACATACATGAACATCCTGGGATTTGAAAAGATTTAAATTATAGGGGATATTGTAGCCTAGTAAATTGAAGACAGATTTGTAACATTATTTCTTTTAACGTTATTATTATTGTTAACACTATTACAGATGCCCCCCTTTCACTCTCCCTTGCCCACCTCCACCCTCATCCCCTTCCCTCTGGCCATCACCACATTTGTTGTTTGTGTCTATGAGTCATACATGCATAATTTTTGGCTAATCCCTTCACCTTCTTTCAATAGCCCTCTCTCCCTCTTCACCCCTCCCCTTTGATAGCTGTCAATCTGTTTCATGTATTCATGCACCTGGTTCTATATTGTTTATTAGATTCTACATTAAGTGAGATTATATGGTATTTGTCTTTCTAGGAATATACCCTAAGAAGTGCAAAACATATGATTGAAAAAATATATGCACCCCTATGTTGATAGCAGTGTTATTTACAATAGCCAAGATCTGGAAACTGTCCAAGTGCCCATCAGTGGATGAGTGGATAAAGAGCTGTGGTAGGTTTACACAATGGAGTACTACAGAGCCATGATAAAGAAGGAAAACTACCTTTGACAACAGCATAAATAGATTTAGAGATTATTATTCTAAGTGAAATAAGCCAATCAGAGAAAGATGCTATATTTTTTCACAAAGTGTAGGTCAGCTTATGTGGTAAATACATGTTATATGTTAAAAAATAGTCTCAAAACTTAAGTGGAGTCAGTTTGTAGGAAGTATTGAATTCTACGGCATTGAAAATTTTAAGTTGTTATTGTTGCTGCTAAAAGTATGACATTTGGGGGGTTGCCATTGACATAAACAATCTTATATGTCCCCTTTCAATAGGGTATTTCAAAAGAAGATAAGGAAGAATGCAATGTTAAAATGTGAGTGACTTTTTTAAATGTAATCTTTATTGTATTTTTAAAAAATTATTCACTATTTTTAGAGAGAAGGTCAGGGAGGGAGGAAGAAAGGGAGAGAAATACCATTGTATGGTTGCCTTTCACCTGCCTCCAGCTGGGGACCTGGCTGGACACCTGGCTTGAAACCTGATTATGTGCCCTGACTGTGAATCGAACAGTGACTTCTAGGTTCACAGGCCAGTGCCAATCCACTGAGCCACACCAACCAGGGTGACAGAAAGGTCCAGGAGAATTATCATATAAGATTAATTGATAAGGAAGGACCCCATAATGTTTAATAAAATAAGCAATTTAACTAATCTGCCATTTAATCAGAACTATGCTGTCCAGTATTAAAATACCTAAATTTCTAATAAGAATTCTGACTATGAGGTAGAAATGAATAAATATATGACTTAGTGTCATTAAATTGTTGGAGTTCATTTTTGAAACAAATATTAATTGAACACTTGTCATGGGCTTGTATCATGCACTGTGAAGGGCGACATCCATTGTTCACACAGGGCTTATATTTTGTTTGGGGAGAAAACTATAAAAAATGGAACAAGCCAAAAACAAAACTAAACATTTTGGAACTGCTATGAAATGATCGACATGATGAGATAGCCAATGGCATTGCATATATAGTTCTCTATGTAGACAGAGAGAGTCCCCAGAGAAGTGCACCTATAAAGTAGACATTAGAGTCGATCTGAAGGATGGAATAAAAGGAAGGATGTAACAGATGAAGAGAGGGAGAGACAAAAGTATGTATAGCAGATGAAGAGAGAGACAAAAAGAGATGAAACATGTCAAAGAGAAGGAAAAAAAAAAAAAAAGAACTTATCAGGAGGAGGAAGCAAACCAGATAGAGAATAGCCACTAAAAGCCATTTGCATAGCAAAAAGCTAAAAGAATGAAGCATTGGAAAAACATAAATGCCACTGTTGCTGAGTATATCTGGAGGGGAGGGCTGGAGATGGTACTCAAACTCACAGAACAGGGTTTTGAGTTTAATTGTACCTACAATGAAAAGTTAGTGAAGTGTTTTAAGCAGGGAGATAATCTGTAATTGAAGACTTTTAAAAAATGCAAGAATCAAAAAAATTAAATGCGTTATCCAGGAATATTTTCTTCAACAGAAAGACTCACCAATGTAGCCAAAGATCATCAGTAATGATTTGATCTTAAAAAAGTGAGTGGTATTAAATTTGCTTTCATATAGAGGTGTCCTCTTAATTTAACTCAGAAGATTGTTTTAATCAGAATTGGTGTTTATTAAATTAAATGGATGTATATGTTACAGTCCTGACTTGTAGTTTTAAAGCACTTCAACATATGTTATCTCACTTTGTAAACTGTGCTGGTTCTTAAGAAGATAAAAGAGCTCTACACATTGATAATTCAGCTGAGCTCTAACAAGTAAGGCAAAGTAAATCATGGGAAAAACAGAGAGAAAAAGAAATATATGCTAAAATACCCTGGGTTAGAAAAAAGTATAGAACTGAAAGAACATTTTAGGGGAAGAAAAGTAATATTTACAGACAGGAGAGGTAGTTAATATTCTGTTTTAAATTATTAACATAAGGATTAAGACAGTGATGTAACTGTACAGATTTTGTTTAGTCTCTAGCTTTTTCAGAATTCCGGTCCAGATCTTCTAAAAGTACCATATCATATTGAATGCTTCCTGAAAATATTGAGGTAATATATTTATAAACAATGATATCATCTCCAAGGTAAAACTGTAGGTTTTAAGCCTACATGATCAATGTAGGAGGTCAGTTGACATGTCACCCAAAATCTCTAAAATTTTACTATCCCACAAGTCTAGCCCTGATTACTCTGAAGATTAACTCAATTTTATCATGTTCTGCTCATCTAGTGTTCTGCATTTAGCCTGTAACATCAACGTCCTGAATGTAAAGCTTACAATTGTCTAACACTAAAGTATTAGTGATCGATTTAATATTATGATTTGACTTCAGAGAGTTAAACAGTTCTGAATAAAGCATGATTGTTAATACCCATAAATCTTTGAAATTAACTGAATAAAACATTTAATGTCATCTATTATCCACTTTTTTTCTTAGACAGGACACTACATCAATATTAACTCAGGGAAAAATAATTCATAAGAAATACAAATTCTCACCCTGGCTGGTAGTAGCACAGTGGACAAGGCGCCAGCCTGTGAACCCAAAGGTCACTGGTTTGATTCCCAGCCAGGGCACATAACAAGGCTGCAAACCAGGTCTCCAGTCAGGTCTGTGGCTGGAGGCAGGTGAAAAGCAACCATACACTGATGCCTCTCTGCCTCCCCCTCTTTCTAAAAATAATTAAATAAAATCTTTAAAATAAAAGAAATACAAATTATCAATAAGTCAGAAATAACATTTTATCTAATGTGTATAATAAAAGATAAACTATTTTTACATATTTATGAAGATGTAGTATTATGAATTGGGACTCTTTCAAAACAGTGTATACAAAAGAAAGTCCATGAAGAAGAAGCTGGAATAATACAGAAAATAAGGAAAGATCTCAAGGAAACTAATTTATTGGTGGATCTTTAATCTTCACTAAATAAGAGGGGCATTATCCAAATTTAACAAAATCTTAAAATGGTGTGATGTAGTATACTCTTGGAGAAACCACTCTTGGATTTGTACTATAGTTCTGGCACTTTCTAACTATGTAAACTTGAAATAGTTGCAAAATCATGGAGAGTTTGTTTCTTAATCTATAAAACAAAAGTTACACACTTCAAAGATTCGGGGGAAAGTAAATTATATATTTCATCATAGTGCCCAACATATGGAAGATAGTCAATAAATTATAATCTCTATCTTTTATAATTCTGAATTGAAATTAAAATATTTTATGATAAATGCACTACTATTTAATAGGCAAAGTATAGAACACTTAGTTAATAAGTAAAATATGAAAATCAAATATTATAGGCATGAAAAATTATGTTGTTTAAATATTAAACTAATGCATTGATTTTCATAAATTATAAGGGAAAAACTGGACTTTTGAAATTTAGCTTTAAAGAAAAACCATGTACTTCAGCAATAAGGTCTTTGATAGCAATTTCATAGTTACATTGATTGATTAATGATGGAAGTGTGACAATGATTATGTTATCAAAATCTTTGTTCATTGATTTAGTTATCAGTGTGAGCCAGGTGACTATTACAAGTATTCTAAATTTAATTTACTATTAAAATATTACCCATTTTTAGTGTGGAACAGCCCTATATTTCCTTTAACCAAATTGGGCAAACAAAATCATTCTGGGAAAACAGTGGCCTGATATAATACCCATACCACTGTCACTCTCCCAAACTATGGTAGGTCTAAAGGTGCCACTGATATATAACATCCCCAGTCTATAATCAGAATGTAAATGGCAATCATTTGGATAATGGAAAGATTCCAAATATATGATGTTAAACCAATAAGAATTATTCACCAAGGAATGAGGAATACATGTAAAAAGAGAAGCCTAGAAAGGTTATTTGCACATAGAAACTTATTTTCATAATAAATATTTAACTCAGTGCCAAGGTTGTCACCAAAGATCCCATATTTTGAATTCTGTGTTCTCTTAAGATCACAATATATAAAGGATATATAATTTTGGTTATTTGTGGTTTACATTCCCATTAGTGAAATGCCATCTGAGCATGGTAAAGATAATTTAACTGTCTGAAAATAAGGTTTCCTTTGATAAAATATAAACAGAATTGAATTAATTTTGTTAACTTAGTTTGTAAGAAATATAGTTAGAGATGCAGTTAAGTCCAGTGAGAGTCATTTATTATTGAACTTCATACTTTTATTTATATTCTTTCCTTAGCATTTAAAGATATAAATGACACATTTTCCCTGTGTGATTTTCTGCTTTTGCAAATCAGGAAGTAAACACCATTCCCCAAAATAATGTGTTGGAAAGGGGTCTCAGCTTTTTTCTTT
The DNA here is from genome assembly GCA_004026585.1 of Noctilio leporinus. NCBI lineage: Eukaryota > Metazoa > Chordata > Mammalia > Chiroptera > Noctilionidae > Noctilio > Noctilio leporinus. Next base: position 791,245 of record PVIW01000022.1, read on the forward strand.
CCAAGACATTAAATACTTAATAATCTTTCCTGTTTCATACTACTGTCAAATGCTAATCTAGAGGCTTTAGTGGAATTTATATCTTGATGGATATAAATAAATAAAGCACAAAGAAGTAAATAATGTTAGGGGGATTTAATTATTATGTAGAAACATGGAGCAATGGGAGAACTAGAGAATGCTGAGGAAGCTGCAACTATTATTTTAGATAACATGGTTAGAGAAATTCTCTCTGATGCAGTGACATCTGAGGACCTCACAAAGAGGTGGGAGGGTGGGGGGTGGAAGGGAGGCTTGCAGTTATGGGGCAATAAGTCATCAACACAGAAGGAAAGTCAAAGGCTGGGAGGCTTGTGTTTGTCTTGTTAGAGCTGCAATAAATGGGGTAGAAAAACAATTAAATGGATGACTTAATTAACTGTTATCTCTAGTGATAGAAAAAAATCTCAGCAGCTCTCAGTCACCCTGTTTTTGTTGTTGTTTTATTTTCTTTTAGAATCTGCCTTTTCTCAGAGTCTTACCAGTCTTATTAGTGCTTTTTGGTTTGTTTTGTTGGTTGGTTACCATTATTGGGATGAAGATATATAGATGCTATCTACCTTCTTTTACTAATGTGGTTTAGCTTTAGAACAAAGTTCCCTTGGGTTTGCCTTTAGCATGCAATGTGGTTGATGATAAAACAAGTTCATATATTTATATAGACACACACCTTTCAGCTTGCAGAAATCACAATTGAGTTCATTTCTTTAAAATACTTTTGAGTATTATGCTTAGTGAAATAAGCCAGGTGGCAAAAGATAATACCATATGTTCTCACCCAGTACAGGAAACTAATGAAGAAAACAACCAGCCGAACAAAATGGAATCGTAGACATGGAAACAAGGGGCAGAATGACGGAAAGGGAGATGGGGAGGGTGAAGAAGGGAAAGGGTTTAGTCAAGGAGCTAGCATGAATGACCCATGGACATGAACAACAAGGGGGGATTGACTGTGGGAGAAGGGATGGGGTAGGTGGGTCAGGGGAGAGCAACGGGGGAAAAAATGAAACAATTGTGATATAACAATAAGTTCATAATAAAAATTTTTAAATTTTGACTTTGGTATTTATTTGCTATGTTGTAAAATTCTTCCACAATATATCTAATTGTACTGTTTTTTCTTCATTCGTAATACTTTAATTCAGTTGCGTATTGTGGAGATATAGGTATTGTTTTTAGCTTTGTTTTGTGTTTTTCCACTTATACTTTATTCCCTTCTCTTACAACATTAATTAGACAAAGTTGTAAAATTTTATTGTTTTACTCACAGCTAAAATTTTAGGACACAAACTGCTAATTACTTTAATTTTCTCAAACTATTTTTCTAACTTATTAAAGTGTTTTTTATCTTTGTGTCTTTTCCTTTCTGTCAATTTAAAGCATATGCAAAAATGGATAGATTAGTATAAGGTGTCATGTATCTAATACCTGAATTTCAGTTTCAATGTGAATCTTTTTACTCTACTTTCATTCATATAAGTCATTCACTCCCCTGTAAGTCATTTTTTAAATTTATTTTTATTGTTGTATTACATCCATCCCCTTTTCCCTCCTCTCTCTCTTTTTCCCCACCCACCCACTCCCCCACAAAGTCAATCCCATTTGCTGTCCATGTCCATGGTTCTTCCATGCTAGTTCCTTGACTAAACTGCTCCCTTCTTTGCCTCCTCCTCCCCCCTCCCCCCTCCCATTTGCCCACTGAAGGTCATTTTGAAGCAAATCCTAGTTATTATTTTAGTTTATGTAATTAATGCATATGTAAGGAGTAAGGATCTTCTATTTAAGAAGTAAATACAAAAAAAAGAAGTGAATATACTTGAAACCATAAAACTCTGAGAAGAAAACATATTCAGAAAGTCTATTGACATCCCTCTTGGTTATAACTTTTTAGATCTAACACCAAAATCAAAAATAAACAAGTGGGACTCTATCAAACTTGTGTTTGGCAAAGGAAATCATCAACAAAACAAAAAGGCAACCTACCAAAATATAAATAAACAGCAAAAGTAAAAACAATTTAATTTAAAAATAGACAAAAGATCTAAGTAGACATTTTTTCCCAAAGAAGGCATTCACATGGCAAATGAGTACTAAGAAGACTCTTAGCATCACTAATCATCAGGGAAATACATATTAAAATCACAATGAGGTGTTACCTCAAAACTGTTAAAATAACTAACCAAAAATACCACAAATACTAATTGTTGGCAGGATTATAGGAAACAATGGAAACCTTGTGTTCTGTTGGAAACCATGTGTTACATGTTGTGCATACAAACTGATGTGGCCACTATGGAAGTTACTCAAAAAATAAAAATAAATAAAACTACCATATAATCCACCAACTCCACTTTGGGATATTTATCTGAAGAAAAAGAACACTAACTCCAAAAAGTTATGTGCGTCTTCATGTTCATTGAAGCATTATTTAGAATAGCCAAGACATAGAAACAACTTAAGTGTCTATTAAAGGATTATGAATAAAGTGTACATATATTTATTTTATGGTGGAACAAAATATTACTCCACCATAAAAAAAAATAAATTCTAGTCACTTGTGATGAGGATGGGTCTTGAGGGCATTAATTTAAGTGAAATAAGTTACAGAAAAACAAATATTAGATGATCCCACTCACATGTGAATCTAAATAAAACAAACAAGCTCACAAGTACAGAGAATATATGAGTGGTTGCAGAAACAGGGGTTGAAGGTACAGGGACCAAATGAATAAAGGGGTCAAAATGTACAAACTTCTACTTATAAAGTCAATAATTTATGAGGATATCATGCACAGCATGGCAACATATTTAAAGTTGCTAAGAGAGCAAATCTTAAAAATTGTTATTATGAGAAAATCATTGTAAGTGTATAGTAATGGATGTTAACATTCATTGTGTTAATTTACTATATTATATATAAATTATATATAATATAGTAAATTACATAATATATTATAGTAAATATATAAATATCAAATCATTAAGTTTTGTGCTTAAAACTAATATGATGTTATCTGTGAAGATAAATGAATATAGTATCATTATCAAGCAGAAAATAACAGTTCCATAATATCACCATGTATTTGGTGATATTCAAATTTCCCCAATCAACTCAGGCCTCGATAGTTATTTTGTTTGTTCGATTTGACACACAGGTGCAATTCAGATGATTTTAAATGTTAAATATTAATGCTCTATTATAACTCTTTAGGCACTTATTTTATAAAAAATTGGCTACTCTTTATTTTGTCATTTTGTTGCTTTGAAAATTTGTTCTATGTTGGAGATTTTTTTCTTTTAGGTGGTGTTTATTTTTCTGAAAGGCTTGCTGATGTCTGTCTGCCTGGTCAGATGGAAGGTGATGTGTGGTTGGCATGTGAGTCCCTGTTTGTCTCTCAGTCAGTCAGTTGCAGATGTTGGTTTCAGAGATGCCCCCACTGATGTGGGTAGGGGGGCTCTGCTGTTTTCTATGGTGTGCAGGTGACGTGCCTTGATTTTCAGGTCTCCGCAGCACATTCCTCTTTGCCATTACTCATAACTGGGACACTTGCTCTGTCTCTTTTGGAGGATGGAAGATAGAGAGAGTAAATGCAAGTATAGCTGCTTTTTTTTTTTTTAGGTTGAGGACCAATGATATAAAGGGAAAAATGGACCAAATCATCTCATGCTGTGCTATTAATGCAGGTTTATAATTAATCTTCCTGATAATTCACAGAGGGACCACCCTAGCATTATTTTATCTTTTGAATTTGTGCTTGGAGCAGGCCTGGAAGTGCCCCCACCCCCACAACCACACATCCCTCCAAGAGTGAAAATCTGGTAGGTAAGGTCATCATTTTTCTAACTTTTGAAGATTTCTCAAAGTTTATTTCTGTTCATATTATTTCATAAGCACAGGAATAGCTATGTATACATAAATAGAAAGACACACATTTCATAAATACATCCATACATTTATATCTACATAGGTTATTTTCTAAATAACTCTCTTATGACATAAGAAAAATGTTTCGCATGTGCATTCCTTCTGATTCATGGGGGACAAAGATGGACAGAGTGCTCAATCTAATCTATTGATTCAATATATTTCTCAGTTCTTTCTAATCTTAAATTAGATTAAGTTATGCTAACTATATGTAAAAATCTTTATATAGATATAGATATATATTATCTATATATCTTGAGAAGAAGTTTAATATCCAAAACTAGATTTAGAAAGAAAAATCCAAATTGTATAACTTACTAGTGTGCAATTCATTATTTTAAAGAGAAGTGAAGGGAGAGAGGCAGAGAGGGAGAGATACATCAATGTATGGTTGCCTTCACCTGCCTCCAGCCACACACCTGGCTGGAGACTTGGCTTGCAACCTGCTTATGTGCCCTGGCTGGGAATCAAACCAGTGACCTTTGAGTTCATAGGCCTGCACCTATCCACTGAGCCACCAGCCAGGGTGTAGTTTATATTTTATGTCATATATTTATCCTATCATTTAGGTATGCATCAACCCTTAAACTAGTTATCACATAATGGCACAAAAATTATTCAAGGTGGGAGATCTAGATCCTCTAACTTTGTCTTTTACGTGGGAGTGTTGCTAGCTGATCTTTAATAAGTGAGGTCAAAACTAAACTCTTTTTTTTTTTAATGATTTTATTATTTCCAGAGAGAGAGGAAGGGATGGAGGCAGAGAGGGAGAGAAACATCAATGTATGGTTGCCTTTCACCTGCCTCCAGTTACAGACCTAGCTGGAGACCTGGCTTGCAACCTGGTTATGTGCCCTGGCTGGGAATCAAGCCAGTGACCTTTGGGTTCACAGGCCAGTGCCTTTCCACTGTGCCACCAGTCAGGGCCTAAAATAAAACTCTTAATATGAAGGTTTTCAATCATGGTAAGATGTTGATAATATTCTTTCATCCAGATTTTATTAGCATATATCATGGACAAGAGTACTGAAATTTTTGCAAGCAAATAGTTGAAATAAATATCTTTATAGTCTAGAAATTAATATATGGAGGTATGTGAATGTTAAGGTTTATTAGAATGATTTCTACAAATGTTCATTTTATAAAAGGCATGTTTTAAAGGTATTGGGAATATTGACATTAGAAAAAGTAAAAGTCTGGATGTAACCTTCCATTAAAACTCACTTGCACTCTCTGAAAGTTTATTATATAAGAATAAATGATTTTTTTCTTGACTTAAAAGAAAGTTAAAATTTTTGCAGAAGTGTTGAAAGAGTACACACTTCAAGTCATTAATAACAAGAACTTATTAAGGAGCAATCCTACCTAATAATGAAACATTTTTTTAGGTAATGAACTTTAGTTGTTAGTTATCAAAGTAGAGGCTAAATTGTCATCTGTTTATATAATTGTAAATAAAAGTTTTGATACAGAGGATGTATGTTAGATGAGTGAGCTAATTGTCACTAATAACACTTCCTGCTAAGAAACTTTGATTTTATGTGGTTGTAATTTATTAAATCACATATAACTTCTGCTGGGGGCCAATTGGTATTGAAAAATATATACCTGAGGTTTACATTAAATTGAGAAATTGCCCTCTGTTATATATATTTTTATTCTACTTTGAAACTTAAACTTTTATTTACCTGACAACTTTGGCTTTCATTACATAAATCCACTGTTTTGTTGTGTATTCTCATAATCATTAAGTGAAAATGGGCATCTGGGATAACACAGCTGGGGTCCACTTTACCAAGATCTTTTTAGCAGTTGGATAGTTTCATGGTGGTTATACCCACTGTTCTCTCTGAACATTAGTGCTCCGTAACTGTCTTTTACAAGACAATTAATTTTCTCCCTTCACTGGGCTATGTTAAAGAATTAAATAGACTTAAGCTGTGTTTGTACTAAGGAGGAGAAAGTATGTGGTGGTGGGAGGGAAGAGAAGTACCTTATTTTAAAAGTAACATTAAGATCTATGGGCTCATTGAATCAGTATTGACTTGAATATTAATAAACGCAAGAATCTCAGTAGTAAATTTAAGGGTTGAAAACTATTGATTCAGACAAAAATTTTCTAACTCAAAGGGCTAGCATTTCTATAATATAATAGTGGTACTAATTGGAATTGGCATATTGCTTTCCATGATACAAAAGTTTATTCTTGTGAGTACTGTTTGTTCACTATAGAGGTTATCTTTTCCAATTCCCTAAAGGCTTTACGTCCTGACTGGGAACCTAACCAGTGACCTTTGGGTTCATAGGCCTGAACCTATCCACTGAGCCACCAGCCAGGGTGTAGTTTATCTTTTATGTCATATATTTCTCCTATCATTTAGGTATGTATCAATCCATAAACTAGTTATGACATAATGGCACAAAAACATTGTTCAAGGCGGGAGATCTAGATCCTATAATTTTTTTTTTTTTCATTATTTTTTTAGGAAGAGGGGAAGGGAGAGAGGCAGAGAGGGAGACATCAATGTGTGGTTGCTTTTCACCTGCCTCCAGCCACAGATCTGACTGGAGACCTGGCTTGCAACCTGGTTATGTGCCCTGGCTGGGGAATCGAACCTGTGACCTTTGGGTTTGCAGGCCGGCACCTTACCCACTGTGCTACCAGCCAGGTAATTTTGTCTTTTAAGTGGGAGTGTTGTTAGCTGATCTTTACTGAGGTCAAAACTAAACTCTTTTTATTTTAATAAGTTTATTATTTCCAGAGAGAGAGGAAGGGAGGGAGGCAGAATTATTTATGTCCATAATTGTTTTCAGATATATAGGGCATTTGAGTATGACATATTGCTTTAAAATGATAGATATGACCTCCAGAACAATTCTCAGGCCTGTTTACATTGTTTTTCCCAAATTAGTACATATGTTTTAGAAAGGCTGTGTGTCAGATCTGCCAATATAATAGCCATTTATTGTAGTTATTTATTTACAATGTATTGGTGCTTTCCAACAGAAAGTTTTACTGATTGTGAATCCAATTTTTTAAATGCTATCATACTTTGATTATGATTTCTTAGATTAAAAACAAAATTTGTGTTTGTCATTTACTATGAGTGTGTGTGACTCTGTATATACATGTTTGTGTGAGTAGTGCACTCTGACTGGGCCAGGAAACTTGGCGGTGTTTCTCTTTTAAACATACTCAAGTTTCTCTTCCTGATACTTATTTCCTATATGTATGTATAACCACAATGAGTGTTCCTTCTTCTATGTATCTAATATAAGATAATGGAATAAAAGTTATTTTATTGATGAACTTTCCACATATGATGTGGGGTAGATATAATTAATAATAAATAGCTTTATGCTCAACTTTGACTTTTACATTAAAACTTAGTTTATGTATGTGGCAAAATGTTAACCTTGAGATCTAGGTTTTATAGAAATAAGCAGAAGCCTTTAATATTAAAAGTTTTTATTTACATATCAAGAACAAGACTTGGGGGGTATACTTAAAGGAACAAAGTATAGACTTAATTCAGATAATGTCTTTTGCAGGAAGGATATACAATATATAAATATGAGATAGGATGTAGGAAAGTTACTTCTTAGAAGAAATTGGAAAGGCTATTGTGATACTGAAGGTGAGAAGAGGTGGGTAATGAGGCAGAGGTTAGAATAAAGAAACAATCATTCTATTTCCCAATTAAAAAAAACTCAGGGGTATAGGAAAGAAAAACACCCAGATAGATTTGGGATAGTCCAAATTTACCAACAGCAAGCATCCTATTTCCCAAATAATAGAAAAGACTTCACTTCAAAGGGACCCTAGACCAGACAGAGTTAAGAGTAACATGTTGATGGCAGAGAGAAGACAGAAAAACACATTAGCAGGGCTTTGCCCACCAAAGTGGGAATATTTAGACCTCTCATTGCAAATATGATGGGAAGAAAAGAAATAAATACACATTGACAGGGGAAAATAACATTTAGTGGGAGTTGAATATTGAATTGACTAAACATACCAAAGAGAATTTAAAGGTGACACTGAGGTTTACTGAACAACTATTCATTGGCAAGGTTTGTCCTCTTCCTAATCCATATAATATATTGCTCTTCCCAATATATTTATGGAAGTATGGATAGGCACAGATATGGCATAAGCAGGAATGGTATCCTAAAGAGAGGTAATACACCATATGATCTCACCTACCTAATACAGGAAACTAATGAACAAAACAAACAAGTGAACAAAATAGAACAGAGGCATGGAATCAAGGAACAGACATTGACCAGGGGGAAGAGGGAGGGAAAGTAGAGGAGAAGGAAGGGAAAGGGTCTAATAAAAGAACTAGTATGATTGACCCATGGACATGGACAACAGGGAGGGGATCGACTATGGGAGAGGGGACGGGATGGGATGGGCAGGACAGGGGAGAGCAATGGGGGAGAAATGGAACAACTATAATAGAACAACAATAAATTAATTTAAAAATATAGAAAAACTTTATAAAAAAGAAATTGATGATTTTTTCATGTTTGTATCATAGTGTATGCATGCTACACCTCTTAGGTATTTATCAAAATCCTTTACTTCTATTTCCAATACTCTTGTCTCCTGTCCAAGCTGTAAATACATTTTACTTGAAACACTACAGTTACCTCTTTAATTATTTTCCTGAACTATTTTTCCCCAAATGGTAGGCAGAAGTATACTTTCAAATTGTAAATATGGCCATGTTATTTATCTATCTTAGTATGTATTCCAAAATCCTTAACATAGCCTGTAGCTTCCAGTTTTTTCCTTCACTCTTCCTGACCTTTCTTCAGTCTCCTTTCACACATTTCTAATAAGCTCTCAACACTTTTGGAATTAATCTTGTTTTTAATTTTTTTTTTCAGGGCCTTTAGACTGCCTCTTTTCTCTGCACCAAACACTCCCCACCACCTTGGTTCAGTTCATTGTTACTGAGCATTACAAGTTTAGTGAAAGATATCACTTTGCCATGGAAACATTTTCTGATTAATCCAGGCTAGCTCACATTCCCTTGATATTTGCCTTCAGATTTCCCTCTGTGTTTCATTCATAACATGTTTGCAGCATGTAATTCTACACCTATCTGTATTGTCATTTTATTTTCTGTATCTTGCATATTTGGTAAACTCAGTGCAAGCTGGAACCTGTCTATTTGCTACACCTAACACCAAGAAGAGAGTTAAACATAATAGGCACCAAAATATGTTAAATCATTGCATAGAAGCATGAATGAATGAACATGTGAATACAAATACATTAGTCTAAACAAACTTCTAAGACACATACAAATAAAAAAGTTCCAAACTAAGAAGGTAGAGAATAGCAGTCCACTGCCAGAAATAATATCTGGTAATACTTTTGTTTTCCAGATATTTAATTATCATTTATATTAACAATTATGCAAATTAAGGCACTTTTACAATGCTTTGAAAATACTTGAGTAGATAATTATTAATCACAAAATTTTCTTCATCTTAATAATACTACTCCCAGGGTGGAAAGGGTTTACTAAATCTTGAGGGAACATAGCTATATGAATATAACATGAAGTAAATTATGGATTGGGAGAGCTCTATATTTTGTCCTTTATTTTGGATAGTGTGTTAAAGAATTTAATAATGAACATTGGAGAGTGAAACCTCTTTTTTTTTAAGATTGTATTTATTATTTTTAGAGAGAGGGGTAGGGAGAGAGGCAGAGAGGGAGAGAGATATCAGTGTATGGTTGCCTTTCACCTGCTTCCAGCTACAGACCTGGCTTGCAACCTGGTGAAACCTTCTCTTAATAGGTGAGTGTATACTAGTGAAAGTAATCTCTCTATATCCCACAGGATTATTTCTTTTTTATTTATTATTTTCATAGAGAGGGGAAAGGAGAGAGGGAGAGAAATGCCAATGTATGGTTGCATTTCACCCACCTCCAGCCACAGACCTGGTTATGTGCCCTGGCTGAGGAATCAAACCAGTGACTGTTGGGTTCACAGGATGGTGCCTTATCCACTGTGCTACCAGCCAGGGCTCACAGGATTATTTCTTATGTGTGCAAATTCTAATGTTGAGACTTGTGGAAGCCATTCCTTATATGTGGTAAAGTGACTCAAACAGATTTCATTGTGTGGAAACCATATATTCAAAGTGTGGTGTCTAAAATCTCCATAGCCAGCTTTGGGATTGGTACTCAATCCTTGACTATCGTTTCATTGACCAGTGCTCCATCACCTAGCTGTATTTTGCTCCAAAGAGCAGGAAAAGACACCTTAGGAATGTTTCAGGAATAGGAAGCAAGAATATATATTGAAAAATTGTGAATACCAGTTTTTGGTAATGGGATGTTATTATGGGTTATATCATGTCTCCAAAAAACATATGTTGACATCCTAACCATCAGGACCTGTGAATTTTGCACTATTTGGAGATACAGTCATTGTGAATTTAATCAAGTTCAAACAGGTCATATTGAATCATAACAATGTGATCAGTGTCCTCATAAGAAGAGAAAACAAGAACACAAGGAGGAGAAGCCATGTAAAAATCTAGAGGCAGATATACAGAGAGGGGAGCCAGCCACATGAAGATTTAAGGGGAGATTGGAACAATACTGCCCTAAGCCAGACAATGCCTAAGGCTATCAGAAGACTGGGGAGTGAAAAGGAGCCCCATGTTAATGTTTAGAAAGCAGCATGGCTCTGCAAAGAACTTGATTTTGTGCTTAGCCTCCACAACTATGATAGAATAAATTGATGTTTCATACCTCCCAGTTTCTGGTATTTTTGTTATGGCAGCCTTGGGGAACTAACAGAAATTTTTGTTAAATAGAAGCAGGGAACAAAGTAGAAAGTTAATCTCACATCCTTTCAAAAAGTACAAGTTTGGATACGAGGTGGGATATATTTTATTCATTGAATTTATAATAAATCTCACCTATTTCTTTGATGTCCTAGACATTTGCAGAAGAGCCTCAATGACATTTTTGTGTGTGTGTAACATTAATAAGAGAGGAAGGAATATGCTAGGTAGCAGAATTGTGGCCATTTGGGGATATGAGTTTAATACCCAAAGTTTATAAATTGGAATGGAACAACAGAAAGTAACATGAGGCTATTGGCCATCCATATTATCTAACTGTGTGTATTCTGCAAAACACAGAGGGCATATTTAGGGGTTAAAGGAAAAATTAAGGGATCAGAAAGCTTGGTAGTGTAATAATTCCTCAATAGCCACTAACTCTATCCTCTTAAATATATTAAATTCACATCTTCACAAAAAATACAGACTTGTCTCTAGTACTGTTCCTTTCTCTTGCCTAAATTTACAATCTCTCCCAGTATAATTTTTTATTTTCTTCCATTTGTTATCTTAATTTGTTACCCTCAATAGTAAATACTGGTCCCTTGGTATCTGATTTCTTTCAAAACTTCCTATCTACTAAATAATTTTCAATAACAAAGTTTTATTTCCCAATGTTTGGTAATCTAGATTTTTTCCAAACTATGTGCTGTGTCCTTTTGTTTTGTTTTGTTTTACTTTTATTCATTATTTTTACAGAGAGGAAAGGGACGAAGGAAGAAAGGGAGAGAAACATCAATGTATGGCTGCCTTTCACCTGCCTCCAACTACGAACCTGGCTGGAGACCTGGCTTGCAACCTGGTTATGTGCGCTGGCTGGGAATCAATACCAGTGACCTTTGGGTTCCCAGGCAGGAGTCTATTCACTGAGCCACCGGCCATGGCCACATTTATTTTGTTTTGTCTTGTTTTTTAATTTGAACTTATTCCTTACTCAAAGTTACAAGCTATATTTAATGAAAACCATAAAGCTAATAGAATTATTTAAATTTGCCATGTAAAAATATACTTATTGTAAGAACTATAGAGCTACTTAAAAAACCGGAACCACAAGGCTATTTAACTAGATTTTGTTTTGTTTAAGACAAGGATGTTGTCCTTTACCATTAGGAAGAAGCAGCCTAAATGAGCATCAGTGAACGAGTGGATAAAAACATCTGTGATACATCTACACAATGGAATACTATGCAACAGAATAAAAGAAGTAATATCTATCTTTTGTGACAGCATGGATGGAACTAGAGACTATTATGCTAAGTGAAATAAGCTAGTTAATGAAATATGAATAAAGGAAACTAATGAACAAATAAACTAATGAGGAAAATAGAACCAGAGGCATGGAATCATAGAATAGACTGACAGCTATAAGAGGGAAGTGGTGAGGTAGAGACAGATTAAAAAAAAAATGAAAGGGTTAGGCAAAGAACATATGTGAAGGACCCACAAGCAATGATGAGGGGACTGATTATGAAAGTAGGGGGAGAGCTGGGTGGTGGTGGGAAAAGGGGAAAATGTGGAACAACTGTAACAGAATAAACAATAAAATACTGAATACTACTTCAGTGTTTAATTGTGATGTCAGACAGAAGCAGGATTCCATTTGAGATATGGTCAAAAAAAAAAAAAAAAAAAAAAAGGAAGAGAAAGAAAGAAAGAAAAGAAGGCCCTGGCTGGTGGCACAGTGGATAGGGTCTGGCCTGCAAACCCAAAGGTTGCTGGTTCGATTCCCCAGCCAGGGCACATAACCAGGTTGCAAGCCAGGTCCCCAGCCAGGTCTGTAGCTGGAGGCAGGTGAAAGGCAACCATACATTGAAGTCTCTTTCCCTCTCTGCCTCTCTCTTTTCTCCTCTTTCTAAAAACTAATAACTAACTTTTTTTTAAGAAGAAAGAAAAAGCCCAGTTAAAAAAAAAAAAAAAAAAGAGACATAATATATTGGAAAGCTCTGCTAATCTGCAAACCATTGTCAATTACACAAAGTTCTTTTAGCTGAAAATTTCATAAAAAAAAGACTTGATCTTCTTACAGGTTTACCATATCCAAAGCATTTCCCACACACTAATTAATAAACATCAGTATAAAACAGTACTATTTAGTGGCTACTGGTTGATATATTTTAAAATATATTTATTTAAAAAATGAAAAAATTCTGGAATTCAATAGAATCTCTTCTAATGCAGTTAAAATGTTTAGAAGTTTCATTTTAAGTACTTGTTTTAGCACTTCTTATGCACCTCCAGGATCACATGCCATAATCACAACTAGATTTTGCATGAGAAGAAAACCCTACTTTAATTAATTCCAAGACATTATTTGGTTTAGTTTATTTCAATACTTTATTTCTACTCCTCACTATGACTTGTTATATAGGCATTAATTTATCCACTTAGGTCCTCATAGGCCAGCTTAATTAAAGAGACTTTTAAGTTTGACTTCTAAATAAATAAATAAATAAGTAAATGTGCCTTATATCTGACAAACTGGAAAATATTAGGTGAATGGGTCTAATCAGAAAAATATCTGTTTGTAGCAAATTGTTTTGAATTTGTATTGCTTTGGATGATTTACATTTTCTGAACATATACCTAATTCTGAAATTAATAGGATGTTATTGCTTTTCTTAATCCCCAGATTAGAGTAGTCATTATTTGTTTTGAAACAGTTTTAATGAGGAGATTGAAATTGGCTCAATATCTGCGACATTTGCAATTAAGAATTACATAAAAACTACCTTAACTTTCGCAATTATCTTTCCTTATTATACTACAAATTGTTTTCCAGGAATATTGAAATCTTCCACTTTGCTCTAACAATTCAATAATACTAACTCAGTTATTTGTTGAACTTTTAATTGGTGTTTCAGATTAAATGGCCCTGATCCAGAATATGTGATCGGATCCAAATTCTCTTTCATTATCAAACCATTAAATCCAATTTAAAATTTTAATTGCTTTCATTATGTTTGTGTGATTTATTTTCATTTTCATTTGAGGCTGGAAATTTTACTACTCTTAAAGATAATTATGTGTGTGTGAGTGTGTGTGTGTGTGTGTTTTAATTTGGGTCTTATAAGCCTACCCAATGATACTCCTCATTCATTTAGAAAATATTGAGTGTCCCAAGCATAATTCTAGATGCTAGTGAGTTATCAGTAAACAAATGAATCATGGATATTAGGTAGATTGTTTTACAACCAATATCCCTATTCACATGCTTATATTTTAAAAAAGAATCATTAATACATTATGAAGTCTAGAGAGAGAAGGGACCTTAACTCAGATCTTATTTCAATACCAATTTATACTTTGTATACTTATATACCTTTAGTATACTAAACTGTTATAGAAGTAACATTTTAACCTTTTATTGAAAATAAAGTAGTAATTTGAATTATCCGTAACACATGTAATTGGTACCAAACAATAATTGTGATTTAGTTATTGAGGTTTTGAAAAACTCATATAGATACAGACTTGTAATTCATGATATCTTCCACCCTGCTTATCTTCTTCTCTTTCGAAGCAATGACATTCACAAAATCATTAATTATTGTTGTTAGTTACATTTTTAAAACATTGAGCATGAGTTGCATACCAAGAATTTTTCAAAAGTCCATCTTAAGTCACATCTTGAACAATATGAAATATCTATCATGTTTGATAAACAATATCCTTTGTATGCTATTAGAACCAAACTACTGTTTTTGGCCCATTGCTCTATTTTCTTATTTCTGAGACATTCCAAATTCTGCTTATGATATTCTCTCCCAGTCTGCCACTTGTCCCTGCATTCAGATGGCTTTTTCTCACTCCTGTCTTTGCCTGAGGGGCTCACCATGTTGGCTGCCATCCCACTCACACTACCTTAGATGGACCCTGGGAACTTCATTTTAAATAATTTGGCCTTACTATTACTATCAGTGTTATGATTATTGTCACTATTATTAATTTTATCCAATTCCTCACACCTTTATCTCTTAATTAATAATCAGTTTTCAAATTAAATTTATTGGCATAGCATTGGTTAATAAAATTATATAGGTTTCAAGTGTCCAATTCAATAATACATCATCTGTATATTGCAGTATGTGTTGTGTTCACCCCACAAAGTCAGACTACCTTCCATCACCATATATTTTACCTCTTTTAAGCATTGATTTTTCAATAAATTCTTGCAAAAAGCTTCTAAAGTTGGGTTACTTTCTTTCCCCTCTAAATTCTTAGGCCAAAAGAGTTTTATTAAACATAACACCTGTCTTTAAAAAACTGCATCCACCAATGCACTTTGACAATTTTATGAAGACATCACCAAACTAGCTCATATTTCAAACTATTTTATTTCATATTGTAGATGTAAACTATAAGAAATAATGTATTATTGTATTTTATGAAAATGTATGTATGTAAGGGAAACTGTTTCTATTTTCTTTATACAGTTTTCTGGAAGATTAAACTCCCAAATATCCATAGTAAAATTGACCTAGATTAATCATTCATAATATGTATTGCTTTTTGGAAAACTAGAGACAGTGAAATAAAGATCACTAATTGGTATTCTGAAAAAATGACAAATCTAAGCCTTATTTTATGTTTTCTTTGAGAAGCATGAGCTCTAATAACTATCATAGTAAGTAGACCATTACTGAAAAAGGATATACCCCACTGTCAAATTAGCTCACATTTTGTATTTTTGTGGTCTTCACCATCTTTTGATTTGATTGACTAATAAACTAAGCTAGATACTTAAAGCCAACATGAATTTTCATCACAAATCTTAGAACTTATGAAATCAAGTTGTGACATTTATTATGCTGCCCTTGATGTTACATCTTTTCAATTGATTGGTCTTCATCTAATCAATGGAAAGATCTTTAAACACTCTTTCAATTTAGAAGACAATAAATAATAGAAGTCAGAGGAACAATGAGTCAAAAAACTAAATGTAACCCATCGGATGGGACTTTAAAATCTGTACAGACTAATTTTCTGATTAGACATTTATAACAATTTTAAAAAATTAAAACTACTTTAAATATATTTCATTATATTATTATGAGGTTAACAGAAATAAAGGAAAAGCTTTACATAAATTATACCCATTCTTAAAATCAAATGCTGAGTCTCAGGGGACAGTTTTGAGAAATGGATAGGAGGAGCTATTCTGCTTAAAAATACTTAAAAGCCCTGGCTGGTTAGCACAGTGGATAAGGCGCCGGCCTGCGAACCCAAAGGTCGCAGGTTCGATTCCCCAGACAGGGCACATAACAAGGTTGCAAACCAGGTCTCCAGTCAGGTCTGTGTCTGGAGGCAGGTGAAAGGTAACCGTACATTGATGTCTCTCTCCCTCTCTGCCTCTCTTCCTTCCCCTCTTTCTAAAAAAATAATAATAATGAAATAAAATCTTTAAAAAAATACTTAAAGAACTTACTTTTCAATCCAGAAAATTATGAAAGAGGAAACATCCTGAATAACTAAATTCAAATTTCGAATCTGTCTTTTTTAGCAAGAACATATTATTTGTAAGAATCAAAACTCAAATGGCAGTAAGAGAGCAACTGGATTCACATACCTTAGATTTCTGAGTTCTGCCTGTTCCAGGTGCTGCTCCTTCAAGGGGCTTAAATGACACTGTGAGTCCTCCAACCCTTTACTTCTACACTCAGTGCTTCTCTCTGATTATGGGGCTCATTTCTCTCCTGAACACACCTGACTGGGAATATTGTCACAGGGATTGACTTATATAGTTTTCTCAGAATTCAAGGTCCTAGAAAGACCTTGTATAGTTCCAACATTCTCATTTTTCTCATGTATAGTTCCAACATTCTCATTAGGCCTAACTTAGTTATTGGTTTATCTGCATGGAATAGGAAATCATTGACCCCAAAATAGAGGATATTGGGAAAACAAAAGATAGGTTTACATTAAACAAGTTGGGCTATGACTACACACTATCCGTGATTTAAATTTGCCAATTAGTGCAGTCCTAAATGAGCTTGCAAAATATTATTAGAACCATAGGATTTCATTCAGCATTCAAAAGGTACATGAGATCCTGACTAGTGGCACAGTGACCTTCAAACCCAAAGGTCACTGGTTTGATTCCCAGTCAGGGCTCATAACCAGGTTGCAAGCCAAGTCTCCAGCCAGGTCTGTAGTTGGAGGCAGGTGAAAGGCAACCATACATTGATATCTCTCTCCCTCTCTGTCTCTTTCCCCCCCTCTCTCTGAAAATAATAAATAAAACCTTTAAAAAAAGACATACATGAACCCCAGAAGCATTTATTCAGTAAAACAGTTATCTGGGGTGATGCCAGCTTCTCTTAATGGGAGGTTGTGTGTAATGCCACTAGAAAGAACCTCAACATAGGCTTATTACACACTTACTTAAGGTATAGAGCAGAGATATATAAAACAAGTACTCAAAATATTTCAGTACTTCTGCTGCTTCAATCCCTTTTAGGAAAGTGTCTATGGTCTCACTTATATGTGGAATCTAAACAAAACAAAACATAAAATCAAAAACTTATAACAGACTTCTAGAAGACTTATAGAAACAGATCAAAGAGGTTAGCAGAACGGAGGGGATGTGGATCTGGGTGAAAAGGGTGAAGGGGTATATTGTCAATAATATTGTGATAAGTCTGCAGGTGAGAGATGATTGCTAAAATTAGTGGGATAATCACATTGTCAGGTATAAAATGTCTGAATCACTATGATGTATACCAGAAACTATTATAACTAATATAACATGATATATGCAAACTATACCTAAATATTTTTTTAAATCATACTGACCACAATAGCATCTTCTCCCCAGTGCACTGTGTACTTATATACTAAAATAGAGGTCGATAAACTTTTGTTGTAAAAGGTCATCTAGTAAATATGTTTAGCCCTGCAGGCAATTTAGTCTTTCTCAACTACTCAACTCTGCCACACAGCGTAAAAAAATAACATAGAAAACATAGAAACACTTGGACATCTTCTGTTGAAATAAAAATTGATTTATGGGCACTGGAATTTGAATTTCATATACTTTTTACATATCATGGAATATATGCATTCATTGATTTCCCTTCAATTAAAAAAGACAACCCACAGGATGGGAGAACATATTCACTGATATGTCTGATTAGGGGTTAATATCCAAAATTTGTAAAGTTGCTTATGAAAATCAACACAAAAAAACAAACAAACCAATTAAAAAATGGGTAAATGACCTGAAGAGACACTTCTCCAAAGAGGACATACAGATGGCCAACAGACATATAAAAAGATGCTCAGCATCACTAATCATCAGAGAAATGCAAATTAAAACCACAATGAGATATCATCTCACCCCTGTCAGAATGGCCATCATCAATAAGTCAACAAACAACAAGTGCTGATGAGGATGTGGAGAAATCCGAACCCTTTGCACTGTTGGTGGGAATGCAGACTGGTGTAGCCACTGTGGAAAACAGTATAGAGATACTTCAGAAAATTAAAAATAGATCTGTCTTTTGACCCAGTGATCCCACTTCTGGGAATATATCCAGAACATGAATTCAAAGGAATATAAGCACCCCTATGTTCATTGCCCTATGTTCAATTGGTTATTTATTATAACCAAAATATGGGGACAACCTAAGCATCCATCTACAGATGAGTGGATAAAACAACTTTGGGACATTTACACAATGGAACACAACTCAGCCATGGAGAAAATTTTACCCTTTGCAACAGTATGAATGGACCTAGAGAACATTATGGTAAGTGAAATAAGCCAATCAGAGAAAGACAAATACATATGTGAAATCCAGTGAACAAACCGAACTTACAAGCAAACAGAGACAAGCTCGTAGAGAGAGAGCAGATAGATGCCCCTAGTGACGGTGGGGGTAAGGGAGGTTAGGTGCTGGAGGATTTGAGCAAGACGGGAAAAGGACTCATGGGCATGGCTGACAGTGTGGTAGTTGCTGGGGTGGAGGGGGTATAATGGAACTAAATGGTAATGGAAAAAATACACTAAAGATTATATTAAAAAAAAAAAGGAAAAGAGAAATGCAAAACTTCATGGTTGCATTTTCTCTCAGAGGGAAAACTACTATTCCTTTTAACTTCAGGCTATTGCCCTCGGTGGCTACCACATGATTCATTTCATTTACTCAAGATTGCAATCTTCTCATTTCTTTTACTCAATATTAAAATATTATGTTAGCCTATTTCAGATCCCTCTGCAAATTATTACTTTAATAATTTCTTATCTCTTTTCTTTCTTATCTCTTTTCTTTCAACTTTTTTATTGCATACATAAGCTAACTATATTTAAAGGTAAGACTTCTTCAGTATTTTTTAAAATTTTCCACACACCATGTCATCTGTAAAAATAAATGTTCTGTTTTATCAATCCCTATATTTATACTTGTTAGGCCCTTCAGAACAATGCTTTACATATGTAGTACTAACAGATGCTCTGGTCTCATTGGAAGGATACCTATTCATAAATTCTCCACTGAATGTGATGTTCTACTTTAATTGTGCTCTTTACCAGATTAAAACAGATACCTTCTAAAATAAGATTTATGAAGCCCTGGTTGGTGGCTCAGTGGATAGGAGCCTGCCTGTGAACATAAAGTTCGCTGGTTCAATACCCAGCCAGGACACATAACCAGGTTGCAAGCCAGGTCTCCAGTGAGGTCCCCAGCTGGAGGCAGGTGAAAGGCAACCATACACTGATGTCTCTCTCCCTTTCTTCCTCCCTCCTGGCCCTTCTCCCTAAAAATAATGAATAAGATCTTTTTAAAAAATAAAATAAGATTTATTATTAGTATTCATTTTGATATACATAGCATAAAAGTTACTATTGTTGGTATATGGGTTTATGGATTTAGCATATGTGTACACTTCCACAACCACTATAGCACTATGGGTATGAA
Organism: Noctilio leporinus; assembly: GCA_004026585.1. Classification (NCBI taxonomy): domain Eukaryota; kingdom Metazoa; phylum Chordata; class Mammalia; order Chiroptera; family Noctilionidae; genus Noctilio; species Noctilio leporinus. Next base: position 811,000 of record PVIW01000022.1, read on the forward strand.
GGAGTTCCATAATTCCAAAAATATTCATTGTGCAGTCTCCTTTGTAGTCAAAATTTTTCTCCGCCCAAAACCTGGCAAAAACTACTTTGTTCTTAGTTCTTACAGGTTTATCTCCAGAATGGCTTATTTCTACTAGCATAACACATTTAAAATTCATTCATACTCTTGTGTATGTTGGCAGTTTGTTCTTTATTCTTATTTAGTAGTATAAAATTATATGAATATGTAGAATTTGTTTACACATACATTTGGGTTGTGTCTATTTTTGGCCAATAATGAATAAAGCCACTATAAACATTCAATTACATGTTTTTATGTGAACAAAAGATTTTATTTCTCTAAGGCAAAAAACCTAGTAGTGGGATTATTGGGTCATATGGTAGGTGTATATGTAATTTAATGTGAAACTTCCAAACAAAATTACTGTATCAGTTTGCATTTCCACTAGCAAAGAATGAAAGTTCCAGTTGTTTTGCCTGCTTGCTAACACTTGGTATATTGCTTAAATCACTTAGAGCATAACATTGTCTTCAACTGATTTAAAGATATACCGTCATGCTTCCCTCTCAAGACAATTCACACAAACTCAGGGATTATTTTTAGAATCTGCCCTCCTTAACCCTGTTCATTCTTGACACTGGATTCTGTTATGTACCAGCAACAATCAATGCAAGAAGTTTAGAGCAATAGTTTAAAAATATTGTTTTAAAACCCCAATATTTATCTTGAATTCTATATTTCAGCAAACAATATTCATTAAATTCCAAAGCTTTAAAAAGCAACTAAAATTACGAAGAGATAAATTTTATATCCCTTAAACAAAAGAAATAACTAGAGATTGGAAACCAAGAGTATAGACAGCAGGGTATAAGAGAAATTACATAACTCAACCATTAGATCAGTGGGGAAAAAAAAACAAAAACAATAAAACAAACAAACAAATAAAAACCCACATACACACACATAAGAAATAGCAGGACTAAAAAGGGGATGGATGTAATACAACAACAATAAAATTTAAAAAAACAGAAAAAAAAAAGAAATAGCAGGACTAAAAGGCAACAGGACCAAAATTTGAATAAAATTCATGAATAATGGTGTGTTCACTTTAGAGATTAGAATACATTATAAAATTTAAATGAAGTTTTAATTTGGATATAAAAAATGAGAAATGTTTTATAAATTGTAACAAGAGCTGGAAAGGCATCAGAAATCCTAAGAATAAAAACAAAACATACCCTGGCTGGTGTGGCTCAGTGGAGAGGTGCCAGCCTGAGAACCCAAAGGTCGCTGGTTTGATTCCCCAGTCAGGTTACATACCCAGCTTGCAAGCCAGGTCTCCAGTCAGGTCTGTAGCTGGAGGCAGATGAAAGGGAACCATACATTGAAGCTTCTCTCCCTTTCTTCCTCCCTCCCTGCACTTCTCACTGAAAATAATGAATAAAATCTTAAAAAAGAATCCTGTACAATGTCACCATTCAAATATGATCAAAACTAACATTTAGGTAAATTTTAGCAATTACTGGATAGAAAAAGAAAACATACTTGTTATTTTTAGGAACTTTCTCCTTTGAGTATCACAGGGCACAAACTGACAGAGACAAAGCTGCAGTTTCTAATATTTGCATAAACATGTAAATATGTTTTCTTTATTGACACGTGATTTTTAGATAAAAAGTACTAAGCACAGAAAATTTAATTATGGTCATGAATAAAAATGAAATATTATCAACCTAAGGTAAATACATGTACATTTGAAGTACTGTAGGAGGGGGGATATATGGAGGAAGAGAGACAGAAGAAGGACAAAAATTCTGATATCCTCTTTTTATTATGATAAGGAGAATTAATAGACTGTTTTATGTTGATAAATCATAATGTTGTGATTTAAGTTTATTGTTTAAAACACAGTCAAATAAAATTAATGATGTAATTATCAGAAAGGATAGACTTATGAGAAGTGTGGAAAATATAAATCAACTAGCTCTTCATCTATTATTAACATTAGGTCAATGTTTATTGAGTGAACTTGGTTAATCAAAAAGTAATAATGCACCCTGGCTGGTGGCACAGTGGATAAGATGCCAGCCTGTGAACCCAGAGGTCACTAATTTAATTCACGGCCAGGGCACATAACCAGGTTGCAAGCCAGGTCTCCAGCCAGGTCTGTAGCTGGAGGCAGGTGAAAGATGACCATCCATACATTGATGTCTCTTTCCCTCTCTGCCTCTCTCTCTACTCCTCTCTCTAAAAGTAATAAATAAAATATTTTAAAAAAAGAATAAAAGAAAGGGTGTGGGAATATCATTAAAAAAATAAGTAGCAATCTAAGCACAACATTTAGAAATATGAACATAAATTCCAGAAAAAACTAAAACAGAAAAATGACCAAACAGAGTTATGTCTGAAAGTTGTAATAAAAATCATAGTTTAAAAGTCTTAATTCATCAAAATGTATACATTAAATGTGTGCAATTTTTAGTATATTAAGTATACCACAGTAGAACTAGGAAAAAAATAAAATATTAAACCATTTTCTATTATACTATTTAAATGCATAAAATCTTATGCATTATGTTATAGAAACAAAATTATGAACATGTACCATAATAAAAATGACAATTAAGGCCCTGGCTGGTAGCACAGTAGATAAGGCACTGGCCTGCGAACCCAAGGGTTGCAGGTTCGATTCCCCAGCCTGTGGTCTGTGGCTGGAAGCAGGTGAAATGCAACCATACATTGATGTCTTTCTACCTCTCTGCCTCTCTCCCTTCCCCTCTTTCTAAAAATAATAAAATAAAATATTTTTTAAAAATGACAATTACTGCCCCCTAAACAACAATAATAAAAGTTACTTTCAATTAGAAAGCAGTTGATGTTTTTCTAGTAAAAGAAATAAGGACAGCAAAGTCAATGTGGGTGCTGGATTTTATCAAACGCTTTTTCAGCATCTATTGATATGATCATGTGATTTCTGTCCTTCTTTGCGTGATTGAATTGATTTGGATTTGAGATCAACTGAACACAGAAGAGAGAGTAACCACAAAGTTATCTTCTTAGGTGAGTAGTTGGTCCCACATGGTTAAGGTTTCTTTCAGACTGCTCTAGCCCTGTCTGTGCAGAGCAGTTATACTTCCATGCATCATTTGCTGTGTTCATATTGATTTACTTGGTTCTGTTCTTCCGTATTTCTTTTTCACCAGAGAATTTGCCATCCCAACACCACAGCACCCCCTAGAATCAGCTGTGGCCTTAATTAAGAAATGCATTGTGAGTCTGTTTCTTTTTGGCCCAACGCTGCTTTTCTTTCATATTTTTTCCTACTGTTTTCTTAGGTGTACTTGGGATTGGCATTTTCCTTGTACTCTTAGGTTAATGCTATGAGTATAAACAGAGGAAGCAATGGCCTCACTTACACGTGTTTACAGATAGTCCAGTAGTCCTGTTTTAGGATCTTTTGAGCTTACCAGAAGATCCCTTTATTGATAGGTTATCACATGCTTGCCTAGATCTGTAAGGTCATTTTCTCTTTTCCTTTTTTTCATTTACTTTTCATTAGGAAAATGAACATGAAGGAATACAGGAACCCAAGTACCACCCTGAAGTGTAACCCAGGTGTGCTTACATTTTTTAACATTTCAGAGTCTCTATTCTTTTAATGACCAAATACAATAACTTCCACATATGTCTGAGAAGATCTGGTAAATGTTTCTATAAGACATATTTCCTAAGTCAGAAATAAGAATTTCACTGCTGGAGCAGAGATGAGAAAGTTAATACATTCTGCTTTGAGAATGAATAGTGAATCACGACGAAAAGAAACATAAATTTGATCCTGAAGGAAGGTAGAAATACAAGCAAAATTTCACATTGACTTTTAGGCTTAGAAGCTTCAGACAATTTACCATCTCATGGACAAATGGCAAACTGCACTCTTACTTCCCATCCAGAAAGCTACAGCACTTTACAGTGTGGATAACATATTGTGTGGAAATATTTTTTAACTTAACTCTTAAATTGGATTATATATAATCAGATACAAATATGAATAATATAGTTATGAACTATCACTGACTTCATTTTGTTATATGTAAAAGGGAGATAATATGCAAGCTTTCTACAGCATACCATTAATCCAAGGATCAAATAAGAAACAAAAAAATGTATGCAAAAGCCTTTTGAGAAATACTCAGCCTATTGCAGATATCCCGCGCAGCAAAATTTTCACCAAAATATCTCCCAAGGCAAGGGAAATAAAGGAACAAATAAACAAATGGGACTACATTAAACTGAAAAGTTTCTGCTCAGCCAAAGTAAACATTGAGAAAATAAAAAGGGAAGCAACCATGTGAGAAAACATATTCGCCACTGACACCTCAGATAAGGGTCTGACCTCAAAAATATATGAAGAGCTAATATGACTTAACACCAGGGAGACAAACAATCCAATTAACAAATGGGCAAAGGACCTGACCATACTTCTCCAAGGAAGACATACAAAGGGCCCACAGGCACAAGAAAGAATGCTCAACATCACCAGCCATCAGAGAGATGCAAATTAAAACTACAATGAGATACCACCTCACACCCATCAGAATGGCCATTATCAATAAATCGACAAATGATTGCTGGTGAAGATGTGGAGAAAAGGAAATCCTGATGCACTGCTGGTGGGAATGCAGACTGGTGCAGCCACTATGGAAGCCAGTATGGAATTTTCTCAAAACACTAAGACTGGAACTGTCTTATGACCCAGTGATTCCATTGCTAGGATTATACCCAAAGTATCCTGAAACACCAATTCAGAAGAACCTATGCACCCCTATGTTCATAGCAGTGCTATGTACAATAGCCAAGTGCTGGAAACAACCTAAGTGCCCTTAGGTGGATGAATGGATGAAAAAACTTTGGTACATTTACACAATGGATTCTACGCAGCAGAAAGAAAGAGAGAACTCCTACCATTTGTGATAGCATGGATGGAACTGGAGATGTTTAGTGAGATAAACCAGGCAACAAAAATTAAATACCACATGTTCTCACTTAATACAGGAGATTAATGAACAAGCAAACAAAACAGAACCAGAGACATGAATACAGGGAACACACTTTTGGTGTGTAGAAGGGAGGGGATGTGGGTTGTGGAGAAGGAGACAAGGAAGGGGAACAGTTTAGTAAAGGAACTAGCATCAATGACCCATAGATGCAAACAACACGTGGGAATGAATGAATGGCGGGGAGGAAAGAAGGATGTGGAGGGGGAGAGCCGAGGGGGAAAATTGAGATGAATGCAATAAACAACAATTGAAAAAACAAACAAACAAACAAACAAAAAAACAGCCCTGGCTGGTGACACAGTTGATAAGGCACAGGCCTGCAAACCCAAAAGTCACTGATTTGATTCCCCAGCCAGGGCACATAACCAGGTTGCAAACCAGGTCTCCAGCCAGGTCTCTAGTCAGGTTTGTAGCTGGAGGCAGGTGAAAGGCAACCATACATTAATGTCTCTCTCTCTGCCTCTCTCCCATCCCCTCTCTCTGATAATAATAAATAAAAACTTTAAAAAATAAAAAAAGATTTTATTATTTTTAGAGAGAAGAGCAGGGAGGGAGGAAGAAAAGAAAAGAAATAGCAGTGTTTGGCTGCCTTTCCCCTGCCTCCAGCTGGGGACCTGGCTTGCAACCTGGTTATGTGCCCTGACTGGGGAATTGAACTATTGATCTTTAGGTTCCCAGGCTGACGCCAGTCAACTGAGCCACACCAGCCAGGGTCTAACATAGATCCTTTGAAGAGCATTTTAGATCTTTAATGCATTGTAGTCCCTCTGCCCACAATGAACACTGATTTATAACACACTTTAAAATGTATTTTAATTAGAGAAACAATGAATGATTGAAAAACATCAGATCAGCCTGCAGTATATTAGTGTATTTCTCTTAATGAAAATACAGGAACCAAGAAATACGAAGGCTTTATAACTAACATTAAATCATGCATATTAAATGCACAGTGCATAAGTAGTAAAAAATTTAAATGAGTCTCCAGGTGAGACTTCAAAGACTACATGGCATCATTTATTTAATAAATATATACCTATGGCCCACTCTCTGTTGATACTACGTTAGACATGGGGGGCACACCCACTGCAAAAAGTAGTTGTACCACACGCACTCATAAACTTTTATGCTACTGCAACAAATAATAAGTTAAATAATGCAATCTAAATTGAGTAGATATTTGTCCGAAAGCATATGCTGATGAATACCAGCCTGGATAACTTAATTCATAATAGGTGTATCTTCATAAAGTCTGTCTATGAAACAGGTTGACATGACCTATTTACTACAGAAGAAATTATGGTATAGCTTTTAACTGCTTACTAATGAAAAGATGCCAAAGAATTTACCTTTGCACATTTATGTATTTTATTTACTTATTTTTAGAGAGAAAGGAAGGTATGGAGAAAGAGAAGGAGAGAAACATCAGTGTATGGTTGCTTCTCACTCATTCCCAACTTAGGACCTGGCCCACAACCCAGGTATGTGCCCTGACTGGGAATCGAACCAGCCACCTTTGATTCACAGACCAGCACTCAATCTACTGAATGACATCAGCCAGGGCTATCTATGCATCTTTAAATGACAGTAATTAACCTGGAATATGACTTGGTTACATTTGTTACCTCTAGGTTGGGAGCAATCCAGACCTGAGCTCTCCTGTAGGGGACTTTCCTCCAAGGTTTTAGACTCCAATAACCCCCTACTTTGGCCCTTTCTTCAGAAAACCCTCAGGACAGCCTTAGCTAGTGCGCTTCAGGGGATCAACTGCCATCCTGTGAACCAAAAGATTGCTGGTTCAATTCCCAGTCACGGCACACGCCTGGGTTGCAGGCCAGGTCCCCAGTTGGAGGCATGTTAGAGGCAAATAATCAATGTATCTCTCACCAATCGATGTTTCTCTCCCTCTCTTTCACCCTCCCTTGCCCTCTCTCTAAAAATAAATTTTTAAAAAAATTGTTAAAAAAAATCCCTCAGGACAATATTGCTTCCCATACTTATCATTTCTGTTCTATCCCTGCTTCCCCACTCTGCCTCTCTGTCCTCCAATTATTGTTTAATTTTGTACATGAATTTTTCTGGTTAAAAATAATTGGTAAGGATTCTGTTTTCTGTCTGGAGCCCAACTAATGATGGATTACCTGTGTATCAGTATGTTTGCAGAAGCCAGCATGCTGCAATAAGGATGTGGTTAGGATATAGTAGGGCGATTCATTACGTAGCCTAGGAAATGTCTGAGGGTTTATTTTATGTTTGTACTGGAGAAAATAATTTAAAAGAGTCTTTCTGCCTAGAAATCTGTTGCCTAGCAGTGAGAGGAGTTGTACAGGTAATTTTCTAGAGCATGTATCATGCATAAGATGCATATCTGAATTCCTAAATTAGCAATATCTATGGGCAGCAGTGAGTCGGAAAAAATAATTGTCATAACTAGAGAATTGTGGTTGGTGTTATTTCTACACTTTAATGTGTGAACTCTGAGCAATTGCAGGTGTTAGGAAGTCTTTTAAACCCAAAGCAAGTAGGTTGTTGGTCAAATCACACAAGGAAACACTGGCTGGAGCTTTGCAGGCAGTGATCTGTGGGCACAAAACCGGTCAACAGAAGTAGGTGTTTTAAACAAGCTCAAACAAAGGTTTTGGTAAGGGATTATTTAATTCTTTAAAAGTAAATCTCTAAATACTTGTCTATGTGATTTAGTAGTTGCAGTTACGTATTATTGCAATTGAATTAGAAATAATACTGAACTCTAATTATGGCAGCCACTGTGCAAGTCACCATATTTACAAAAGCAAACAAAGAAAAAAAAAAAAATTGCAGGATCCTTTAAATGAAAAAGTAAGTGTAAAAAGAGATATGATTACATCTAGAATGTAATTGTATTGTGTGTACACAATATGTGCAGGTAAAGTATTTAAACAACATACAACGTTTGGCAATATCACAGAAAAGTTCGTGATTAATGGGACTCCTTGGGGAAAAGGGTCTGTCGTAGATGAAACCCAAGAGTAAATACATTTAGTTAAATTGATTCTCTTTGTTTTGAGACTAGGACCTTCAATGAATTGTAAACCAAGTTGATTAAGTAGATGATAGGAAAGAGCATCATAAAATTTTATACACTGTGTCATGGATGCAAACTATAGAATGTCATACTCCAGAAAAAGGGAGAGTTGGGTGCAGTTTAGAGATAGATCATCTAAAATTTTGAATTATTTAAAATATGACAGGAAGTTATTGAAAAATAAAAGTATAAGAGGAAAATAAATAATATCATCTTTATGGAAAGATAAAGATGGTAGTAACAAGAGAAGTTACAAGATTAGATCAAGAGTCCCAGTGAAGGATGAAAAGAAACTGAGGTTAAGGAGGTGTGAACACAGTTGATGAAGTGAGGGCAGTTTGGAGAGGTAACTCCCAGTCACCCATGGAAATTGCTGTAAAAGTGAGTCAATAAAAGAGAAGTGTGTGGAAAGCACAGCCATTCTCTGGTTTCTATAAATGGATGCCACAAATCAAAGGAGAACAGTTAGTGGAAAGTTCCATTCTGGAGGAATGATAGGAGAGGGATTATTTTCATACTCAGTGTGTTGTGTTTGTAGGACCTGTATACCACTTGCAGGAACTCTCTAAGCAATTATGAGCTGTTATTCATATATGAGTGTGAAGACTCACACCTTGGAATATAGACTGGGGAGCTAAATGTCTATTTAATTGTGTTTAAACTAAACAACTTAATGAGGATTCTTAGGAGCACATATAGAACCAGGAAAGAAGAGTGTTAAGGATAGAAATCCAGAAAAACACATATTTAAAATCTACCCAGAGCACTCATTCTACACTACACACTTAGTTGACCATTTTAAAAATTATAAACATCAGAGTTAAAGCAATACTGTAGTTAAATAAGTTGTGACATGTCCCTGTAATAAATTTTTACCTACAATTGAACTATATGCTAAAAGAGTAAATAAGTAAAGTATTTTTGTGAAAAAAGCTAATTATTTTTATTTACGTGAGTAGCTTATTATTCATGACTAATTGCTGTTCAATATAATATTTTTACATAATATTTTTGATGTATCTTTTCATTAGTTTTAACATTTAATTCTGTATGTGTGTATACATATATGGTATTTATAATTTTGTGCTCACTTCACATGAAAATATACTCACAAATTTTAATGTTTAATGGCAACATTGATCAGAACATATGGACTTTATTTCCATATATAAAGTATGTGTTTAGATTTAGGTATGCACATAGATATGGATAATTCAAAGACACACACACACACACGCTTAAATGTCCAGTCCGTATACACGACCATGAGATCTGTCCCAAAAGTATTGAGTCAATGTCAATATAATTAACATTAACTTGTCTCAATACTTTTGGGACAGACTGTATGGCTACAGCTATATAATGTTATATATATTTATATTATATTATATTTTATATATATATATATAATATTGTATATAATGTATATAAGAGCCTTGGCTGACTTGTGCAGTTATTTTTATTTAATATTTGATTGTAATCTTTTATTTTTATTTTTATTATTTATGTCATTAGAGTTGTTTCTGCTTTTTTCTCCCTTTTTCCACTTCCATGCAGCCCCACACTCTCCTCTCACTGAGTCAGTCCCCATATTTTGTCCTTGTCCATGGGTTATGCATAAATGTTCTTGGTTAATCTCTTCACCATCTCTCACCCCATTACCCCTCTTTCCTCCAACAGCTGTCAGTCTGTTCCATGTATTCATGCTCTCTATTTTGTTCCATAGTTTGTGTTCATTAGATTCCACATATAAGTGAGATCATGTGGTAGTTGTTTTTCACTGACTGGATTGATTCACTTAACATGATACTCTCCAGGTCCATCCATGTTGTTACACAACTTAAGAGTTTCTTCTTTTTTATTGTTGCATGGTAGTTCATTGTGTAAACACCACAGCTTTTTTTCCCACTCATCCACTAATAAGCACTTAGGCTGTTTCAAATCTTGGCTAATAAATAGCACTTATGAATATAGGATGCATATATGTTTTGTATTGTTGCTGTTTTGGGACCCTTTAGGATGTATTCCCAACAGTGGAATTGCCAAGTCAAAAGGGTGTCCCATTTTTAATTTTTTGAGGAAACTCCATACTATTTTCCACAGTGGCTGTACCAGTCTGCAGTCCCATCAACAGTGCATGAGGGTTCCCTTTTCTCCACTTGCTCGCTAACATGTGTTGCTTATTGATTTATTGATGATAGCTATCTTGACAGGTATACAGTTACATTTCATTGTGGCTTTAATTTGCATTCTTCTGAGAATTAGTAATGCTGAGCACCTTTTCATATGTTTATAGGCCATCTGTATTTACTCTTGGAGAAGTGTCTATTCAGGTTTTTTACCCATTTCTTAAGTTCATTGTTTTCTGAGTTGTATTAATTCAGTGTATATTTTGGATATTAAACCATTGTCAGATGTGTCATTGAAGAGAATATTCTCCCATACAGTGAATTTCCTATTCATTGTGCTGATGGTTTCTTTAGCAGTGCAGATCATTTTAATTTGATATAGTCCCATTTGTTTATTCTCTCCTTTGTTCCAAATGGCCTAGGGAATATATCAGCAAAAAATTGTTGTGTGAGATATCTGAGCTTTTACTGTCTTGTTTTCTTCTAGGGTTTTTATGATTTCATGACTTAAATTTGTCTTTTATCTATTTTGAATTTATTCTTATGTATGATGTAAGTTAGTGGTCTAGTTTCATGTTTTGCACATACTGGTTCAGTTTTCCCAACACCATCTATTAGAGACTCTCTTTGCTCCATTGTATGTGCTTGCCACCGTTGGCAAATATCAATTGATCAAAAAGGTACAGTTTCCTGAGCTCTCTGTTCTCTTTAATTGATTTATATATCTGTGAATACCAGAGTGTTTTTATTCCAGTGGGCTTACAGTATAGTTTGATATCAAGAGTTGTGATACCTACAACTTTGTTATTCTTTTGCAAGATTATTGAGGCTTTTTGGGGTATTTTTGGTTCCATATAAATTTTTAGAACATTTGTTCTAGTTCTGTGAATATGCCATAGGTATTTTAATAGGAATTTCATTGACTGCATAGACTGGTTTGGGTTCATCAGTATTGTTTATCCTTTCAAACAACCAGCTCTTTGTTTCATTGATCTGTATTTTATTTTATTTATTTATTTATTAGAGAGAGGGAAAGGGAGAGAGGGGAAGGAAGAGAAGAAGCAAGGGAGAGAAACATCAATGTATGGTTGCCTTTCACCTGCCTCCAGCTACAGACCTGGCTAGAGACCTGGCTTGCAACCTGGTTCTGTGCCCTGGCTGGGAATCGAACCAGCGACCTTTGGGTTCACAGGCTAGACCCTCATCTGCTGTGTTACCAGCCAGGTGATCTGTATTTTTTATCTATATTTTAGTCTGTATGTCATTGATTTTCACTCTGATCTTGATTATTTCCTTTCTTTTACTTGTTTTTGGTTCTGTTTATTATTTTCCTAGTTCTTTTAGTTATGTGTTGGATTATTTTAGATTTTTTTTGTTTCTTGAGGTAGGCCAAAAGTACTATAAACTTCCTTCTCAGGACTGCTTTTGCTCTGCTCCATAGATTTTGGGTTGTTTGTGCTCATTTTTATTCCAAAACTAGGTTCAATGAAAGAGGTTCCCAAACTGCACATGTAGTGTTATTTCAATTAAAACACATAAATATTTATAAGGAAAAATAAACACTAAGCTTTATTATCACAATGAGCTCTCTAAATAATAAGATTTTTGGTGATTTTGTTCTTTGCATATTTAGCTATGTATCAAAATAGCTATAATGAAAAAATATATATATATTATTTTAAACCTCAAAAATATATGTATGTTTAAAACTTAATTTCAGGGCTCTGGCTGGTGGCAAAGTGGATAAGGTGCCAGCCTGCGAACCCAAAGGTCGCTGGTTGAATTCCCCAGCCAGGGCACATAACCAGGTTGCAAGCCAGGTCTCCAGCCAGGTCCATTGCTGGAGGCAGGTGAAAGGCAACCATACATTGAGGTCTTTCTCCCTCTCTGTCTCTTTCTTTTCCCCTCTCTCTGAAAATAATAAATAAAAAAATCTTTAAAAAACTAAAAAGTAAATAAAACTTAATTTCAAATGTTGTTCATGGCATGAAAAAGCCCATGCCTAATTTTTCACTTAGTATTTAATTTTAGCATTTTGGTCAGACAATGTGTATATACATATATATATATATATATATATATATATATATATATATGTGTGTGTGTGTGTGTGTGTGCAATTTATTATGGAAGTTTATAAAGCATTTATAATTATGAATTCTAACATCATATTGGAGAAATGTTTCTACAGATTTAATGATGTGCTTCGGCTTTCATTTTATATTCATGAAAATTCATGCTGTAGCATATTCATAGCATCTAACAATGAATTTTAATGAATAATTAGAAATATAAATTCACAAACATTCATTAAAAATTCATGACTATTAGAATGTTATGAAAAGCAGTAACTGTTCAGGCTTAACAGCACATTTAAAAAAATATTTTAGTTTATTGACCTCCTCCAAAGATGTCTCATTAGCATAACAATAATTTTTTAGGATTATGATCAACTTGCTTACGTAGAACTTTAAACATCACCAGACTAAAGCCCTGGTTGGTGGCACAGTGGATAAGGCACCAGCCTGCAAACCCAAAGGTCACTGGTTCCATCCTCAGTCAGGGCAACATAACCAGGTTGCAAGTCAGGTAACCAGCCAGCTCTGTAGCTGGAGGCAAGTGAAAGACCTCCATACATCGATGTTTCTCTCCCTCTCTGCCTCAATCCCTTCCCCTGTCTCTGGAAAATAATAAATAAATTTTAAAAAATAAAAATAAAAAACAAACATCACCAGATTAAATCCAAAGTCTCTTTTATGTGAGAAAATATTAACATATACAAAATCTATTTCATAAGTAAATGTTTGGAATAAGATAAGAAAAATGTAAATTTCTTTATTAATAATTTTTAGCTGATGAAAAAATTGGTAACATTGATCAGAAGCCTGTGGAGAACACGTTAAGATATAAGGGAATTTAAAGTAACCTCTAAAATGGTTTATCTCACAGTGGATAACGTGCCAACCCAAAGGTCACTGGTTCCATTTCCCAGCCAGGGCACATAACCAGGTTGCAAGCTAAATCTCCAGCCAGGTCCTTAGCTGGAGGCAGGTGAAAGGCAACCACACATTGATGTCTCCCTCCCTCTCTGCCTCTCTCCCTTCCCCTCTCTATAAAAATAATAAATAAAATCTTTTTAAAAATTAAAAATAAATAAAATGGTTTATCTTGTGCCTTATTTACCTATAAATAAATAGGGACCCTCAGACACCATAAAGAGTGAAGTGAGGTATCCCCTTCTTAAATGATGAGATAGTACACATGAGTCCCCATAAAGACAGAAACAAGGTGGAATTTTATAACACTGAAGAATTAAACAGATAGACAACCAATGCTAAAATTTGACTGGCTTGTAATTAGAAGGCAAATAGGACCGGACTGGGGGTGAGGGTTCAGTGATTGATCTACAGAGATTTCATATCAGTCATTCTGGAAAGACAGACAAACCCATGGCTTTTCATTTCTCCCAGTCAGGGTTTCTCTTCATCCAGAATAGACTGAAAATTATAGAAAAAAAAATAGATGTGTAACTATTGTTACAATACAGGTGGAATCATGCTAGCTATAATCTCCTAGTGTCTAGTAAGGTTAAGAAGGAAAAGATTGGTAGAAATTTAGTCTAGTTTGGTTGTCAAAAAATATCCAAACTTGGGTAAAAGGTAAAAAAAGATGTACTAAAAGTCTTTTCAATATATTGGAGCATTGTCTAACAAGATCAAAAAAGAGTAATTATCTAAGGAAAGTTTTCTTTTGTCTTTTTGACTTGCCATTTACCATTGATAACAGCTAAGGCACTGTGTTGTTGATTATTTTTTGTCTATTTTTTCCTCATAAAAAATAAAAATGATTTCTATTTGGGAGAGAAGATAATTTCAAAAATTTCAGTTCTCTCACCCAATAAGATATTCAAGTGTTGTTTCTAACTTAGCCTACTCACAGAATGCCATCTTTGACTGGCTAGATAAATCTCCCTTTCTCAAATTCTTTCAACCAGTTTTGCTATCCTATTGATTTCCTTATCAAACAAATATTTACCATGTATGAAGTTTATATTTGTAAATTATTCTTTGACATTACAGTCAAAGGAGAAAATTACCTCAGTAGGAAGGGGATTTTTCAGTTTCCTAATATAAATAAGAATATGAACAGAACAGAGATCTGCTTGCTTGAATTTCCCTTTGCTTGAAGATACAGTCTCATCTAGATTTCCTTTCCTGTCTATGTAGCCTGGTTTCCAATGCCTTTTTCATCAAAAACTCTCTTACAATCTTAAAATATCTTATTCTTTTATCATCCATTTTAGCCAAACTAGAACCCCTAGATGAATGCAACCATCCACTTTTTCTGAGTCTATACACCCGTAGCTGCACACTACTGTGTGCCATAAGGAATGGATGAAACCAATACACATTCACAGTTACCAGAAGAGTAGAGTAGACATCTTGTTATGCTTCCTCAATCAGTCTGCTCTTTATGCCCTTATAAATTCTCAGCACATGACCTTGTCTCATATTCAGGGAAAGTGGAAACAGTGGGATCAATTTTTTCTCTACTTCTTGATATAAAAATTGAATATATAAAAAATGACCTAAATTTACATAAAACTTCATTCATCTTTTGACATTTCGAAGTAAGTTATTAATATTGTCAGGTTTCCATTAAACATATATATTTAGGAATAGATAATAAGAAATAGGGATATTTCATAATAACAGCAGGATGCAAAGATGTATAAAGTTGGAGTCAACTTTCTTAAAAGTTATATAGGAATAATGTATACAAAGTGAGATTTAAAAATATGAAATTGTTCAGAATAGTTTTCCACCTATTTTGTTTTCTTTTTATTATTTTAGTTTCCTGTTTTATATTTTATGTGCTTCAAGTTCTAATTCTCTGGCTCTTTTCAAAAAGTATTTTGGGTCTACCCAATTAGTGATTTGCTTTTTTAAAAAGATGTTATTATGTTTTCTCAGGCTGTATGTAAAATAATCCCACTTTATGCAACTACAGATTTTTTCACAATTCAAAGCACTATTTTTGTTCTGCATTTGTTGCTGTTGTTGTTCTATTGAAGGATAAAATCTTTTGTTGTCCTCTCTCCACATAGCAGATCCTGCCTAGCAAACAAGCCAATCCTTATTAAGAATTTTTTTCCAGATATATTAAACTCATTTTATGGACTAAGACTTCCTTTTGTTACGTATGTTAACTCAGTGAACTATGATGTGCATATTTTATTCATATTCATATAAGTAAGTCCAACTATCTGCAGAGAGAAATTTACTTTTATAATTGAGTTAAATGTCTCCCACCCAAAGAATCATTCTTAGGTAGTAACTCTTACATGTGCTTTGATACTGTGTTCTCTACTATGCAGCCAGAGAGATCTGCAAAAAGGAAGATAAACTTTAGTAGGTAGGGTTTTAAATTATCCACATTTATGCGTCTATAGATTTTCATAGCAACTAATCTTTGCTATGTATCTATTCAAACACTAATTACACAAAGAACACTTGGCAAGGTTTTTTTTTTTTAATTTTAGGGTGTAATGTCTAAATGCTAGCAATAAATATTTCAGTAGTTAATGAATACTTCAAGAACTAAAACGTGTATTTCACTTTGAAATATAACTATACTTTCTAACTTCATCTAAATAATGTCAGCGGAAAAGAAATGGAATTAAATAAATCAACATTGCTTTAAATCCACCATAATAATTGAAGTAGAAAAATTAAAGAAAAGATTATTTAGAGCCTCATCACAAGAAAAATCTTCAGGTTTCTGGAGATTTAAGTGGATTGGGAAGGTATGGTGGCACTGTTTTTTCATTGAATTTCAATGGTATATTTCTTCAGACAAACTGAATTTACAGATATAATACAAAATGATATCTTAAAATAAGACCAAATTTTATAAAATGAGACTCAAAAAAATTCTAAGATATTTATTTGACTTCTATTTGGAATTACATATACTTTGAAATTATTTTATTCTTGTGATTAAAGTGAGATAAAGAGACAGAACTTGCTTTATTACTTGATTCAGCTAGCATTAATTAAATACCCACCTTGTCTAATTTGTTACATATTCCAAACACTGTCTGTATGATAATGCATATAATGTGTAAGATGATGAAAATGTGCTTTATAAACAAAAGTGAAAAATAGTTTGATAATTGTAAATTAGAACTTTACCAGGATATCTTAAAATAATGTGGAATTAGCATAAATACTATTGCTTAATTATATAGAAACTGTGTGATGTTAATTCAGCAAGTTAGTAGTTACAAATTTAAAGTCATAATTTGCTTTATGTTGATTAAAATGTTATGGTATAGATACAAAGTCAGCACTGTCCTATAAAATAATAAAAATTTATCAAATGCACATTCAATGATTTCATGTGTAAACATTACTCAATTTATCTTTAACAGATTGAAAAATATATTTTAAATTTTATAATCACTCATTTAAAATATTTTTAGATTAAAAAACCAATGAACTAATATTGGCACATTACTATTAAGCAAATATTAGATTTTCTTTGAATTTCACTAATTTTTCTATTAATGCCACTTTTCTGTTTCAATATTTCTTTTTGGATACCATGTTTTTTATTTGTTTGTTTGCTAGCTTGCTTGTTTGTTTATTTTGCCTTGTTTTATTTATTTTTGTTTTGTTTTATATTTTTTTCATTACCTTACATTCATTATTACTTTATATCCATTTCAGGTGTACAGCATAGAAGTTAGACAATCAGATACTTTACAAAATGTTCCCCCTGAAATTTCCAATACCCATCTGTCACCATGATGTGTCTTGATTCTATCTGTCATCTTGCTCTTCTCCCACATGATGTGAATTTCTCAGTATTTGATTTCCTTGACTTTGATTGTTTTTGATGAGTGCTGGTACAGTACTTCGTAAAATATCCCATATTTTGGGTTTATCTGGTGTTCCTTCATGCTTGGATTGAGTCTATGGATTTGGGGAATACCACAGAGATCACACCATGTCAGAAATGTAGTATTTATGGAACATTATTGACGATGTTAATTTTTATCATTTAGTTAAGGTGGTATTTTCAGGTGTTTCCATTGTAAAGTTAATATTTCTTTCCTTCCCATATTTTATTTTTGGAAGTAAGTCATTAACTCTGTTCCATGCTTCAGGGGAAAAGAAGATGAAGCTCCACCCTGTAGATGAAGTACTACAAATACTCCTATTTGAAAATCTTACAATAAGAAGCCTGGCTCTCACTATCATTCATTACTTACTTTTTGAACCCCTGTATACATGTAAAGTAGTTTCAGAAGTGTTAAAAAGTGTTATACTTTTGTGAGAATTTACCAAATAGACTACTTACTATGTTCATGCACAATTCTTTTGTTTTCAACCTTAATGTTTTCAGTCAAAACAAACACTGTTTTTCAATGTTACTCAGGACACCTCCTTTTTCATTCCACCTCCTTTAGGAAGATTGTATCAAACATTTGTAATACAGTTCATTTAATTTTTCATAGTTTGCTTACCATCCTGAGACCTCTGGACATATTTGTTCATTCTTTTTTAAGAACAAATTATGCATAAAGTTCATGCTTTGTGAAATGCATTTCCCTGAGCTTATACACTTACATCAAATGACGTATCTAGTGCCCTGGTATCATATTGAATAGTTTCATCATCCTTTTTATCATCAAACACATTCTACTCCCATAACCTGTGTTAACAACTCATCATTCTCTGTTCCTATAGATTTGCTTGCTGGACTGTTCCATGAATGAAATACTACAATTGATAGCCTTTTAGATTCTGATTTATTTCATTAAGCAAAATGCATTTTATTCAGCCTTGTTTGTGTGTGCATCAAATTATTTTTCTTTTTATTGTTGCATAGCTATTGCATTGTGCAGAGATACCAGTTTGTTCATCTATTCTTCTATTGAAGGATATCTTGTTTGCCTCCAGTTTTTGGCAATTCTGAATAAAGCTGCTTCAACTATTTATGTGCATGTGTTGTGTGGGACTGTTGTATACATTGGAAGATGTTTAGTGGCACCCTTGGCCTCTACATACTAGAAGCCAATAGCGGGGACATAGCCAACATGCACAAAATAATCAAATCAATAAAATTATTGATGAAAATGGAAAATGTGCCTTTTATTGTACGGAAAAAGAAAAACTATATAAACTTTTTTGGTAAACCTAACATTAGTGATTATTTATTGACTACTTACACTGTAATAACCACCTTAATCTCAAGAATACACAAAATTTAAAAAATAATTGTGCAAATTAGTTTACATAAATTACATAATTTAATCTGAAAAAGAAACTCTATAGGTGGGTGTTACCATAATTATTATTATTGTTATTATCCACGTTTTACACACAAACATCCGAGGTATAGCACTGAGTGACTTGCCTACCATCAAAAACTAACAAGTTGTTCTGGTAAAGGCAGGATTCAACTAGATCTGATAAATAATAAAACAATGTGGTATTATTAGCTTAACTCAAAGACCGTTTTTAAAATATCATTTCCATATTATCTTCACCAACTACTAAGGCTGAAGTTGGTTGTACTTAAAACAACAATAGAGGGTAATACTTAAGCTAGTTAAGATGGTGATTAAAAATATATAAATCTCCACCAAACTATCTTTTCTGGCTGTGAGCTTAGGAACTTTTTCAACTTGAATACATTATATAATCTTTCTCTAACTCTGTTTTATCCATTGGAAAACAGAATTAATTATAGTATTTATTTCATAAGATTTATAGAATAATTCCTCAAACTGGGTGGCACATAATATATTTTACCTCTAAGCATTAGTATTTGTTAACAACTGTTCATTTGATATTATAGAGAGAGGCATTGATGCTGATTGTTAAAAATATTGTTACTAAATTTTATGTAAATATTACCAATACAAGCAGAAATCTAGTAGCTCTCAAAGTATATTTTTATTTTGATCATTTTCTATTTAGAGGAAAGCAGTATTTTTTAGTTAAATGAAGATAAAATTATAAGTTCCCTTTTACATTTCATCACTTTTTCAAAATATTTTGTTATTTTGTTAAAATTTGTTATTTTAAGAGAGTAGGGAAGGGAGAGAGGCAGAGAGGGAGAGAGAAATCAATGTACGGTTGCCTTCTACCTGCCTCCAGCTGGGGACCTGGCTGGAAACCTGGCTTGCAACCTGGTTATGTGCCCTGGCTGGGAGTTGAACCAGTGACCTTTGGGTTCACAGGCTGCACCTTATCCACTGTGCCACCAGCCAGGGCTCATGACTTTTCTAAGACATAATATTGATGAGGTCTATAACCTGATGCCTGATTTGAAAAAAATCAAAACTAAGAATATATACTGTTAATTTTCATATGGTTTTGATGCAATTTCTAATTACCTTTCATTTATGTACTTTCCATGAGTTTTATAAAAAAGTTGAGGAGTACAGAATGTTGATGCAATATAGAATTATTTTGCTTTGAAATATAAACTTTGTGAGTTTAACTTCACATCTGCATCTATTCTTTGTTTGACACATATAACACAAGTTAAACTTGTTTTCTTAAGCCCTATAATTTAAATTCAGATTACTGACATCTAGATGAAAGTGAAAAATATCTAGATTTATGAGCCTATGATATGAAGGCAAGTGACACTTTAGTTAACATAGTCCAAATTCCATTAAACCTAGAAAATCATTCAGTCATGCCATTTGATTTTATAATATAATGCATGCTTTCATAATCATCATGAAGATAACAAAGTATCTGTTATAAAATTCATGTACATGTATTTTAAATATACATGTTATATATAAAATATAAAATACATGTTAATTGGTACTATAAAATCCATAATGTGTACTGGAAAATATAATACTCTCTAATCTGGAAGAAAATTATAGGTATGTTTTGAAATATATATATATCTGAAGAGAAACTCCAAAGGTTAAACTAAAATAAAAACTGGTGCCATATTCAAGCTACATTAATCTATAGGTCCTCAGACAATTTTAGAAGGTAGGATGATTTTTCAAAAACTATAGAATATTCATCTCTAGGCTCACTAGAGCATCAGCTCTTTATACAGGGTTTTATTCTTCTATATTAACTTGATTTAGGCTGGAAAACATGTAGTTCCTTGGCACTTTATTATTTTTAACTTGATTTGGTTGAATTGTGGAAGATAGCCGTACACTGGAAAGTATTATGCTTAGTGAAATAAGCTGGGTGGCAAAAGTTAAATACAATATGATCTCACCTAATACAAGAACCTAACAAACAAAACAAACAAAGTGAAATAGAACCAGAGGCATGGAAATAAGAAACACTGCGTGACCAGGGGTAAGGGGGGAGGGAGGAAAAGAAGAGGAAGGGTTTAGTCTCAGAACTTGTATGAATGACTCATGGGTATGGACAACAGGGTGTGGATTGACTGTGGGACAGGGTATGGGATGGGCCAGGCAGGGGAGAGCAAAGAAGGAAAAATGGGACAACTGTAATAGGACAACAATTAATTAACTTAATAAAAGGAGCAGTCTTTCAGATATCTATTCCTGCGTAACAAGCCATCCCGACACATGGCAACTTAAAATATTGATGTTATGTCTCACAAAATAAATAGAACTTATAAATAACATGAGTGATCAAAATATGCTTTAGACCAGTTATTTTCAACTGCTATGCTGAGCTGCACACTGGTGTGCAGCAAGAATTTTTAAAAGCTGCAATACCTATGTGTCATTGGTAAATATGTTCACCCATATATTCAGTATGCTTTGTTTTTTTAAATATAGTTTATTAAGCCCTGGCTGGTGGCTCAGTGGATAGATGCCAGCCTGCACACTGGTTCAATTCCCAGTCAGTGTACGTAACCAGGTTGCAAGCCAGGTCTCCAACCAGCTCCATAGCTGGAGACAGGTGAAAGGCAACCATACATTGATGTTTCTCTCCTTTTCTTCCTCCGTGCCTGCCCTTCTCTCTAAAAATAATGAATAGAATAATAGAATAGAATGAATTGAATTTGCTATTACAGTTGATCCAATTCCCCCCCATTTGTCCCCCTTCACCCAATACCACCCATTCTCTCCAGCAATTCCCCTCTTAGTTCATGTCCATGTGTCATGGGTGTAAGTTCTTTGGCTTCTCCATTTCCTCTATTATTCTTAACATCCTCCGTCTGTTCTGTAACTACCAATGTGTACTTCTTTTCTTTACTTTTTCACATGGACAACTCACCATTCAATTACTGCCTTCTAACTGTCAGCCTCTCAAACCATAGTAATACAAAGTTTTCTTTTCATTATTTCAAACTGCTTCAGTTAATTCATTTGTTTTAAAAATTACTTTAAGTAATATTAATTGCAATATTACCAAACAAATGCACAAATACATTTACACACATAAATATATTACAAATATTACACTAGAAAAAATAATTCTACTTCTGTGACAGTGCCTAATAACATAATTTAATTAATTGCCTACAAAAATGTATTAGAAATATTTTGGTCTAATTTCTTTCATTTCTTGTCCTTGATAAAATCTCATCTCATAATTATCCTTCCCAGGGGCTACCTATATTTGCTTGGTTATAGGCAGACTTCTCCTGAGCTAAAAAAATATATATAAATAAACAAATTCTATTTTCATTCCCAAAAGATTTAGTCCTCTTTATTCTTTAAATCTGCAGTGTTCAATATGGTAGACACTGAAAATGCAGCTAGTTAAAATTGCAATATACTATAGTGTACATACTGGATTTTGAAGAGATAATGCAAAAAATTTAAAATATGTCAATAGCTTATATAATTATCACATGTTAAATGATAATATTTTAGATATGTTGTACATCAAGCATTCTTTTTTTTGAACTTATTTTACACTGGAATGATATTTTTATGAAATATATCACAGAAATGGTGTAGTGCATAGCTCACTTTCATGAAAGCTGTCCTAGAGACTGTGCCAAACCCACAGTGAAAAATGAATTTGTTTTCTGAGTCAGATCCCACCCCTCCAATAATACAACCCAACTTTATTTTAAGCTACTAGAACTACAACTTATTCATTTTGGAGTTTTCCGTCTTAGAGAGTAGATTGATTTCTTTTTCCCATGCAGAGGTCCCATTTTCCTCAAAACCCTCTGTTTCTTCTCTATACATGCTTCACCAGTTGAAGCCTTCAGAAATAATGGCACCTGCAGTGCTCAGCTGGACCCCACATAGTAGAAATTATTATATCTACTAATTTGAGGTTAAAAAAAAAAAAACCTAGAATTTAAATAATTTTGTAGACTAGTATTCTAGCTATTTTTGACGTAATGCTTGACTTCCTATGTGGTCCTAAACTAACCACTGAACTACTTAAGAGTCTGTTGAGGTAGAAATTAGATACATTCATATTTGAATAATGAAGTTTACTATATCATTAATACATTTTCCCAAATATCCCTAGTTTGGGGGCCTTCATTGCTATTTCCACTATCTATCTGAAAGGAACCTCACCTAATTTAATTACTAATATGAGAATATAGATTGCCTATGTACATGAATCATATAGTTTAGTAGCTGTTAACTTCCATCCCAAATTAGTCTTCACTCTCAGCATCTTTTCTAACATAAAGATTGACTAATTTCTCAACGCACCAACTATCATTGGTTGATGTTTAAAACACAAATCGTTACCAAAACCTGTAAGTACATTATACACCCACAAACAAGCATACATTTTGTAACAGTGAATAAGAGCATGTATTCTATGTAATATAACCCATAGTTTCTTATTTTTCCCCATAGCTGTATTGAATTTTTCTAAGAGTTATTGCAAGTAACTTGATTTTTCCAACCTAGGAAATCATTCCAATCTAAGAAAACACAACCTGCAGTAATGCAGATACAACAAAA
The DNA here is from genome assembly GCA_004026585.1 of Noctilio leporinus. Taxonomy (NCBI): domain Eukaryota; kingdom Metazoa; phylum Chordata; class Mammalia; order Chiroptera; family Noctilionidae; genus Noctilio; species Noctilio leporinus. The sequence goes on from PVIW01000022.1 coordinate 834,166, forward strand.
ATACAAAAATTTATGTTATTTAGTAAAATATACACCAATTCCAAAGAATTTATTCACCCTTTGCTCATAGCAGACTCTTACAATAGCCAAGATCTGGGAAGAGCCTAAGTGCCCATCAGTAGATGAGTGGATTAAAATATGTGGTACATTTACACAATAGAATACTATGCAACAGAGAAAGAAAGGAATTCATTCCTTTTGCTACAGCATAGATAAAACTGGAGACTCTTATGCTAAATAAAATTAGCCAGGCAGTGAAAGACAAATATCATATGTTCTCTCTTATAAGAGGAATCTAACGAACAAAATAAACTAGTGAGGAAAATGGAACCGAGGCATAGAATCATGGACTAGACAGAGATAGCAATAAAAGGGGAGGGTAGAGTTGGGAACTTTTTGAAAGAGGATGAAGGAACTAGTCAAAGAACATATATGAAGGACCCATGGATGTAGAAAATGGAGTGGACATTGACTATGGAAGTGGGCATTGAAGGGACAAAGGGGAAAATATCGGGACAAGTGTAACATTCCATGCACAATTGCAACACCTGACTAGTCAAAGTTCTAACATTTTTCTTTTAGATTATCAAACTTTTAAAATGGCAACATCCAACTCAACAACAGCAATCTGGTGTGAATGAATCAAAACTATACCTAATTTTTGTCAGATTGTTAAAAAGCATATATTTTTTTGGTGTGCTGCAGAATTTTAGTAATTAGATAATGTGTGCCATGAGATGAAAAAGGGTTAAAATCACTGCTTTAGACATTCAAACCTCCTCTTTCTAGATGTTTTCCAATCATTTTCTACTCCAGTCAAGAGTCAATCACCTTTCAGTCTCAAGAGCTATTTGGAAAAACTATTGTTCTACTAAATAAACATCCTTATGACAAATGTAACAAAAACTATAGTATCTTTTCATTATATTTCCTTTTCAGGCATGTTTCCTTGAATACCTGGACTCTACTGAAAAAAATTTAAAGTTATGCATAGATACATGATATTACATAAGCCTAACTAATCCTCTAATTTATTTTAAAATTATAATTCTGGGAGTAGAATAAATTAAGGGTTGACTTAGACATAAGTCCTTTGTGTCCTTTTTAGTCTGTGCTAACTCCCAAAGAGTTGATAGGCAATTTCATTCTAATCTATTTCTCTGTCTCCAGTTGTACCCTGTTATATTTTCCAGTAGTACCCACTAATTCAAATGTGTTTTTCCAAGATAATAAATTTGAAAAAAATCTAGGGAGTACTATGTCATGTCATAATTAAATAATTTCCAGTCAACCATGAATAAGCTTACCAAGAAGTCATTATAAAACGTCTAACAGTATCCATAGTTAAGCCTAGTGGCAATATAAATCTTTTGATCATGTGCTTGCTCTGAATTTAAGAAGCTGGTTTTAAAATGAAAGGTTTCTATATTTTCTCATTTCTAATCATTCTTTTGTCAATAATATAGACTGATGGATACAAACTTCAGACTCCTTAAATTACAACATAGGACTAAGTTGTACTTTTTTTAATAAATGTTTCCATGCTGGTTTGCCTTTAACAAATTCCATTTGCCTCTAAATTTTAAGTTTTTAGTGTTTCATATCTATTTTCTCCCTTTATTCTTCTTAGGGCAAATAATAATGAAGTAACACAGACTATGTTGTATAGTTAATAAACCTTGATGGAGAGTATGTAATCAAGAATAAATATGAGCAAAATTATTCATTCCAAATGCATAAAAAATAAGTAAAATATGTGCAGTTCTCAATTAGAGATGAATGCATAGTACCCTTACAGTAATCTAGATTTATTCCTCAATCTCCAATTTGAAAACATATTGCATTTCTAGAGGAGTCTTTTAAAGGTTTTTTGGGAGAGAAAGAGGAAACTAGTGTTTCATAGAAATATAATAGTTAATATACTGGATAATTTTTTAGGTTTTATTTTAAATTATGCCAGGTAAGCCCTGGCTGGTGGCTCAGTGGATAAGGTGCCAGCCTGCGAACCCAAAAGTTGCAGGTTCGATTCCCCAGCCAGAGCACATAATGAGGTTGCAAGCCAGGTCTCCAGCCAGGTCCATAGCTGGAGGCAGGGAAAAAGGCAACCATACATTGATTTCTGTCTCTGTCACTCTCTGCCTCTCTCCCTTCCCCACTCTCTAAAAATAATAAATAAAATATTTTTTTAAAAAACTTTAAAATAAATAAATAAATAAATTATGCCAGGTAAATGAATAGGATTTTGTGACCAGGAATAACATTCTATCTCTTGATTGTTGTTAGTTATATTTGGGTATTAAGAATTTAAACACATTCTTCCTCTCTTCTTTCCTTTGACTAATGTTTTTATTTTGTATTTTATTACACCAACTTTCACTTACCCATCTGAAAACACAAACACATACACACAACCTTGCCTCCTTAAGTCACTATAATTAGAGTTGGATTTAGACCAATTTTTAATTACTATTGGGTTGGCCAGAAAGTTCAAATATTTTTAATATTTTTATTTTTTTAAGATTAAAAAATATATAGTTTTAGAAAGAAAGGAAGGGAGTGAGGCAGAGAGGAAGAGAGACATCAATGTATGGTTGCTTTTCACCGGCCTCCAGCTATGGACCTGGCTGGATACGTGGCATGAAACCTGGACATGTGCCCCGGCTGGGAATCGAACCAGTGACCCTTGGGTTCCCATGCTGGTGCCTCATCCACAATAGTTGTTTTTTTTTTTTTTTTTTTTTCCTTAAAATAAAAAACATTTTTCAAATTTTTAATTTTCATGAATAATTTCAATGATTTGGATATTTTGAGCATGTTGGCTACCTCCTGCATGGTACAATGTTGATTATTCTCAAATAATGTCTTAGTTTGATCACTATCAACTTCAATTGATCTATTAGACCATGGAGCATTGTTCAGCAAGAAATCTACAGCATGAAACTTCATAAACCACTTTCATTTGACATTTAATAATTCCCTACATCTTCTCCATACTTATACAAATCTTGTGTGTGTGTGTGCTTTTACCTTTCTTGAAATAATAAAGCATAATATGCAAAATGTTGTCTATTTTTTTTCAATATTAAAATGGCTACACAAAAATTCACCAATTTTAATGTTTTTTTAAATGCACTTATATGACATCTGTCACAATGCAATCTAACAAAATCATTTCAAATAATATTAAAGACAAGTAGTACTACCAGAGCCATTATACAAAAAAACAAAAATACAAAAAACAAAAAACAACTTTCTCAATTCTCATTCTCAGTATATTATTAATACTATAAATATGCATCTTTTCACAACTTGACCTCAAGAGAATGAGATCTAGATATTAACACTTAGATTAATATTAGTGAAGGTACCTGAATTATACAATTAAATATTATTTAAAATACACTGTACCATACATTGATGTCTCTCTCCCTCTCTGCCTCTCTCCCTTCCCCTTTCTCTAAAAATAATAATTCTTTGGGGAAAAAATAAAAATAAAATATACTATCTAATCTTAAAAAATGCTTAAGTTGAATATAGAAAAGCCTAGGTAAACATGAAAATAATTTTAATACTCATTTAAAGCCTCATTTCTATTCCTTTTCCTCCTTCACCCCTTGTTTCAAACACTTACCAATGTATTTATAGTCTCTCTCTCCCACTAAAATTTATTTTCTAAGAAAAGCTTCTTAGAGTATAAGAAGCCTATGTATCATGAACAGTGAATTGGAAGTTAGCTAAGTACAGATGGTAAGAAGGCATTTAAGCCTAGGAAACAGCATGTGCAAAAGCACAGAGGCATGAGGAAGCATGACCTAATCAGGGTAATGTCATTACTTACTTAGCCTCACACACACATGCACATACACACACACATACATAGAAGCAAAGAAAAACTTTATCTTCATGAGAGAATCAATGACTGTATAACTTACACCAAAGAATACAACTGAAGTAGAGTGCACTGAGAGTTGAAATTATACTAGTACTAGCGCTGCTGTTGCTGTTATTATTATTTTGTTTGGGGATATATACTTTAATAGCAGGGATCTGTGTTACATGTGCATTATTTTGTTGATATTGTTTCACGAAGGTCATCCAGTGGCCTTACAACTATCCCCAAGTCTCCCAGAGGGCAGGTTTCTAAACCCACGTTCCAAGGCAGCCATGAAATAATAAATTTCATTGTTTTCTTTGAATGCAATCAAATTTCTAATAGTAAATCTATCCTGCCAGTCTACAAGTGCTCTACCCTACCTCCAGTTAATTGGTGCAAAACTTTTGGGAACCTAAGCCATTACTCTTTGGTTCATTTATTGACTTAAGTAAACATGTTTTCTAATATTTACCAGAATTAATGTTGAGAACTGTTTTCCTGTCAAGCATGTAATGTTCCCTCAACAAAAAGTCATGGAAGCTGTAATTTAATAGCTTAAATTCTAGTGGTTATGACTGAGCTGTCCTTTGCCCCAGTCCCTCCAGTTAAAAACTACATTTTCTTCCATATTGTATGTGGGAACTCAAGAATCCTTGCCAAAGATGCTGCATGCCACCTTCTTGGAATACTCTCCTAGCATAGTGTGTGTGTTCTCATTGCTCAGATATATCTATCTCTCATTATACCATTCCTCCCCATTATAAAGGTCATAAGAAATACTCTTCATTTTCGTTTTTACCTGACCTGCACCCTGAAAAATCAAATCACAGTTTGCATTTTAACACATTGTTGACTGGCAATTTTATACAAAAGCTAATACAAGTGCAAACCCAAGTTAACTCATGTAGCAAACTACATCCACCTGTTTACTAGCAAAAGAGGCAGAGTTTCGACCTAATATTGCATCTGCTTCTTACCTTGCTAAAACCACTGAAGTGGGAAATTACCTGACAAAAGGAAGCAAAGGAAAGATATGTAAACGGTTATCCAAAGGAACGTTCTTCAAAATTACCCTCTGCAAATGCTAGGTAAACATCTACTTACTTATAGAGCAGTCCTGAGGTGTTTTATACTCTACATGGTTATAGTAGATTAACATTCTAGTCAGTAAATGGAAAAGGCTAGTGAGTAGAGAGGAAATGTGAGATTCCTGTGATTGAGAGGAGTTAACGACAGTGGTCCTTCTTTGTAGCCTGTTAGCCTTCTAACAGGTACTGTTACTAAATGGTACTGTTACCATTGCTATGAAGATGACTGAATTCAGGCAAGGCGTGGACTAAATAGAAGCTGAATAGAAAAGAGCCATATGGAGCCAGTAAAGGGGTCTGGACATGGGGTCCAGATAGTGAGTTGAGGATTTTGAAACATTGGAAACTGGGTTCAGAAACAGGATTTCTCTGTGACTTGGGTATTTCTTTGGGAGTTCCAGTGTTTACTTATGGAGAGGAAAACTAATAAAATAATGCCAGCTAACTTTTTAGGCATTTCTGTGAGCTAAGCACTCGTCTTCACATGCACTAACTAGTTTAACCTTCACGTTAACACTGAGGGAGTGACTAGCCTGTGGAGTGTTCAGTCGAAAGGAATAAAATACAGATAAGTTGAGGAAGTAGGAATAAAATACAGGGAAGTTAAGGAAGTGGTCTGCAATATGCTGAGTAAATGATAGACTCAGTAGTCAATCAAACTCAGCAGCATGGTTCAAGAGTCTGTGCTTTTAACCAGTGGACCACCTGGAGTGAGGGGCTGCTTCAAATTCATCATGTAGACCAACATACTCTGAAAGCCAGAGCTGCCTTGGCGCTCTCAGAAATGGAAGGTTCTGGTAAACCTAGTCATTGCACAGAGCACCAGTATCAACTGCACTCTGGCCACCGTGCTGTGATGGATTCAGACAAAGCAAGACTCTGTAATCCTGTCTGAACAGACAAAACATGGAGAGTGTCTAAACTATAAAATGACCAAGTACATCTCTATCCTTGTTAATTAGAGCAACTGCATCTTCTTTACTAATTACAGCTGTGATTTCTGCGCATCTTCCTTCAAGTGGAACTGATGAATAATCAACTACCCCTTCTTCCTGCTTTCCTTAAAGTCATCTTAAAATGACCTAACATAAGCCCAAATTCTACAGGTTTTATTCTACCACCCTCATTGTAAGACACACCATGGTGCATAGTCTTCCTCTCGCAACCATATTTAAAACCAACATTTTCAACTACATGTGAATTCCTGGAGGTGTTTGGAGTAATATTAACTTTTTATTTGGGCATTTAAAATGATACCAGACCTGGCTGGTGGCACAGTGGATAAGGTGCTGGCCTGTGAACCCAAAGGTTGCTGGTTCGATTCCCCAGCCAGAGCACATAACCAGATTGCAAGCCAGGTCTCCAGCCAGGTCTGTAGCTGGAGGCAGGTGAAAGGCAACCATACATTGATGTCTCTCTGCCTCTCTCCTTTCCCCTCTCTCTAAAAATAATAAATAAAATCTTTAAAAAAAAAAGAAATAACATTGGGTTTGTCTCCTAGCCCCACTATCTTCAGGGGTGAGACCATCAGGTTACCTTCGATAAAAGTCTGATGGCATTAGATCCACTGCGATTTTCATTAATAATAATCTTTATTAAATCTCTCTTCATCCCTGTGCATATTCGCTTAAGAGCTGAAATGTACAATGTATTGCCCTTTGTTCTCCCAGTTCAATAGAACATAGGAGAAAGTCAACTGAACTGATCTGAACATGAATGCATTGACTTCCGATATTATCTCTTTTGACAGACAACACTCCAGTTATATCTTAGTCTTAGGAATGGGAAGTTGGCTAAAAATAGCCAACCTGAACTGGAAAACAAAATAAAAAAAAGTAAACATTAAAGACCAACCCCTTCTTCTCTCTGTAACATTTGAGGAAAATTAATTTCAGGGAAAGCAAACCAGGCCCTTTTCTACCAAGGTCATGCAGAGATTCAGAGGCTGAATGAGAAATAGAGGTTTGTTCTTTTTTTTAATTCAGTGCTTCTTCTGGCATTTGTATTTGTATTTGTGTGCATATACACACATGCACGTGTGTTTTGAAGCATTTTTAAATAAAATAATTTATTATGACTATATTAGAGTTCCTATTGAATATGATACATATTAAAATGCAAATTTGCCAAATGATGGTTTATAAATTAGTTATCCCTCAGTATTGACAGGGCCCTTGAGGAGGCAATGTGCTCAAGTCCCTGAAATAAAATGGCCAGGGTATTTGTGTATAACCTATGCACATCTTCTTGTTTACTTTAAATCATATCTAGATAATGTAAAAGCTATGCAAATAGTTGTTATCCTATAATATTGAAGGAAAATGACAATAATAATGTCTGAACATGTTCATCACAGGCATAAGTATGCAAGACTAACTGAATACTACATATCAAATACATGTAACATTTTTCCCAAATATTTTCAGTTGCAGTTGGTAAAATCCAAAGAAGCAGAAACCAGGGATTGGAGGACCAATTGTATGTTCTTTTGAATGATTAGAAAACTCATGTAGACCTAGAAGCATAGATTCAATTATAAAGCCATATGTAAAGACAGAAAACATGGAGTATAACCTGAAAAGTTTATCTTCTGAGTAATGCTGTATTTTGGATACTAAAAAATTTTAAATAAAAAAGGGGACTGAACAAATGTGGATGTTAATTGGGAAAGGCAAACAGCAAATTTTATAGGACATTTTTATTTTATCTAAAGTAAATCTCCTCTTGGTTTATAATTGATATAATACCAAAAAAAAAAAGGAAAGAAATGAAGTTTCAACATTACATGCTTTCTGGCATTTCAATATAGCTGCATGAAATTCAAATTTAATATAAAAAAATGGATTTTATAGGAAAGAATAAAAAAGCCAGTTGGAAATCTCTTTTGTTGCTATTTTTTAAAAGGTGTTATTCATTATATTTAGAGAGAATGGCAGGGAGGGAGGAAGAAAGGGAGAGGATCATCAATGTATGGTTTCCTTTCAACTGCCTCCAGCTTGGGATCTGGCTGGAGATTTGGCTTGCAACCTGGTTATGTGCCCTGGCTGGGGAATTGAACCAGCGCCCTTTGAGTTCACTGGCTGGCGCCTTATCCACAGAGCCACCAACCAGGCGTCTCTTTTGTTGATCTTTTTTTTTTTTTCAGATTTTATTTATTATTTATAGAGAGAAGGGAAGGGAAGAAGGCAGAGAGGGAGAGAGACATCAATGTATGGTTGCCTTTCACCTGCCTTCAGACCTGGCTGGAGACCTAGCTTGCAACTTGGTTATATGCCCTGGCTGAGGAATCAAATCTTTTGTTGATCTTTTAAAAGTAATCTCTGCTTTAAGGCTTATTTGCATTATCTTTGATATTAAGTGGCCTCTTTGAATTTTAAATAAAGTCATTATTAACTTTGTAATAATTTTTTAAAATTTCATATGGTCTTTTTACATATTTTTTAATGCTAAGAAGCAGTAAAATACTTTCATTTATGTGGGTTGCTGTCTTTCATTGGTTTTTGGAAATTCTCAGCAATTGTCCCTTCAAATATTTTCCTACCACATTCATTTTTTTACCTCTCATTCCATAACTGTGTTATCCGGAATTACACACATTAAATCTTTTCAGTGTTTCTTTTATGTATCTAATGTTCTTGATTAGCTTATTCTTTTCTTATATTGTGTGTATGCCTAAATTTTGATATTTCCTATATATCTGTTTTTCTAAGTCAATAACCATATCACTCACTGCATTTCTGTGTGTTTTAAACCAAACTGAGCTCTTCATTTTGCATGTTGAGTTTTACAAGTCTGGGACCTCAGTTTGCTGATTTAATCTATTTATTATTTTATCATATTCTTCATATTGTTATCTGTTTTCACACCATTTAATATTTTTCTAATATGAACTTATTATAAGTATTTTATAATCTCTATTATGTAACTCCAATAACTGGATTACGTGATTCTCTGTCTCTCTCTTCCCGTCTCTCTATTTTTGCCACATTGTCTTGTTTGGCATGCCTAATTTCTTTATTTATTATTCAATTTGGATTATATTTTTTCTGACCTCTTTGAATTTTTCTTATTATCTCTGGGTTTAAGTGGCTCTTGAGGCTATCATCTTCTTCCAATGAGGGTCCAGCTGTTCCCCTGCTAGTCAGAGAATACTGTGGCTACACACCTAAGTAAAATAAAAATAGAGCTAGCTTAAGGGGGTGGAATGCACCCTGATAAAATTCAGTCTTTCTAAGATAGTTTCATGACTCACCATGACTTTCAAATAAAAATTATATTTTAGTTGTTGGTTTATATGTGCAAAAATGTATGTGTTGCAAAGAAAGAAAAGGCCTAGAATACAAAAGTAAAAACAAACAAACAAAAGCCCAGCCAAACAAACAAACAAAAGAAAAAACAGGTAAAAGGATAGTGACTAAATATAAGAAAATTCTTTTTTAAAGTGTATTTTATTGATTATGCTATTACAGTCATCCCAATTTTTCTCCTTTGCTCCCCTTCACCCAGTACCCTCTTCCCTTCAGCAATAAACCCCCTTAGTTCAGGTCCAAGGGTTGTGTATATAAGTTCGTTGGCTTTTCTATTTCCTGTATTATTATTAACATCCCCCTATCTAATTTTGTACTTCCCAGTTATGCTTCTTAATCCCTGCAATTTTTCAGCAAGAAAGGACTGGAAAGAAGTATTCAAAGTGATGAAAAGCAATGACCTACAACCTAGTATTTCATGGTGTTTAGATGACATCCAACTCTTTTTTTTAACTGAGATACTTTCAACTGCCTAATTTATCACATATTGATAATTTTTCTTATTTCACTTTCTTTTGCTAAATTTTTATGACTAGGCTCAAATTTCTGATTCTAACACTATCAAATGATTGCATTAAATATATATACATAAGTATATCTCTGTGTTTGTGTGTGCACGTGTGCGTGTATGTGTGTATAATATGTTTGGAACAATATTATCCTTCAAGATTTGTCTTAATCCTAAATGCGTTTTCTTCTTCCCATCTGTTTTTATTCTTTTTATTTCTTCTTTTTTCTTTATTTCTATAATTGTTTAGAACATCAATGTTTTAGAGAAGTTCAAATTCTTCTTTAAAACATAAGATTTTATGAAGTTTCTATTATAAAAATAAAAATAATTTCTTAGGAGGTATTTTAATATATAATTATTTAGTTTAACATTTTGGAGTCCAACACCATTTTTACAATTTACATATTATTCCATTAAGCTAAAAAAATAAAGTGTATTAGTGCTACCTTTCATTTTTTAACCTCTATTTTTAGTAAATCACCAATGAACACTAATTTGTGAGGCCAGTAGTAAATATCTGTTAAATATTTATGACACTGTTTAAGAAGTCAGTTTTTATTTATGCCTCTCAGGGCTATAGTTCAATTTATTGTTCTATCATAAAGTCAGCCATCAGTGAAGAGAGTCCATTTGCCAAAATTAGTATTAACCAAATAAAAAATACATATAAGCAAGATAGTGCATAATTGAACAAGGTATTTTCTTTATTTTTAAAGCTTCTTTGTGTAGAGATAATTTTCTTTATTATTTCATACATTTGGGATGCCAAGTTGCCTCTGTTTCTTATTTTACATAATTTCTTTAGACACTTAAGATGCTTAAGTGTGGTAGACTTATTTAAATCACTTGTTTCATTTCTTCATGTAATATTTTGAATGTCTGCCATGTCCCCAGCACTGTTAGATAACAGTGTTAGACAGCAATTTTTATAAAAACATATTCAGCATTGATTTTGAGAACTTAAATATTTTCTTTAACCAAAATAAAACAGCAATTATGTATTGCTATTGGTCAAGTAGATGGAATAAGTTGTTAATACTAGAATAATATTTTTTTCTTTAAGTAAATAAATACTTAAAGATTACCTACATTTGAAGAAAAGGTGAAGAAAAGTTAATCACCTAAATTTGGAGAAGGTTGGAGTTAGTGCTCCCATTTTTTAAAAATATTTTATTTATTATTTTTACAAAGAGGGGAAGGGAGGGAGGCAGAGAGGGAGAGAAACATCAATGTATGATTGCCTTCCACCTGCCTCCAGCTGCAGACCTGGCTGGAGACTTGGCTTGCAACCTGGTTATGTGCCCTGGCTGAGAAGCAAACCAGCAACCTTTGGGTTTGCAGGCCAGCGCCTATCCTTTGTGCCACCAGCCAGGGCAGTGCTCCCATTTTTTAGCACATTTTTTATACATAGTTACTTTATTTTTATAGGTTGAATTCTCTAGATACATTTTCAAAATTTCGTATTACTTTTTTTATTAAAACACGGGCAAAATGTTTTAATGTTTTAGAAACTCACATGGTTTGCTAAATGATTTGTAAATTATTAAGTTCTGTTCAGGAATGTATCCTTTTGCATAAAATAAACATAATAAGGTGAATAATAGAGAAAAAGTAGTTTCTTAGTTTTTATAGGCACTTGAACAAAAGTTTTATATTAATTTAACAGCAAAAATTCTCTAACACAAACATAAAAAATTAATTAGTGCATGGAGTAATGGAGGTAAACCCACTAATTGTGAGAGTTTTGTATTAAGTATTCACTGTCAAAAATTTTATTTCTCTTTTATCTTTTTTATTACAACAGGGACTTCTGTAGGAGTTTTTTCATGTACAATATGCTGAGCATGATATGAAAAAGAAGTACTGACTTGATTTGTTTAAGCTATTTGACTCTCTTTAAAATATCTTCATTTATGTTCATTGCCAACTTGTTAGTAGCAGTTAACCCTGTTTATCCTGACTATATTTGATTACATCTTTTTGGGGGAGGGAAGTATAGTGCCATAGGCGAGAGAGAGAGAACTTCAGGCTGCTAAAATTATACTGCATTAACTCATAGTTTCATAACTTTTGGTTAATCAAAATTTTATAAAACTAAAATTTATATTTAGAAAATAATTTGCAAGTTGAAATGTTTATTGGGAATTCAGGGGTTAATTAGCTATCATTTAGTGGACCCTTAGCTAGACACTGTGGTCATATTTTATTACATATGATATATAATGCCTTCTATAAGAAAGGCCATACTATTATTCTCATTTTACATACAGTATACAAGGCTTGGTAATGTTATTTTCTTAAGTTATTAATGAGTCTCACAGGCAGAATTTAAGCTCAGGTGCTTCAAACATTATATTGTATTAAGACCTGTGCTTGTGTAGATTTCAGTTAAGCTAAATTTTCTCAGCCATATTATAAATATGTAATACTTAAATTTAATTGCGTAGTTGAATTTCTTTAAATCAAATTCCAATTCTGTCTCTTTAGGTGTGTGCTTGGGTCCTGATCACTTAATTCTTACTCAGACTAAATAATGGAAGTTATATTTACCATATTATAGTCTGTATAGTTATTTAGAAAGCTGTACATTTTCATTGTCTTGCATATCTAGTACCTTTTACATGTGTTTTATAATAGTTGAGAATGCCACAATTCATATAATTTGTAAGACAATTCTCATATGTCCAATATATCACATTAAAATGAAGTCTTAAGGAGAGAGTTCTATGATAATGGCAGCTTAATCCTTACAGTGCTTCTAGGACAAAAAATTATGATGTCCAGCTAGAAATAAGACATAGAGAAAGGCAACTGGAATATTGTTCATTTCCTTTCACTTGAATAAAAAGTCTGGTGACCAATTTGAAGCATACCTAGGACAGATATTATAAAAGTATATCTTAGAAGGAATTTAGCTTAGAAGGAATTTATCCCTGGTCCAGAAAAGGTAAATAGAAGCATATATAACATCATTTTAAATAAATAAGTGAACCTGGTAAAAAAAAAAAGAAGTAACTATCAGGGTCTGTAGCAAAAATGGAAGTAAAAACCATAATTACAAGAAGTTACCTGAAATAATATTGGTCCTGACTTCTTTTAGAGGACCTAAGATTGTAAGAATATTTAAGAAATGATATAAAATCATTTGCAAGCAACATGTTAAATCTTGGTTATAGATTGTATAAAATACTATTGCTAAGGGACTCATCTATTAGAGAAGATAAAAATCTTACACAGTAAAAAAGATTTAAAACATCTCAGTCAAAAGCTAATAAAAGTATAGTAACATAGGTACAGACCTTTTCCAAAATTCAAAATGCATGAGGAATTTACAGAGGATAAGACTAAGCAAATGTTCATAAATCACTAAAAATGTGCCTCAGCTTACTAGTAATCAGGAAAATTCAAATTGTAATCGATACGCAATAGCATTTTACAAATGTCAGACTTGTAAAATTAGTCTGGAAGCAAGGATTTCTAACAAATAAGATGGAACAGAAGGCACTCTCACACACTGCTGGTCAGAGAAAAATTTAGTACAACTACTTTTAGAGCAATTTGAATGGCAATATCTAGTAATGTTCAAAATGTGCATATTCCGAAATTCAGCAATTGCCCTTTTAGTTATAATCATCTGCAGAAATTGCGATTTAGAAAATATTCATCGTACAGATGTCATGTATTAGCAAACCACTGAAAGTGGTCTCAATTTGTACGATACAGTGATGATTGATAAAAAGGTTGAAATTACTGATTGATGTGAATTAACATATATAAATATCAAAAAGGAACCCTAATCCACTGTTGGTGGGATTGCAGACTGGTGCAGCCACTGTGGAAAACAGTATGAGATTCCCTCAAAATACTAAAAATTGGATTGTCTTTTGATTCAGTGATTCCACTGCTGGGATTATACTCTAAGAATCTTGAAACACCAATTCAGAAGAACCTATGCACCTCTATGTTCATAGCAGCGCTATTTAAAATCTCCAAGTGTCCATTGGTGGATGAGTAGATCAAAAGGCTGTAGTACATTTACACAGTAGAATACTATGCAGCAAAAAGAAAGAAGGAGCTCCTACCTTTTGCAACAGCATGGGTGGAACTGGAGAGTATAAGTGAAATAGGCCAGGCGGCAAAAGACAAATACCATGTGATCTCACCTATAAGAAAAACCTAATGAATAAAACAAACAAATGAGCAAAATAGAACCAGAGGACTGGAAACAAGGAACAGACTAACAGTGATCAAAGGGGGTGGGGGAGCACAATATGGGGGGACAGAAAAGGAAGGGTCTACTGAAGGAAGAGGTATAAATGACCCATGGACAGGGACAATAGGGTAGGGATTGACTGTGAGCTAGGGGGTGTGGGTGAGGGCAAGGGAGAGCAACAGAAGAAAAATTGGGACAATTTTTTGAAATATATTAATATCAACTTCCAAAAATAATTTGGCAGCATGTACAGTGTGATAGTATAGATACACATGCACAAATGCAAACACACACACACACATAATTTTTAAAAAGCAGGCCAAAAAATGACCACAAACTATTTAAAAGTGAGGAGTTATTCAATAAAAATTGTGCCACAATATATGCAAATAATAAACATCAAATTCTGGAGTGTTTTTACCTGTGTATTAGGACAACAAAAAATCGGTCTGAGATAGGGAATAAGTACACATGGTAGATTAATTGCATGTAATATGTTTATTTTAACAAAGAAAAATCAGTATTTAAAAAAATGTGAGAAATATAGAAAATGTGTTATGTTGTTACAGATTGGGTCAACATTTTAGCCTTTATAATTTTCAATGTAAGTTTAACTTTTTATAAAGTAAATGATAGCAACACAATAGCATCCTTTAGCCAGAGTTAGGAAAGAATAAGAAATAATTACAACAAATCTCTAAGAAAATAGTGGACTAGCATCTACCCCAGGGTATAACTTTAATAGCCAAAAAGTAAATAAAGTAAAAAAAGAAGAGAAGAAAACAAAACACAATATTTAAATCCATCATGTTAAAAAGGTTCTCTGGCCCTGGCTGGTGGCACAGTGGATAAGGTGTTGGCCTGCAAACCCAAAGGTCACTGGTTCAATTCCCCAGCCAGGGCACATAACCAGGTTGCAAGCCAGGTCACCAGCCAGGTCCGTAGCTGGAGGCAGGTGAAAGGCAACCATATGTTGATGTCCCTCTCCCTTTCTGCTTCTTTCTCGTATCCTCTCTCTGAAAAATAATAAATAAAATCTTGAAAAAAAAAAAGGTTCTCTGTAATTGAAAACAGTTATGCTCACTTTTTCTAAAGAAATTAGTCACAAGAGACTAAAGTTAGAAGGCTGGAAAAATAAGTAGTAAAAAATACTTAAAGTCACAAAAATAGAAAATTTATAAAAATTATAAGGTTTTAGAGGGTAAGTAAGAAACTCCAAAATGTTGCACATATATGATAGCAATTCCATCAGGAGACAGCCCAGATGATGAAGGAGGGACAAACACTAAGCAAATAATAGGAGAAGATGCCTAGAGCTGAAGAAAGACCTGATTTTGAAGGTAGAAAGTGCTCATCCAATTCCAGGAGGTAATGATATTAAAAATAATAAATAAATAAATAAATAGATAAAGACACAAGTTTTGGCAGATCTTGGAGAAATTCCTGACCTGAAAAAAATTTTAAGTGCAAGCCCTGGCTGGTGGCACAGTGGATAAGTTCTAGCCTGCAAACCTAAAGGTTGTTGGTTCGATTTCCAGCCAGGGCACATAACCAGTTGCAAGCCAGGTCTCCAGCCAGGTCCGTAGCTGGAGGCAGGGGAAAGGCAACCATACATTGATGTCTGTCTCCCTCTCTGCCTCTCTCCCTTCCCCTCTCTCTAAAAATAATAAATAAAAAATAAAATCTTTAATAAAAAATGTTTAAATGCAAAAATGTCCTATTGCTGTGAGAGAGTCGAATGAACATTCACATATTTTTGATTGATAGGTAAATTATTGTGCCTTTCAGGGAAGTAATCTGTCAACATCATTTAAAGATAAGATACATGTACCTGTTCTTCCTAGTAGTCTTATACCTGGGAATTTATAATAAAAAAAATTAAAAATACAAATAACTAGACTGATGTTTATTCTTAAATACAAAAAGTAACTCAAAATGGATCAAAGACTGAAACATAAGACCTAAAGCAGGAAAATACATAGAAGAAAACATACATACTAAACTTATGGTTTTTGGTATTGGAGAAGGTTTTATTAATTTAACCCCAAGCACAAGGGGGGGAAGGCAAAAATAAATGAATGAGATTATATCATATTAAAAAGCTTTTGCACAGCAAAAGAAATCACTAACAAAACAAAAAGGTAACTGAAGAATAGGAAAAGATACTTGGAAATAACAGCTACCATAAGGGATTAATATCCAACATATAGAAAGGGTGCATACAACTCAAACAAGTTCATATACTAAATAATAATCCAATTAAAAATGGGCAGATACCCTGAACAAACACTTCTCCCAAAATGACATACAAATGACCAACACATATAAGGAAAGATGCTTAACCCCTCTAGCTATTAGAAAAATGCAAATCAAAGCTATATTGAGATACCAGTGCACACCTGTTAGAATGTTATTCTAACACCTGTTAGGATATTATTAGCAAGACAAGAAATAAATAACAAATGCAGGAGAAGTTGTGGCAGGAATGTAAACTAGTATAGTCACTGTGGAAAACAATATAGAGGTTCCTCAAAAAAATTAAGAATAGAGTTACCACCTGACCCAGCAATCTTTCTTCTGGGTATCTATTCAAAAATCTTTGAAAACATGTATTTGCAAAGACACGTGCACCCCTATGTTCACTGCAACCTTATCCACAGTGGCCAGTACATGGAAATAATTGAAGTGCCCCTCAGTGGATGACTGCATAAAGAAGATGTGGCACATATGTACAATGGGGTACTACTTAGCCATAAGAAAAGATGAAGCCCTGGCCAGTGGCTCTAGTGGATAGGTGCCAGCCTGCGAACCCAAAGGTTGCTGGTTTGATTCCCAGCCAGGGCACATAACCAGGTTGCAAGCCAGGTCTCCAGTCAGCTCTGTAGCTGGAGGCAGGTGAAAGGCAATCATACATTGGTGTTTCTCTCCCTCTCTGTCTCTCTCCCCTCTTCTCTTTCAGGAAAATAATAAATAAAATCTTGCAAAAAAAAAAAAAGAAAAAGAAAAGATGAAATACTGCCATTTTTGAAAACAGGGGTGTATATATGTATATAAACCAAGAAATATGTAAAATTATAGAAATAATTAATATTTACATTTATTTGTCTAAATAAAAGAATCTGATCAAATAAACTAAGAACTAAATTAATTGCCTCATCTCAATATCTATAGTAGGAAAACAAAGCAGATGGTATTCATATATTATGGTTTTATTTCAGCAACATAAAAAGCAAACAACAACAAATGCCCAAACTATGAGTATCAGCCTTGAGTCTATTTGCATAAGCAATAATATACACAAGCCATAAACATGTGTTACCCCCAGTGCAAGGAGAGTCAGAGATGATTATTTAGCCCTGCCATTACTCATCTTATTAGGTTGTCAAATATTGAAACAACAGTTTATCCCATTTTAAATGGAAAATCTTTACAGTAAATAATTTAAATTATACAACAAAATTTTGAAGAGCTTTAACCTAAATGTTATAAAATTTCATTGCAAAAAATGAGTTTATATTTAATCAATGATAGCAGATATTACAGGTGCAAAGTCCTGGGAGACACTAAGGCACATTAGTTGTATTCAAGTTTTAAAGCCAAAGAAGCTGGATCAAATTCTACCTCAGGCACAAACCATGTGCATAATCTTGGGGAATTACCTAATGGCATCATGTAATAATTCCCTTGTATGTAAAGTCCAAATAATAGTAGGAAAAATAAGGATAATCATTGAAGACTAAATATTTCTAAAATAACACACATGAAACACTCAAACAGACTGACACATATTAAGTGGAAATATAGGTTAGTTACTATAATTAAGAATAAATCTGCACTGAGAATAACAAAGAGGGACAACTAATAATAGCCCTTGACCATTACATTTGTGCTACAAAGTTTAGAAGGTTTACAAATGTCTTCTCTAGGATTTTCACAGCAGCGCAAGTTTGTTAACCTCACATTTATGTGTCATTAATATCTTTAATAAGAAAAAATTCAGAAAGGCTAAGTGATTTAGCCATTGTCTACTACAAAACTTAGATTTCTCCATTCTTGGTCCAGTGGCGATGCCTTGGACATTTTTAAAATCTTAAATTACTTTACCAACATGCCGAGGTCTGTCTAGAAAGTATCCAGCTACGCACTATGAAAAATAGAGACATTATTGAGGAAGATACAAGGAACATTGTACATAGGACAATGACCCCTCAGTAATTTTCAAAGTGGGTACCTTGGGATCTCACATAGTTCACCCAATCACCATCAGCTGCCCAATTGTGCTTTCCTGAATCTCATCAATTGTCTAAAATCTCTTCCCCTTTAAAGGTGATTTTAGTTCTGATAAAAGCCAGAAGTCACTGGGCATCAAATCTGGGCAGTAGTGGGACTGAGTCACCTGGCTGAGTTGGTGTTTCACAAAAAACAGTGCATGAAATGTGATGCATGAGTGGGCGCGTGGTCATGATGAAGCTCACAATCATCACTCATCCATATTTGTGGCCTTCTGAATCATCCAGGTAGTTTCCTTCAAGGAATGTTCAAATTTAATGCAAACTTTGGTGCAGATTCATTGCCATACTTGCTCAGCCACTTTGAATGTGACAGCTACACAGTACACATGTTCCCTTAACTGTGTCTACCACCTGCCACTGATTAGTACAGTGAAGCCATCATTGTTGACCATTGTACATTCCAGTCCACTCTCCTCGGCTACCAAGTTACATCCACATCGTCCAAGCCATTCTCATTATATGAACAATGGTTGGACTCTTTTCCAGACAGACCTCTAATTCTGAACACATATGATGAAGTGTCTTCTGAAAATTTGAGTAAGAAAATTTGACTGTTTGGCTCTTACTTTCAAAAATGTACACTACGAACAATTACATAGGAATTACAGGTTTATAGTTGGTTGATGCTTTGCTCATAAGAGATCGATATCATCTTTGTGCCTTTCCATAATTATGTCATGTTTTTAGTAATTTTTATATTTATCGTCTTCACAAATGTGCCTTATATCAAATGCTGGCTGGTATAGTAACTTGCCAATGCAGTTCAGTAAGGATTGAGAAAATTTAATTCATATTTGGGTTTGCTTATAGTTCAATCTTATCTACATAGGGGTAAACACAAGCTGACTTGATGTTTATTCTTGTGTAATAAATCTATTCTGATTCTATAGAAGAGGCCCAGGTCTTGTCCTATGGCCCAGCTACTACATCTATTACTGCTGTGGCCTGCTCATGTTTTAATCCCCATAGTACTTAAAGGTCTCATGTAGCATGTTAGACTCTAATTATAAAGGGACTTGGGAGGTTTTATAATTTTATATGAAGTGGCAAAATCATTAAAATTAGGAATCATTCCTTTTATTTCCTTTGTATCTCCCCAGCTTGGAAGACATAATATGATCAGACAGTTTTTTCTTTGGTTTTTAAGAAAAAAAAATTTTTTTTCTTTACAACTTAAATTAAAACTGGTGCTGCTGTTATGACTATGTCTAGCAACTGCTCTGTTATTATTTGTTAGGTGGTCAACAAAATAATGAAATATTTAGAAAATACTCTGGGAAGTTTAATAATGTGAGGTTAATATGAAGATATTGGAAAAACTTGTGGTTCAGAGGATGCCCCAGTTTCAGAATACTAGGCAGAAATACCAGACTTATTCTTAGACACAATTAAATACTTATGGACTTCGGGGATATTTCATAATTTTCTAGTTGTTTCACAGTCACTTGAAATAAGGATTTTTATATAAGTGTAAGGAAAAATACTACACTTCAACCTCTCTCTGCTCTATCTTATACTGGCAAGCCTAGCATATGTAAAGAAGCAAGTTTGCAGCTTGCAATTTGAAACTACATTTTATTGTAAGTGTCTTTGGTGTCATTATAATAGTTCATAGATCTTGTGTGTATGACAGCTTTCACACTACTTATAGCTGTTTTTAAGAATATTTTTGTCATATGCACATCAGGACAGATGAAGATCAGGGGGTGATGTTACAGTCCTACTGATGTTGAATAGTGCCTTATAGTCTGTTATGTTTCTCTCTGTCTCTGTCTCAAAATGGAAACTTTTCCCCATTCAATCTTAGTCTTTTTTTTTTCTTTTTCAATTTTCTTATTGTTGTTCTATTATAGTTGTCCCATTTTTCCTTATTGACCTCCCCTGCCTACCCACCTTTACCCCTCTCCCACAGTCAATCCCCACCCTGTTGTCCATGTCCATAGGTCATGTATACTAGTTCCTTGACTAAACTCTTCCCCTTCTTTTCTCCCTTCTCTCCCTCCTCCTCCCCTCTGGTCACTGTCAGTCTGTTCCTTGTTTCCATGCCCTGGTTGTATTTTGCTTGTTTGTCTGTTTTGTTCATTAGGTTCCTGTATTAGGTGAGAGCATATGGCATTTGCCTTTGGCCACCTGGCTTATTTCACTAAGCATGACGCTCTCCAGTTCCATCCTTGCTTGAAAGTGAATAAATATAAAATAGCTGACATTTTAATAATAGTCATTTAAAATGTTTCATCTGTATTAAATGAACTGTGTTCTTGTTTCTCTACTTGCATAATAGATGTCATCACTTAGAATATCTCTTAAGTAATATGCCATTCTATCTCCAAGCTATCAAGCTTTTGCTCTCTAATAATACATCACATGAACATACAAGCATGGTACTTTTCTCTTCAAAAATATTGTTTCCTTGAACATTTACCTTCTATATCTATTTCTCTGCTACCCTTGGCACTTATAGATAATGCAAGGTTAGGGAATCCCAAGGTTCTCCTCTTTCAACACTCAGTCTTTGTTTTATGATGCCTCTCCCAGCTTCATGTGTGCTTTAAATAGCACATACTGACACATATTGACATTGGCTCAATACTTTCAGGACAGACCTTGTATACTATGCTTTTCCTATACATATATGCCGCAGATGAAGTTTAACTTATAAATTAGGCACAGTAAGAGATAAGTAATAATAACTAATAAGAAAGCACAATTATACTATTATATTACAATAAGCATTATGTGACTGTGGCCTCGCTAACTAAAATAAGGGTCACCTGAACACAAGCACTGCAGCTCCAAGATAGTTGATCTGAGAACGCAGGTGGCAACTGAGTGACTCAGTGGCAGGCTGTGTATAGAGCAAGGATAGGCTGGATCAAAGGATCGTTCACGTACAGGGTGGGACAAAGTGGGAAGGTGCTAGATTTCATCATGTGACTCAGAACAGCATGCAGCTTGAAATTTATTAAATGTTTATTCTAGAATTTTTCCATTTGATAGATTTGGACTGCACTTGACCATGGGTAACTGAACTCATGAAAAGTGAAACTCAGATAAAGGAGGACCACAGTGTAAGTTCTCAGTATTATCCCCAGATTTGGTGTCTTCCTTAAAATCTGCACAGGTTCAATATGAATTTGATAACTATTGACAAAAAAGATTGAATTAAAGCATGTGATAGGGAAAGAGTAAATTAAACTTGCATCATCAGGTTTCTGCTTATTTCCACTAGCTCCATCTCTTCACTCTTCCCTTTGTCTATCACATTCCAGATATCTTAAAGATACTATTCAGGACTTTCACGAAGGATACATCATTCCCTGGCATGTACTGCCCTCCACCACCCCTAGCACATACCTGCACTATCCAGATCAGTTTCACTAGCCTCTCCTTAAAACAAATCTTTCCCCAACCTCTGTAACTACATTCTCTAGTATTCCATGTCATCAGAACTGTGTTATTTTCATCGCTGCATCACAATTGCATTTGTTTATTTGATTTTTGGTTTTGTACTTCAGTAGGGATAAGTTCCATGAGGGCAAAACCCATAATCGCTTTACTCACCAAGTATGTCCAAGTACCGTGGATTATAGTAAATAAAAAATAATTTTGTTTAATATATGAATAAACATAAATATAAAGGGGCAGAAAAATAGTTTATTTAACAATTCAGAAGAGAGGTTAAATTACATATTTTAAAAAAATAACAGGAAATTGTGGTATCACAGCTGCTCAAAGAAAGGGGAGAGTTTTAAGAGGAACCAAGTGGTCAAAAAGTGTGTTCCTTAAGGTAAGGTAACGCAAAGGCTGAAAAGTGTTCAAAGGCTATGATGGAAATGAGTTCACAGTGCCACTTTCAAAACAACACTATAGGTTTTATATTCAAGGGTATTAAAACATTAATGAAAGATAAAGTAGAGAAAACAATTGAATATAGTCTCTCTCTCTCTCTCTCTCTCTCTCTCTCTCTCTCTCTCTCTCTCTCTCTCTCTCTCATTTTCACAAGAAGTTGAGGAGCAAATCAGAGCCGAGAGAGAGGTAGCTGGAAAGTGATGTGATAATCACAACTCATTGGTTTAGTTATTTGTTTTTGTTTTTTTTGTTTTAAATATTTTATTTATTATTTTCAGAGAGAAATAAAGGGAGAGAGGCAGAGAGGGAGAGAGACATCAATGTACGGTTGCCTTTCACCTGCCCCAGCTAGGGACATTGCTGGTGACCTGGGTTGCAACCTGGTTATGTGCCTGACTGGGAATCAAACTAGTGACCTTTGGGTTTGCAGGCCGGCACCTTATCCAGTGTGCCACCAGCCAGGGACCTAGAAGTTCCTTTTTTTTTTTAAAGATTTTATTGATTATTTTTAGAGAGAGGGGAAGGGAGAGAGGCAGAGAGGGAGAGAGACATCAATGTATGGTTGCCTTCCACATGCCTCCAACTATGAACCTGGCTGGAGACCTGGTAGAAATTCTTTTAATGTAATATATGCTGACACTGGTATTATTCTGTCCTTGATTTATTTTCATCTGAGTAGAATTATAGCCAACCAGGTAGAAAAGAAGGGGTTATAGAAAGCAATTCCATAATAAGTAATATTTAATTCTATTATACAGGCATGTTTCGATCAGTAGTATAATTATAAAATAGCCTAGGTAGAATATTACACTTAAAATTGTAAAAGTTCCCAGAACATTGCATGCAGAGGTTTATATAAACCTTTAGTTTACAACAGGGCTTTAGAAAAAAATTCCAATTGTGTTAGTTATTAGTAATACCTGGTATTAATACTAATTAAAAAATTATAAATATGATCTCTGCTTGTCTCAATATCTGAGATCTTCTGATTTCTTGTCCTAGAATATGTGACAAAAAAAAAAAAATGAGCTTTGCTAGCTTGCAAACCCAGAATCAAAGCAAAATATAGAGGTTTTTTTATTGCACCTATTAAAATCCCCAGCACAGTGTTAAGTAGAAAAGGTTATAGCCAATGTCTCTTGTTCCTGAGCGGAAAGGCATGTTTTTCAATTAACAGTAATTATGCCTCTGATAATCCTCGTTGGTTACTATACTGCCACTTGCAAAGCCAAAAGGCATAGTTTTCAATATTTCAAAATTAAGTATTATGTTTACTCTAGGTATTAAGTACATTTTTTTTTATCAGTTTCTGTTTCTAGTTCATAAAATTATTTTTCTTAAACTGTATTTGTGTTACTTTGTTACTTTGTTAGTCTATGTCTTTGGTATTTAATGAAAAGTGTATCTGTTGTATTTTTATCTAACACTCAATAGTTGTTAATGTCATTTAGAAATTGTGATGTGAAGCACTGTCAACATTTGATAATCAATACATTTTAATTTTAATTTTTAAACATTGTCTTCCATTTCATGTTTTTCTTTTCCATTAAATCTGAACAAAAGCCCTGGCTGGAGTGGCACAATGGATCAAAAGGCAGCCTGTGAACCAAAGGGTCATCAGTTCAATTCCCAGTCAGGGCACATGCCTGGGTTGCTGGCCAGCTCCCTAACTGGGGGCCCTTGAGAGGCAACCACACATTGATGTTTCTTTCCCTCTTTCTCCCTCCCTTTCCTCTCTCTAAAAATAAATAAATAAAATCTTTAAAGGAACAAATCTGAACAAAAATGAAACTATTTATATCCAATAAATATGAAATTCATCCTTAAATTTAGTGCTTTTGTATCCAAAGTTCATAGTAGTAATAATATATTATCTGCTATATTTTCATTTATTTTAATATTACAGATGCAAACTATTTCATTAATGTCCAATAAAAGTATTGATAGACACACACCTACATTGCTGGAGTGCAATTCTATGAAATAACTTAAATCTTATTCCTTTACATTGGACAAAACAAGTTTTCCCAGGGCAAAAAGCCATATAAGAGTATTAATAAGTAACATATGAACTTTATTATACATGAAGGTCAAACACTTTCAAACACTTAAATTATCATAGTTTTTTATACCACATTATCATGTATGTTACGTTGTTTCTTGTAATTCACCTATTAATTTGCATTAAATAAATAAACAAACAAAAGGACCCAGTATAATGATACTGTGCTGTAAGAAAGACATGGCAGGATTTTTGTCTATAAACCCTTGCAAAAGTTTTTACGCAAGAAGTAAAACTACGCCAACTCAAATTAGTATTAGCAGAAATATTAATTTAAAAATCCCCAGATAGACTTCTTTCTTTATATTTATAGTAATTACTATAAAACAACTAACAGCAAGGAAAAGAAAAAAACATAATACATATTTATAAATTCAAACAAGTACAATACTGTATAAAAATATAGTGCAGACACTGTTTATTTATTGCAAAGACAGCAAAACTGTCTATACCTTATCTGGAAAGGATTATGATCTTCCAGATAAAACAGGTTTTGAATAAATGAATATATAAGCCTGAGGATAATAGAAACACTGGCAAAAATGTCTTCGTTTGTATGAGCCTGCTTTGATGTACCTTAGAATGTATGCAGCTTCAAAACAGGTAAATCTGTTTTACTTTAATTCTTAAGAAGTGAGACTCAAAATCATCCCTAACCCAATCACTAACCCAAATTAAAGTATTCTTTAGTCAGCTAGAAAATTCAGTATAATTTATTGCTAGTCTTTTTTGTAAACTTTACCTCACTATTACCATAATTTCTATACCGCCTTAAAACAAGAAAGTATCCGTGTGTGTGTGTGCTCACACCAGTAAGAAAAGAGTAAAAGAAACATATTTCTGTTCAATAGCCCAAATGACTTATTCCTATGGATATTTAGAAGCAACATCTTGGAACATTTTATAATTAAAGCATTGCAATCAATTGGGGCACAAATAACTGAGGACTATTTTGAGGGCACCACACTCCTGACCACTTAGACCTCCAGCAGGACTCAGGGGGGCCTTCTGCTATTGGAAATGGCTGATGCTAATTTCCTCAGGTACTAATCACCCTAGATACAACACCCCCAAAAGAAGTGTGACTTATAGTTGTCCCAACTAATATAATAACAGTTAAAAAATTAAAAATAAATTTAGTTGGTCACAAGCAAAGAAAAAGCATGTGCTTTTATCAGAAAATGTGTCCTGAGCATCACGTCCATAATCTGCAATGTACACTGTCCAATAGAACATTCTTCAGTGATGGAAATACACCCCACTTGTTAGGTACTACCCACATAAGGCTATTGAGCAGGTGACATGAGACTAATGGGACCAAAGAAATTAATTTTAATTATACTTACATTAAGTGTTTTAATTTTAATATTTGCATAGGACTTATGGCCATCATACTGGAGAGTGCAATCTTAGACCCTGGGAATTGAATAGTCAACAAAAGAGATCAGATTCTAGCTTGCAGGTAGCCTCTATTCTAGTAGGGTCAATCAGGAAGTAATTACATAAACAAATGTATACATTAGATGGAAAGTGCTATTTACAATAGGGAGTGAGAAGTTCAGGAATTGGAATGAGTGCTATTTTAAAGAGGACAGATAGGTAGGGTAAAATTTGAGCAAAATCTTACAGTATATAAGTGAGGTATGCAGATATATTTGGAAAGAGCAATTAAGACAGAAAGAACAGAAAGTTCAAAGCCTTACAGCAGAAGTATGTGTCATTTATTCAAAAAAGAGAAGGGAAGCCACTCTGGCTTAAGAAGAGACAAGTCAAGGATCATGGAAAATAAGGTAAGTCACATCCTTCAGAGCTTGCTCAGCTCTGCTCAGAAGTTTGGTTTTTACGGTAAGTGAAAAGAAAGCTACTGGAATATGTTCAGTAGTGAAATGGCATAATCTGAGTTATGTACTAAAACACAATAAAAAATTCACAGTGCATAATTAGATAAATCATGGCGATAAAAAATCCTGTGCGGAACATGTTGCAAAATAATTTCTAACTCCTTCATACCAAACATAGTCAGTTCCCACTTATCCTCAATTAGTAGAATAAAGGTTTTTCTCTTGCTGCCCTAATAATTCATACACATATTTTATTTATATGTTTTTGCAAGACATGTGGAGAATAAAAATAGCACATTAATTTTGGAAATTCTAAATTTCTTAAGAAAATAATCTACACTTTTTCTATTTCATTTTTTTTTTCTTTTTAAATTATCACCCAAGGATATGTTTATTGATTTTAGAGAGAGGGGAAGAGGGAGAGAGAGAGGCAGGAAGGGGGGTAGAGAGAGAAAGAGAGAGAGAAATCCACCCGTGGCTTCCCATACACGCCCCAAGGAAGGACTGAACCTGCAACCTAGGTATGCGCCCTAACTGGGAATTGAACCTGCAACCATTTTGTGGCTAGGAATGACAGTCCAACCAGCTGAGCCACCTGACCAGGGCCCTTTTTCTACTTCTTACCTCTAATCAACCTTTAAGCCTTGGTAGAGTAACTTCTCAAACTGATCTCATCCAAGTCACTAATGACTTTCTAACTAAATCTAGCACATTCATTCATTAATTTGACTCAATTTCTTGGCACCAGCTGGTACTGTTAGCCCTGCTTTTTCACATATCAGGAATTTTGATTTTGATATCTTAGATAAAATTCCTTCCCGAATTTCCTCCAAAAGGCCCTTGCTGTTCACTTAGACCTTCTGCAGCATTATTCCTTCAAAACTAAAGTTCTTTGTGGCCTTGCGCTGTGACTTCAGTTACCTTCAGCTACACAGTTCTAAGTTATTTTACTCATTGCTTCAGTGATACTTCTGTACTAAAGAAAAATCTAAATTTTATATCCACTCATAGGCCTAAAATACATATTCCTCCAATATCCATTTTTATTCTAATTATTTTTCTTATCTAAGTGAATAGCACCAACAAATATCCAATTGTTGAATTCAAAACTTAAATAAGGTGTCTCAGTCCTAAAAATCATATTAATTACAAATAATGTATTTACTGTATGTTGTGTACATCATACATTAGAGAACATGTTATATTTCTACAAAAAAATATATGACTGACCTCAAAACAATCTGTCAAAGTCCAATATTTGACTCTAAACTATTTTATAATTTGATTAAAAATTTTAATGTTAGTTTTCTTTAGACAAGATAGTAGGGCATTTCTTCCTTCCACTGAAATTAAAAATATTTTGTGGAGGAGGGCTGGCATCCATATTACCAAGGAATGCAGGTACCTCACAGGAATAACTGAAATATCCAACATCCTACTGACAATGCCCAAAGTGCTGTGATAATTCTTTTCTTCTTCCATGCATCGCTTGAGAACAGGAAGTCGCTGTGAGATCTGTTCATGACACAACTTGCGCAGATGCACTTAGAGGTACATTCATTTTCTCCAAAGATCTTGACGTCTCTCAAGTGGTATTCACAGGCAGTCTAAAAGCGCCCCATCTGTTTCACATTCTTCTTCTCCCTCCTACTCAGGATCAGTGATATTTTATGGTCATGAAGGTAGTGGTGTCATATCCTTAAGCGTCTTCTGCTAAAGACTTTCATCACATACCCTGAATCATCTTTCTTTAACCTAGTCTATACAAAAACATTAAACTTATCTACAGCTTCAGACATTTGGAATGAAAATCCAGGCAATATTAAGGCTGTTTCTATTTTCTTTTCTTTTCACTCTTTCCTTTCAAAGGCAAAGAAAGCTGATGGTAATTAAGAAGAAATGAAAACACAAATAAGTAATACAAATATTTGACAAGCATCTCAAAATATTCTCTCACTAGGTCATATAATTTAATTTCCTATATATTGTCTGCATTTCTCACTAACTCAAAACTCAGTGAAAGCAGGAACCACGCATAACTGTTTTGTCTTTAGAATCTATTGGTGCCAATGTCAGAGGTATTTAGCATGATCATATATTGATGGCTAATGTGAATGGATACATGTTATAGAAAACCTTTATCTGTCATCTGCATCTTCTTCATATGCAGAACTATTCCCATGAGTTGCAGCAAAATTGCTTATCCCAATGGCCAGGCAGAGAATACAATTCAGATTAAAGATAAAGAGGTGCATTGCTCTGGTTCAAATCTCTTTATGAAGATTATCAAATCCCTTGGAGTTATTTTAAAAAAACACATTATTCAGAGTTCAGATTTAGATCTAAATGAGAATTGCTTGGAACCTAACAATCAAAAGCCGAGTAGGCAATTCTCTTATTATCCTTCGGAAACCTTTGGTTTGTTTTATTGCAGATTTAATCTTTTGGATGTATTATTGGGCATGGACCAAAGCCAAACATGTTTAACTAGCAAAGCTTTGCAGTCATTTCAGAATTGCTCAATGGAATGTGTTATTGCAGTTTTGAATGATATTTTAAATCTGTTAAAGTGAATGCATTTTTCTTAGAAACCACATTTGTGCTTGGAATTATAAATCATACTAGTTATTTGAATAAGAACATCAGGTTGCTAGATCTAGCTATTTAGAACATCGGTTCCCAGGTTTTTATATTTTCATTTGTTTCATGGGTCAGTTCATGGTTAAAATACAATTGGTGAAAACTAAACTTGCAATTTATATATATTTGGTGGGTAGTATTCTGAAATACTTTTATTGAAAATTTACTGATTTACCTCTAATTTATAATACTAAATATGAATATGTACTTGTAAGGCTGATATGATGTCTTTAGTGGTGTGTGATGGACTTTAATAAATATCTATCAAGTATACATGTTTACAATATTTACATTGTTATTAACTAGCTCAATTTCCATTTCTTTTCTTAAGTGTTAAAGGCTAACCTAATTAAAGTAAGCCGATACTAGGTGAGATTTTTTTTCTTCACTAGCTCACTAGTGCAGTAAACTTCATGGAAGATACACAGGAGTGGATGTAATACAGCATATAAGCAAAGAATAGCCTACACATGAATTTTTAAAACTAGATTTTATTTCTTTTATTATTTTTATTTAGATATAATTGGCATATAACCTTGTATAAGGTGGAGGTGTACAACATGCTGGTCTGATGCACGTACACATTGTAACATGATTACTATAGAAACATTAGCTAACTCCTTTTGTTGTGTCCCGTAATTATATATATTTTTTGGCATTGAGTGTTAAGATCTAGTCTTTTAGAAGCTTTGAAATTTATAATATAGTCTTGCTGACTATAATCCTTATGTTGTTCTTTAGATTTGTATAATTTATTTATCTACAAGTTTACTTCTCCCCAATTCACCCACCACCCAGCCCTTGTTACCCAGTTAATCATCATTCTACTCTATGTTTTTACAAGTTGACTATTTTTAGATTCCACCTATAGGTGATATACAATGTTTGTCTTTCTATGCCTGACTTATCTCATTTAGCATAATGCTCTCAGGTTTCATCCATGTTGTTGTAAATGGTAGAATATCCTTTTTCATGGCTAAATTTACACACACACACACACACACACACACATATCCATTAATGATCTCTTAGGTTATTTCCATACCTTAGTTACTGTAATTAATGCTGTAGTGAACCTGGGTGTGCAGCTATCTCTTAGAGATACTGATATCAGTTTCTCCAGATATATATTGAGTAGAATTGCAATATCACAGGGGACTTTATTTATTTATTTATTGTATTGGAATAAAGGCTCCTTCTTTGTGTGTTGTCTATGGAAGCTTTTGAGTTACAATTGCAGAGTTGACTCATTGTGGCAAATATGATAGGGCCCATGAGTCTAACTAAAATGTTCACCAAGTTTTCCAATTCAGGCTGTAACAGAATAATTAATTTAAAAATGTAACTTCATCTGTTCCTGTGTAGAAGTTTTCCTTGCTTTAAGAAGGCCAACAAATGTACATTGTCACACATTTTATAAACTACAGCATGGAAAGACCACAGGTAGGAAAGGAAGACAAGAGATCATTTCAGGAGAATTTGAAGAGAAAATAACAGCAAGTGCAAATACAGGCAAAGGTTGCCCCAGGAAATCAGGCAGGAAAAAGGTTATATATGTGGATTTGGAAGGAAAAGTTCTATTTTTAAAATATTAACACACCACTGACCAGCAATTGTATAGCAAAAGCTAATGCAAGGGCAAGCACCAGTTAACTCATTATTGGTCAACAACATTTGGGCTTGAAGACAGGAGTTTATTCGTGACTGGTCAATATTGCACTTAAAACAATTTATAGCTGACATACAGTATCATCTCAGTTTCAGGTGTACACCCTAGTGATTAGACATTCTATCACTTACTATGTGATCATCCTGCTAAAATCGCACACTCATCTGACACCATACATGGTTATTAGAATATTTATTGGCTAAATTGCCTGTACAAAAGTAAAGTAAATGTTAGGACTATGTCGGTTTTGCAGCTATACTGCAAAGGTGAAATATATCTTCCCACATGCACACCTAAAATGCGGTGCAACGTCATGACTGAAGATGCTAACACACATACCACGGAGACACAGAAGGTTCATTACTCACTCAAGGAGGCTTTTGGGAGAATGCAGTCTCCAAAACTGGCCCCAAAAATAGCTTGAGGGAGAAAAGTAAAAGCCAACTGGCTTGGGTTTTATTTTGATTACAGGGTGGGGCTTAAATGAGTCATGATTTAAGTGCCCTTCCTGTGGTACCAAAGGAGAGAGCACAAGGCAGTTGTAAAAATGACATCTAGCCCTGGCTGGTGGCACACTGGATAAGGTGCCAGCCTTCGAACCCAAAGGTCGCTGGTTCAATTCCCAGCCAGGGCACATAGCCAGGTTGCAAGCTAGGTCTCCAGCCAGATCCACAGCTGGAGACAGGTGAAAGGCAACCATACATTGATGTTTCTCTCCCTGTCTGACTCTCTCCCTTCCCCTCTGTCTAAAAATAATAAAGTCTTAAAAAATGACATCTAAATACTCAGGGTTTTTCAGAAATTGTTACTGAACAGCAAGTAGGGTCCTGCTGCCTGCCACCACCCTCCAGGCAAAATTCCAGAAACAAATGTTTGGTGATAAAAGAATGGAGTCTTTATTCAAAAGCTTCACAATTGTGGAATAACAGCTTTCCATAGGCATTAGTCACTTAAGCCAATCAGTTAAGACTCAACTCTTTAACACGTGAGTTCTCCTATCCTTTCCTCCAGCTAGTTTCAATCATCGTACTTCTATAGGGTTAGTTTACAAACTGAAACAATTTAAGATAGGAAAGTTTTGGAAGAATGGCTGTCTTCTGCCTCAGAGTTCATCCCTGCAGCGCACCCAAAGAGGAATAAACCCACCACCTCCTGCCAGGCCAGCCTGATCCTAGGCGGTGCCGTTTCTTCCCATCCACAATACCTTCCATCCACGGGAAATGCAGACAGCTGCAGCACCATAGTCCAGCCATTCTCAAAGAAGAGCCAGAATCAGCAAGTCAGCCTGAGGGCCAAACAGCCCTTTTATTTCAAATCTTCTAGCCCGGAATTCCCTGTGCTCTGAGGCAGCTTCCCACCCATCCTGTTTTTTTTTTTTTTTACGTTGCCTCCAGCGACCTCCCCTGAGCGCCCCTCCCTACTCCTCCCCAGCGATAGGGTCAGTCTCTCTGTTTCAATGTCACACTAGGATATGTAAATATAGAACTTGCCGTTTCAGTGTTGTTTACATAACTGATATTTGGTATCTGTTAACCTCAAGTTGATACTTGAATAAAATGAAACGCTTAGGTCTTCCAACCTCATGCAAGTATTTCGCTGTTCGGGAGAGATATTGGTGGAGGAACGCTGACAACTGAAAAGTACAGGAGGTAGAAGCGTGCCAGGTACTATACAAAGTCTGTCCCGAAAGTATCGAGCACAAACTGTTTTGACTATAGTGCCTCATTGGCTCGCTGCTTTCCGGACAGGCATCATATGTGAGCTTCTTATATTGCAGGGCTGGGGGATGTTTACTTTAAATATGCTGCTATTGAGCACAAAACATCTACTGCGGTTTGAGTGAAATTTTGAATATGGCTCTAAGGTTTTTCTTTTTTTAATATATTTTATTTATGTTGCTATTACAGTTATCCCCATTTTCCCCCCATTCCCTCCTCCACCCAGTACTCCATTTCCTCCAGCAATGCCCCCCTTAGATCTTGTCCATGAGTCATGCCTGTAAGTTCTTTGGCTTCTCTATTTCCTTTGCTTTTCTTAACATCCCCCTGTCTATTCTATAACTACCAATGTGTACTTTTTCTTTTTTCCCTTGACATCCAGGCAATTCACCATTTAATTACTGCCTTCTGTCTGCTTCTCAAATCATATTAACACAATTTTTTTTCATTGTTCCATTTGTTTAAAGAATTACTTTTATTTTAAATTTTTTAATTTAATTTTATTGTTGTATTACATCCATCCCATTTGTACTGCCCTCTGTCCCCTTCCCCGCCCACCTACTCCCCCCTAAAGCCAATCCCGCTTGTTGTCCATGTCCGTGGTTCTTCCACACTAGTTTCTTGACTAAACTCCCCTTCTTTGCCTCTTCCTCCCCTCTTCCTCCATGCCCAATGAAGTTCTATTCACTGTATTCATGTATCTGGTTCTGTTTTGCTTATTGTTTGTTTTGTTCATTATTGTCCTGTAATGGGTGAGATCATATGGTATCTGTCCTTTACTGACTGGCTTATTTCACTAAGCACAATATTTTCTAGTTCCATCCATTTTGTTGCAAAGGTTAGGAGTTCCTTCTTTCTTTCTTTCTGCTGTATAGAATTCCATTGTGTAAATGTACCAACGTCTTTTGATCCAATCATCCACTGCTGGGCACTTAGGCTGTTTCCAGCACTTGACTATTGTAAATAGCACTGCTATGAATATAGGGGTTCATAGGTTCTTATGAATTGGTGTTTCGGGGTTCTTCAGGTATAATCCTAGTAGTGGAATTGCTGGATCAAAATTTTTAGTTTTTTAAGGAAACTCCATACTGTTTTCCATATTGGCTGCACCAGCCTGCATTCCCACCAAGAGTACATGAGGGTTCCCTTTTCCCCACATCCTCACCAACACTGGTTCTTTGTTGATTTGTTGATGATTGCCATTCTGACAGGAGTGAGGTGGCATCTTATTGTGGTGTTAATTTGCATCTCTCTGATGGCTAGTGATGTTGAGCATTCTTTCATATGCCTTTGGGCCCTTTGTATGTCTTCTTCAGACAGGTGTCTGTTCAGGTCCTTTGCCCATTTTTTAATTGGGCTGTCTATCTCCCTGGTGTTGAGTCACATAAGTTCTTTATATATTTTGGGTATCAAACCCTTGTCTGAGGTATTATTGGCAAATATGTTTTCCCATACAGTTGGTTCCATTTTAATTTTGCTGGTGTTTTCTTTAGCTGAACAGAAATTTTTCAGTTTGATATAGTCCCATTTGTTCTTTTATTTCCTTTGCCCTTGGAAAAGTATCAGTAAACATATTTATGCATAGGATATCTAAAATTTTACTGCCTATATTTTACTCCAGCATCTTTATGGTGTCACTGCCTACGTTTAAGTCCTTTATCCATCTTGAGTTTATTCTGGTGTATGGTGTAAGTTAGTGGTCTAGTTTTATCTTTTTGCATGTTGCTGTCCAGTTCTCCCAACACGACTTGTTGAAGAGACTGTTTTTACTCCATTTTATGTTCCTTCCCCTTTTGTCAAATATTAATTGACCATAGAGTCCTGGGTTTATTTCTGGGTTCTCTATTCTGTTCCATTGATTTATCTGTCTAGTCTTACACCAGTACCAGACTGTTTTGATTACAATTGCCTTGTAATATAGTTTGATATCCAGTAAAGGAATTAATCTTTTAAGTAATACGAATTGCAATATTACCAAACACATACAAAAATACTTTTACACCCATACACAATTTTCAAATATTTAAAGTACACACTAGATTTTGAACAGTTAATACAAAAAATTTAAAATATGCCAATAGCTTATATAATTATTACATGTTAAATAATAGTGTTTTAGATATATTGTAGCAAAGTTAAGCAGATTTTTTTCTTCTTTAATACTTATTTTACTCTGGAATGCTATTTTTTGTGAAATATATCACAGAAATGGTGTATTGCAGAACTCACTGTTGTGAAAATTGTCCTAGAGACAGTGCCAAACCCACAGTAAAAAATGAATTTGGTTTTTGAGTCAGATCCTCCCCACTCCAATAATACAACTCAACTTTATTTTAAGCTACAAGAACTACAACTTATTATAAGTTTTTTAAAAAGTAGTTGCAATCCTGCTTTTGTTTCATTTGCACAGAAATTTTTGCCATACAAATGCTATTTTGAAACTACTTTGGTCATCACTTTAGCAGGGGGAATAGTGTCATAATTTTCTCATTCTATGTTGACGCTAGTAAGTCAGAAAACTTGGAATAAAGATCTTTAACAACAACTCCAAATTTTTAGCATTGTATCAGTTACAGCACCCCACTCAGGACTAAAAAAATGTCTTCAGATGAATGCTCTGCTCTTTCCAGATGGAAACATGATAAATATCTTCAAATTGAAACACTTCATAACTATTCCTACACTTTAATTTATGGCTAAAAATGTGCTTTCTAACAGCCACCCACTTGACATTTACAAGCTGAGAAGAATATGCCTTACTTGCTTCTACCAGTTATAAAAATGATAATAATAATAAAGTGACTAGGAACTCTCTGCAACCAAATGTTGACTTCCAGGCTCACAAAATTGAAGCATTGGAGATTCTCATTGTTAAATTACCATAATAAATTTTCTGGTACTTATTTTTTTTTAAATAAATAAATAAAACAAATTTTAAAAAACAAAAAAATGTGCTGTTTTTGTTGAGATTTAAAAATGTATAATTGATCTGTGTACAATCTCTCTGTATAGAGATCAATTATGCATTTTGAAATCTCAGTGAAAACAGCATGACTAACTTATTTTATAAAAATATATTTTAAATTTTGGGTCTTCTAAATACTTGGATTGAAGTCATATTGCTATGCCATTCTTACCTTGTTAATTACACATTAATTTTGTTTATATATGTATAGATATATATATACATTAAAAAAATTTTTTTACAAGAGTATTTTTGAGGCAAACTGAGAACATATGCTAGGAGCAAGGTCTCAAGTGCTCCAGAGAATAATAGCTTCTTTTATGCATATGAAACTCAGGAGGAAAAATACTTGGAGATGAGAGAGGCAAGACAAGGATTGGATTATTGGGTAATTAACACAACTATGTGCTATCTTGAGGGTGGTTATTTCAAAGGTGTGTTAACCTAAAGGTAAAGATAAACATTTTCTCAAAAAGTTGTATGTCTGGTCCATGACTGAACACCGTGACCTTCCCAGTTAGGAATTTATGATGAAATCGCCTGTGAGGTTATTTTCATAGAACCCCTTTCCTTATCTGCAATTTCCCCTGTTGAAAGGATGCATTGAAGATCAATCTTTTGGTCCAATAGAGTGTCCTCACAGTTCTAGGAAGGCTCAATCCCAGATGGCTCAGAACTAACAACATCTTGCTGACCACCTCTCCAGCCAGGTCCGTAGCTGGAAGGCAGACAAAAGGTGACCATACATTGAATATATACGTATTCAAAAAATACAAAAAAAATAATTTTTAAATATTTTTAAAAGAAAATACTTTAAAAATAAGTACTTTTCCAAAATTCATCAAATTGTTAGCTTACTCTTAATTTCCATCAATCTATATGTCTTAATGTAATATAAAGTTGTAAAACCACTAAAGGAAATATATTCTAATGTACAAAATTATTTGGCTCATTATTTAAAAATTGTGAATAATTATGTCCCTTTCCTTTTTATCACAAAAATTAACTAAATTCATAGCAAGTTTTCTTGGTCATATTGCAATCAGGACAATAAGTATGATGCTATCTCAAATTTCTGAATAAAGAAATAAATCCATGCATTTATCTCTATCTTTATGCTTTCAGTTAACATACAGAAATAATCAAATGTCAATGACTGTGGCTTTCAGGTACAGAAATGCTATCTAAGTTTTCTCTTCTGCCATTTACTCTGATAATAGATTGTTGCATTTGAGTGTGATGAAAGATGTTTTTTTCTGGCTCATAAAATAGCATAGTACTAAAACAAGGCAAAATTCCACAGCGGATACAGAAAGTTCTGTCCTAACATCATAACTATACCTCCTGTTAAAATTACAGTTTTCTGTATCCATACGTGAGTACATTTAAGAATAAACTAATGTAAAAGTAAAAAATACCTATTCCAGAAAGATCATTATGTGACCAGACTGTATTAAAAAGGCGTGGGAGGTGCAGAAGCATTTCCATTACTATCTGTGCAACATGAATATTCATTAAATCATATATTTTACAACCCATTGGGTTTGTAACTGTTGTAGCAATAATGAGATTATATAGGACTATTGCTACTGCTCAATGTTAAAAGATTTGATAGCGGAAACTTTCTCCAATATCATTGCGCATCTCAATATGAAATAACTGTTACAGTACTAGCAATTCACAGATGGCCTTTTGGAACATTTTACTAGGTCTCAATGATTTAAACTCAGCTCTATGTATTACTTACCCAATAAGGTTTTGTTCATTTACAAGCGGTTTTAAAGTAGGCTACACATTTTATTCTTTCGTATTTCACAATTTGTAATTCATGTATATAGTGTGCACTATATTAGATATTCTGGGTGCGAAAATGAACAAGAGCAACATAACTTTTTTTCATAACATTTACAGTTTTGGCGAGGATAAGAGCAAGTTACAAAATTAGTTGAGTGTATCAATTTGTGGGAAGTACTAGCAGTGTGGGAATTATATAACTGAAAGAAAGGAACCCTGAGAAAGAAAGGCCAGTGCCAGCCTGCAAGGGATTCCGCATAGCCATGTGGGCCAAGAACTGGAAAGTCTCCAAGCGAGACTTCCAGCACTGACCCAACCCAGGTGAGGCACAAGCGGGAGCAAAGACTGAGCCAGCAGGACAGGGACAGGTACTGAACTGGACTATATTTTGGCCAATGACATGTAATTTCTAGAGCCTGGCCCTTCTTCTGGGCTTGATGAAGGCAGGGCTGGACTCCTTGCACAACCGGTAGGAACCAAACCACCTACCTGGTCATGATTGAGATGCAGACTTCCTGCATGCCAGGAAGGTCCTTTGTGTCTGTTGCATCTTCAATAAATCTAACCACTACACCTCGTCCTCCCTGTGGGTCCTCTGAAAGCTTTTCTTGGGATTCCATGGAAGAACCCCAACTTCATCAGCAACATTAAAATCTACAGATTGAGACAACATGAAAGAGGAAAGCCAGGGCTGTGGTGTTACAATGGAAGACGCATATGAGTCAGCAGAGGATAGACTTCTTCCTTTTTTTGTTTTTTGTATAGCAGTCCACAAAAACAATGTTTCACTTTATTAAAAACTGGGATGAATCTATATTTCTATTCTGTAATGATCCTTGCTATTTTGTGTTACTTTGCTTAGTTAGTATTGAATATTTCCGTATCAGTCTGTAAGGTTTTTTTCCTAATGAGTGAATTGATTCAACTTTAAAGATGCACCAAATATACACAACTGGTCCACCACCAATGGGAAATTAGACTGATTTACAATATGCCAACGACGATGCAATTAATGCCTGCACATATTGTCATGTTTTCCAATGATATACTTTCTAAAGTGCTTACATTGCAAATAAGGATTTTTATGAAAAAAAATTTCAAACAGTATTTTGGTAAAGCTGAAGCAGGTTACAGGAATTATAAATAGGGAAAAGGCAGTGGAAATGCAAATAAGTTGGCCTATTTATTAAGTATTGTAGAGGTAGATTTGATACATTTGGAGAATGTGGGAAGTTTGAAAGAGAATATAAGTTTTCTAGGATGAGTACTTGATGGTGATATAGTACTGTGATGATGAATTTTGAGTGTTAGCTTGATTGGGTCATGGGGTTCCCGACATTTGATCAAACATTATCCTGGATGTGTCTGTGAGGAAACTTCTGTATGATACTGACATAAACTGGTAGATTGAGTAAGGCAGATTACTCTCCCTAATAGGGGGGGACCCCCTCCAATGGTTGAAGCCTGAATAAAACAAAAAGGCTAATCCTCCTTTGAGTCAGAAGAAATTTCTCCTGCTTGGCTGATTGCCTACCTGCTGGGACCTCAGATTCTTCCTGCCTTTGGGCATGAGCTAAAACATCAATTCTTCCTAGGTTTTACTTTGGATGGGAGCTGCAACATTAGTTCTCCTGGGTCTCCAGTTTGCTAGCTGACCTCAGAACTGCTCAGTCTCCATAAGCATGTAAGACAGTCCCTTATTATAAATCCTTTACAATAAATGAACATATATAAAATGAATTCTAATTCATATTAACTTGCAATAATAAAATACAATAATATATATATGCATATATGTGTGTGTGCACAGTTAGGTGAATTAAAATGCCTAGTATATTGTTTCAGTGTGAATAAATGTGGGTGTGAGTGTGAGTACGGCCTATGGCAGAACCATGTTCTGCCCAGAGCTGGTTCCCAGCTTGATCCCTGAGCTACTGGATGATGCCCTGGCTACCGATGACCCTGAACTGATAGAAGTGAGTTAAAAAATAAGAATTTTAAAACTTTTTATTAAACCTCTTTCTTAAGTATCTGTGTAGCTTATGTTAATGTCGATGTTTAATATTAGAAGTGTTTTGGGGCTTTAATTAGAAGTCTGTTAATGGTTTTGTTTTGTTTTGTTTTTTTAAGATTTTTAAAATTTATTATTTTCAGAGAGAGGGGGAGGGAGAGAGGCGGAGTGGGAGAGAGACATCAATATATGGTTGCCTTTCACCTGCCTCCGGCTATGGATCTGGCTGAGGACCTGGCTTGCAACCTGGTTATGTGCCCTGGCTGGGAATTGAACCAGCAACTTTTGGGTTCGCAGGCTGGCACCTTACGCATTGTGCCACCAGCCAGGGCCTGTTGATGTTTTTGTGAACAAAAATATGAAGTAAGAACAGCCTGTGATAAAATTAGTTTCATTATATGTCATATTGCTAAATTCTGCAATTTCCAGGAATCTGTTGAGGATGTAAACAAATATTATGTATAATAAAACATTTATTAAAAAGATAAATGATCCCATTTACTTAAAGCACATAAAATATGTTATGGGCAATTTTATTTCAAGTCTCACCCCCATCATTAAACCCATTTACATGTGCTTAGAGCTTTTGAGAAACTCTGCTCTTGGCAAATAGATAATAAATAGCAAGATCATTGTTAGGTTTAGCCAACTACTATATATGTGCTACCACTTGGCACTTATACTACACACAGGACATAGACAAATATACAGATGTGTCTTCCCTGTCAACAATTGGCTTCTCTGAGTAACATTACATAGCCTCTTTGAACATTCTTATAATATATTAGTTCAATGTCGTGAAGAATAAGGGTTGGTCAAGAAGTGCTGAAATTACCCTTCATGTATTTTCTCTTTTACATATTGCTTTATGCTTTAGAATCGACTTCTTTTATTCCTGCAGATTCTACATTTCTTCACCTGCAACCAAAGAGTTAATAAGAAAAGGTTAAGAAGCTTGAAGAAAAACATTGTTGACTAGCAACCCTACCCCTAAATAAGAGCACAATGTACTGTGATCATAGTATTATAGTCGATTTCTCATTGTAAAAACTAATTTTGATTCCAAAGATCAATATTAGTTGAAAATTTATATACAAATTTTTTGTCTGTTACTAAGATAAAATTTTAAGAATGCCCTTCCAAGCCATTTTACTAAATATACTAGAAGGCAAATATTTTAAAAAGTAGTGTTAACAAGCACTATTGCACCTTTAGAAATTACTCAGGACTTTCTTTCCTAGAACTCTACAGTCACCTTTATTGGATATTTCATAAAGGAGAGTGGAAGATAGCAATCTTAAGATTTTTCGTTTTGTTTGTTTTTTATTATTTAGAATTTTCTCATGAGGAGAGGGCATTTGCTATAGAAGGGAGTTAACACTGGTGGGTAGTGATAAAAAGCCTTGGACTCAGTGTGTTAATATGATTCAGAAGCTGTTTTCTTCCACAAGATATATTCTGTATTTCATTCAAAGAACGTAGCTTGAGTCATGGAGTGAAATAAATATTTCAAAGATCTCTATCCCAGCATACCAGATTCAAACTTTGCGATTGTTTGAAAAAACTACTTAGGAAAAAAATATCTATTTCATCGGCCTAATCAATTTTACAGATTGGAAAAGAACACTTGAGCTTTTGAGTTCTACCTACCAACTGAAGCCAATTTATAACAGTTTAAGTTTTATTTTTCTTG
Organism: Noctilio leporinus; assembly: GCA_004026585.1. Taxonomy (NCBI): domain Eukaryota; kingdom Metazoa; phylum Chordata; class Mammalia; order Chiroptera; family Noctilionidae; genus Noctilio; species Noctilio leporinus. Next base: position 874,693 of record PVIW01000022.1, read on the forward strand.
TGTATCACATTGAAAGAATGTCCCTATACTCTCAGTGATGTGATAACATCTCCGAATAGTGGCATTATGGGAAACATTGAGGAAGGAGATGGAAGTGCTATGCCTTGTGCACCATGGCTGTGGGAAGAGTTGATTGTGGAGGAGGAAAATGATAACATATTTAGAACCCAGGACCAGATAAAGGTAGAAATTAATAGTAAAAAGGAGAAAAAATTCCCCAAAGGAGTTGCCCATATACAGATCACTAAAAATGGTGTATTCTATTGGGAAGAGGTAGTGCTGCCAAGTGCCCTAGTTTTGCACTCCATTCCTCTTGGTGACCCAGGTAAGTACTGGGGGAGCTCTGTTGGCGAGGCTCTAAAATGTCACCAGCATTGATACAAAGACCAATTTTTTCTGAAGCCAGACACACACATCTTTTGGTTGTTGTTATTGTCTTCTTCTGTTGAATAGTTGGTTACTGCGTAAAACTGAAATGAATGCTAAGAATAGTCAGCAACTCCATTCAAACCATGGAAGCAGAGTTTAAATGACAAATAAAGATCTACTGGAAATGGCCTTTTGTTCTTTAGAGTTAAAAGGTGAAGACTGATAGGAAGATCTTGCTAGATGTAAGCAATCATTGGGAGGCATAAGGAGCAAAGTAATGTTGGACACAAAATTTCTAAGTTTTTAAAAATAAATCCAATATTTTAAAGCTTATTGGGTAGTAAAATAACCAAGCACTTATTTCCAAGATTCCTGAATCAGTACATATATGCAAGTGTGTGTAGTGTGTGTATGTGTGCATGAGAGAGGAAGAGAGAGAGAGAGAGAGAAATGTATTCTGAATTATTTTCTCTGTCCTGACAAAGCTACATAGTACACATTAACTTTGTTTTAGCTTTATTTAAAATACTAAATCTGTTTACCTATCTACGTAACACCATTCAAAATCTTTATTATATTTATCTTGATTATAAAAAGCTATCTTCAAGCATCATTTATGAGGATAGTTTAATTGTAATATCTTATAAAATTTTTCTTTGATATAAGTTAATGTACATCTACAGTATATCTAATTTACCTTACCTCTATGGTTTAAATGCATTCAGACTATCCAAGGTAACTTTTACTAATGACAATAGTTGCATGTGCTGTCTGTCCATTGTAATGTATCAAGGATTGCAACATGTATTTATATATATTTTATTGTAATTATTATATATTAATACTATATTGGATTTCACTCAATATCATAATATAATACCAAATTAGATATTTATTTATTTATGTGCTACACGGTGTTTGAAATATATATTACTACTGACGGATTTTGCACTGTTCAAGCCAGACTGATAGTACGCCAGAAAGCTGTCAATCAGTCGAGAACAGTGGGAACAGAAAAGGAACACAATCTCTAAAGACAAAGTACTGATAAAGAGATTGGATTCGTTAATCTGTAAAATACAACTGATGAAATTTCTGTAAAGAATAATCTGCTGTACACAACAAATTCACAAGTATCTTCTGACTTATTTATCTAATATTTAACAATGAATAGTTTATTATAATTTTGATAAATGACAATATTGAGCAAATATTTTTTATTGTTCCAGACATAGGTTATCTTATTATTTCGATGAAGGTTTTTAATAATAATAGTAATAAATACTTCAAATATAATTATCTATTTTATGTTATTAGTCAAATGAAAGGAATGAAAATCCTCAGAGACAGACAAGAAAAGAAAAACACCATGTCGTATATAATTTAAAAGTACATGCATGACTTTTACAATCACAGTTGAGATGCACTAATGAAACTTTACCCTTTTCATATCTCTTATTATCCTTCCACACACACAATTGGTGATTTTATATAAAATAGTTAACAAGATACATGTTTATATAACACTGTATCACTCAAATATAAAATAAAATAATACATATTTGAAAAATGATTTGCCTAGTTTTATGTTTTGCCTAGTCATTATGTTTCTTAGAACTAAATTGACTAAATAGTTAATTTTATAAAAATTGACTTTTCAACTCAAATATAATTATATTGCTGAATGAAAATTAGAGATCAAATACTAATATAATTAAAATATCCATGACAATCAGCCTAACATTCTCCCACAATTTTGATATGCTATTATTTGAAAAATTTTAGTTATAAATTATAAAATCTCCCCCTAAAATCCATATATGTAGGGCTCTTATGTATTGGCTAGATATCTTATTCTTCTTTGTTTTTTATTACCATGCACAAGACTTAGTATATACAGTATCTAACAAGAAAGGTGATTTAAAATCAATTACTCAATGATTTTAGTTAGAAGTGACCATTATTTGGGGGGAATTTATAAGCAATCCAACCAAACTACCTCATGTATTCTTGTTTGCCAATAACTTGAAAATAAAAGAGTAAAAATCTAAAATATAACCTCAGAAGAAATAATGTTATGTGCCATCATACATCAATGAGATATGTGTGAGGTTTTCACAGTAGATAAGAACATTAGAGGATGGAAGAAAATAAAGAGTGCACAGACTTAGGGCAAGCAGTAAATCACTATATAGTCTCAATACTACAAACATGCTATTAAGGGGCTAGATATTCAACAATACCCCTGAAAAAGAACAAGAGGACAATCCATCCTGCTTTAGGGAAAGCCTTTGCACACTAATAATGTTTCATGAGAGAACACACTGGGATGTCTGTATACCCATGAGCCTCCTATCTGACACTGTGTAATTTTTTTTTTTTAATGAGTTGGCCATAATTTCTTTCCCCTAGTTAATTGATCTGAATAGTTTCAAGTAAAACTAACTTAGAAAATCCCCACAAACTGAGAGTTAGTGGTTGGCTATACAATTAAGGCCATAAAACTTAAACTTTGGTTTTCAAAAAGTTTTTATTTTTAACAAGCTTCCCAGTTGTTTCCAGCATACTTCAAGTACAAAAATTGCTGCTTTAGGTGAAACTCCGATTACCATCGCCTGACTGTACATACCCATACAGTGGGAGGTTGATATGAACTACCTCGTATATAAAACTGAAAATAAATTGTGTATGAAAAATGTTATAGGATGTAGATATGACTTCTGTAACTTTATTTAGTAGTAGTAGATTGCTTTTCCAAAGGTTTCCATTCAAGCATTTCATTTTCTTGCCTCAGTGTGGAGTCATCTCTCTTTCTTTCTGGGTGTTGGCTAATGTTTCCTTTTTCTTTAATGGGAAACTTGTATTTACAATTATTTCCTAACTGTCCTTATATGAAAACCCTAGCTTTTTCCTCTTAACATACAACAATCATTTAAAACCAATCTGAGCCTGTATTATATGATACTTTCTCTATGATTCAAGCTTTTAATAAATTATCCTCCATTTAAGCAATATCTAGTTAGTTTCAAATATATTAAATTATTCCATCTGGATTATTCTCTGGTATTTTTCTGGAAAAAGTCATCAAGCCCATGTTAGTTGTGAAAATGAAAGAAGCCCTCCCTTGCAGACCTAATGAAATGTCATTACTTACTAAAATTTGTCATTCTTTTGCTCACTGTCAAGATTTTTTTTTAAAGATTTTATTTTATTATTTTTAGAAAGAGGGGAAGAGAGAGAGGCAGAGAGGGAGAGAGAGAGACATCAATGTATGGTTGCTTTTCACCTGCCTCCAGCCACAGACCTGACTGGAGACCTGGCTTGCAACCTAGTTATGTTGCCCTGGCTGGGAATCGAACCTGCGACCTTTGGGTTCACAGGCCGGCACCTTATCCACTGTGCTACCAGCCAGGGCCACTGTCAAGATTTATTTGGGTTAGGATTATTGTCTGTACCAAAAACCTGCAACTAAACTCATCACTGCTTCTCTCCTTCACATCTCTTTCCATTTCCGGTCTCTACTTAATTAAAAACCACTTATTTTTAGTGACCTATATAAATATTAATTTCCTCTAAAAAGCATCCCCTCTTTTTGCAGACTTGGTTAGCTGATCCCATAGTGCTATGTAATAACCCTGGCAGAGTACCTTTACATCCTTGCAAATTGTTTGTTTAATTATTGTCTTCCCTCAAAAAGTTGTCAGTCCCTGCAGAATAAGTACCATGCTAGGAGACACTCCATAAATACTGTTTGAAAGAATGAATTGCTTCCCTTAAAGTTTGCCTTCAATATAATGCCCCAACTTCTCATTTCCAATATCATCAGTCTTCCTCTTGGGGATTTATAAGCACTATTTGAATGTGCTTATTATGCCTTGCCCATTTTCCGTTATAAAAAGTCATTCCAGGGTAGAAGCTCCAGATCACATTCTCCTGACTCCCTTGCACATGGATGCAGCCTGGTGAACCTGGCTTCACCAATCAGAGGCATTTGGGTAAGATTTAGATTGAGCACCAGCAACTAGAGGAAATGAAAATCACAGAGAATGGATATATTTTTTAAAGATTTTATTTATTATTTCCAGAGAGAGAGGAAGGGAGAGAGACAGAGAGGGAGAGAAACATCAATGTATGGTTGCCTTTCACCTGCCTCCAAGCAAGGACCTGACTGGAGACCCAGCTTGCAACCTGGTTATGTGCCCTGGCTGGGGAATCGAACCAGCAACCTTTGGGTTTATAGGCCAGCACCTTATCCACTGTGCTACCAGCCAGGGCAAGAGAATGGATATTTTTAACGTAAGGCTTTCTACAGCAACAATGCAGAGATTCTAGCATGTAATTCCCAAGGCACGCTATGTTCACTGGAATCGTTTCCAGTTGTGATGAGGGAGTTTGCAGCAGAGAACTTTTACATTGTATTGTACCATGCATGACCTGACTCTGAGCCTAACCCTCTGACCTTCCTGGAGATCCACCGAGCTACCAAATACCATTACCTAAATTCCTTTTCCTGGCTAAGCAAGTTAAAGTGGATGTTGTTTTGTTCAACTATGCACTCTAATAGATATATCCTGTTATTTTGAGTTTCTTTTCAGTCAATTTTGTAGGTTCTTCTTCTTATCTCTAAATCTTAATTATGTTGTTTATTCATGTAGCAATTCAGGAAATACCAATTATGTACCAATAGATGCCAAGTATTGCTCTAGATAGCAGAGATTCTGCAGAAAACAGAACAAAAATGTTTTCTGCCCTGTGTTGCTTATATTCTGAGCTAGGGCAGAATATAATGTTTAATGAATAATGAGTGTACAGAAAATTTAAGTAAAGCAAATAGCTAATGACTGGTGACATGTAGAATTTTTAAAGATGTTATATGCAAGGAAGTCTTCTCTGATCTGGGACATGTAATGAGAGACCAAAGGGCTCCAAAACGGTCTTTGATTTTCTGGGGAAAGCACATTCTAGGCAGAGCAAACAGTAAGAACAAAGACCCCAGAGTGAGAGTATGAATCATGTGGTTGAGAAAAAACAAAAACAAAAAACAAACAAATACTAATGGTTCCATATGGCTGAAGACAATGAGCAAGGGAAGATAATGAAGATAAGACTAGAAAGTTAACTGAAGGAAAAGCATGAAGAGCTTCATAGGGCATTCTAAGAATTTGATGTTCACTACGAATCAATTGGAAACTAGTACAGATTTTTAAACAGAAGAATGATATCATATGGATTTTCAATTTAAATATCACTATACTCAAAAGAGGTTGGGAAACCATAAATTATGGTGGAAATAGAGAGAGGAAAAGGGCACTGAGTCTTGGGCTTTTCCAGTCCCAGGTCAAGAAGAGGGAGATCTAGTAATTTAGACTGAAAATGTGAACAAAGGGAAAAAAGAAAGAATGTGTCACAGAAGTCATCTGAAGAAAAATGTTCAAGGAAGGGAACACAAACTATGTGAAATGATATGCTGACAAGTTAAGGACTGAGTTTGGCCATACGGATATTATTGACAGTATGAACTTATTCTTTCATTTTGCTTATTGGTGTTATTATTTTCTACTGTTTGATGACATCTACTTGTCTTTTTTGCTGCTGCTTGTATTTGATAACCAGATTCTTCCAATCTGCTTTAGTGAAATCTGACAACTTGCCTACATTTTTTTGGCTATTTCCACTTGAAACTCAATGTATTCTATTTAATAAATCAGACCCTTTACTTTCACTTAGACTACTTTAATTTGTTTCCTTTTTGGTGTGAGAGATCATTTGGATTCAAAAAAAAATTGTGATGATTCACGGGCCATGTTTAGTTCATCTCTGAAATATCTGTCAAAAACGTTCCTCCTCTCCATCTCATTGACTCCCCATAATTTACACCCTTCTCATCTCTTGCTTGGATTATTGCTACATCCTCTTTGTCAGTATTTCAGTCTTACTTCTCTTGTGATACTCTCAAGTCTTCTGTCACACTAATTATTCTAAATGTCAGACATGACGGTGGGATATTCCTGCTCAGTCAGAGTGAAAATCTGCATCTCAGGGCAGACATTCCCAATCTGCTTTTGAATGTGAGTTAAGTTGACTCTTCTATTTCTGGAACTTAGTGTTCCAGGAATTCACAACTATTTTTCTTTGCCTGAAATTGGCATGAAAATTCTTTCCTTTTCAGTGCTTTCTTTCATCCTTTTTCTCTGACTGGAATCTTTACATATTAGCCCTAAAGGTGCTGGGTCACACTGTATTGGCACTCTTAATACATTTGAAGGTATAGCAGAAAAAAAAAAAAAAAAAAACTTAACTCATTTATGAAACATTAGACTAAAATTTGGCAGATTATTGGAATCTGACAGTGTCTCTAAGAGGCAGGCCTTTGAAAGTACCTTTTCCCTGCATGAATGCAAGCTGAACAAAGGACATTATGTGGTCTTTATGCAGTTCCCAGAAAGGATTTAATTGATGTTACTGTAGGAAACATAATTTAACTTATTAAATCTTTAATTCTGGAAAGAGAATGTCAAATGGATTTTGTATGTAGAACAAATTTGAGTCTTTCAAACTTATGGCACTAAATAAACAAATGTGCCTTTATGGATGTTATTGAAGTGTAACCCTCAGGATCTTAGCAGTGTATCATTAAAGAAACAACTCACACAAAGTAAATTCCTTTAGTAGCAAAAGCATTGTTTAAACAGCATTTGTGATAAATATTTATTTAGAAATAACCACTGAGTGGAAGAGTATTACAAGGTGTTTTAGTGCCTTGTACTTTGAGAACATGAGTGCTCAGAAACAGAAATTATTTTGCATAATTGAAGGCATAAAAAGATTCAGAACTTTTATGAACTCTTGATGGTTACCTTTTTGAATCAAAGTTGATTATTATTATAAGTAACAACTATACCTCCATAATGATACTTTAAAATACCTATGATGCCAAAAATATAAATCAAGCAAATGTTGCAGTTTCTCTGGCAGTTACTGCAGCATCAAAGTAAACATTACTATCTGGAAAAACATAGCATTTAAGATCATTGAGACCTGTCTTTTGTTTCTAAACCCCTTGGATTAAGAAGTGTGTGTGTGCGTGTGTGTGTATATGTGTGTATGTATGTATATATATATACTACTAATATATATACTAATAATCTACATACTATTTACATATTAAATATATTACTTGTACATAAAATACATATAATATATATTTAATTAGTTTTTTCAAGAAAGTAAGTTTGCTAAATTATTTTGATTATAAAAAATTACTTTAGAAGCACATAACAATTTCCTGTATATAGTACAACTCTAAAAATAAATTTAGATTGATGTCAATGTATTCACTTCATATGAAGTGAAATAATTTGGGTTGGTGTTTCTCAAAACCTCAGTTTAAGGTTTTTAGAGAAATATTTAAAATTATGTAACAGAATAATTATATATTTAAAACCACATTAAGATAATAAAATATTATGTCAAATTGTTTAACATGATATACATATTAACTAAATTAATCACTTTGATGTGAAAGCCATTATGTCTAGCTGTATATATGGTGCAGGAATCAAGAAGCATAACTGGTAGGTACAAAATAAAGAAGGGAGGTTAAGAATGCCATAGGAAATGGAGAAGACAAATAACTTACAAGCCTGGCTCATGAACATGAACTAAGGAAAGGGAGGATTGCTAGAGGGAAGGGGGGCCCTGGGCAGAGGGAGACAAAGGTGAAAATATTGGGACAACTATGTATAACATAATCAATAAAATATACTTTAAAAACTATAGAACATTCCTTATGAATATTGACACAATATCTCAATGGAGCCTAACTTTTCAATATATAAAATGTATCGTGCACCATGACCAAATGAAATTCATCTCAAGAATGTCAAGCTGGTTTAACATTTGATAATCAATTAGTATCTTATGTTGTATTAATAGAATAAAAGATTGATATGGAAAAGCATTTGACAAAATGCAACAAATTTTTATGATTAAAACATTTTAAAAAGTAAGAAGTGAAAGGCATTTTTTTTCATTTATTTTTCAAGATTTTATTTATTACTTTTATAGAGAGGGGAGGGGAGAAAGGCAGAGAGAGAAAGAAACATCTATGTACGGTTGCCTTTCACCTGCCTCCAGCTATGGACCTGGCTGGAGACCTGGCTTGCAACCTGGTTATGTGCCCTGGGAATCAAACCAGCACCTTTAGGTTCACAGGCCAATGCCCTATCCACTGTGCTGCCAGCCAGGGCTCCATTTCTAAATATAATAAAAGACATCTGCAAAAATCTCACAGTTAACATAATACTTAAAGGTGAAAAACTGAATTTGTTCCAAGGTCAGAAATCAGGCATGGCAACCAGTGAGTTGTAGCATATGTAAATTATGTCAATGGAGTTAAGTTTATAATAAGTACATTAATTTTATCATTTAAATAAATAAAATACTAAAATAATTACTTTCTTATCAATGAGAATATGATTTTTATGAATAATGCTATGAAATAAAAAGGTCTATTAATAAAATGATTGAATTAATTTCTCAGTAGAAAGTTTCTCTAAAAGGTCTTTCAAACGTATCGAGTTTAATTTCTCTTGCCAATTTATTTTGTAAAATGAAATTTAAAGTTGATAGTTTATTGCTTTGTTCTATTTCAAATGGAATATTTTTCTCTGATAATATTTTTTTTTTTTTTTTGCATAATGGTTTTCAGAACATACCTACAGAAGTAGATTTATTATGCTATTAGAAACCTTAACAATAAACATCCAATTTTAGGCACTTTTACTAGTTATATAATAGGATCACATAAACAATTTAAATTGCATATTGTCTTTGCCAATAAAGAATACTCAGTAAGATTTGTGAAGTTCACCCATGAACCATTGCGTATTAATCAGTTCTGTGCCTAACAGCATAGATTTCTAAAATTTCACATTGAAATGCTGTCACACAATGTTTAAGCAGCTTCTTTTCATGACTCTATACCCCACAATTGTCTAAGTGATTCATGTGCAAAATATATACCAATTAGTCTCCTTGACACTGTCTTCATAAACTCAAAAATGAAAACTGAAGTAGGAGATTTCAGTTTATAAAAAGCAATAAAGTAACTGAACTTCGAGACATGTATTTCTCACTGTCCGAGAAAGGAAATGAAGGGCCAAGAAGCATACAGTAAATAAATATACTTTGTCCTTGCAACATTTCAAGCTTTTTGGGGGGATTTTGGTCCACATTACTGTTTATAAAATCTTAGACATTAAAACAGAAAGAATAAATTTGCTTTAAGAAAACTTCTATAATAGTTAAGCCATCACTAATTCTAATTCAGTGTTGCAGTAGATTTGCAAATTTCAATATTTTAATTATATTTTTATATATTTAAAAGTATTTTAAAACTTATGTTTTTACTCCCTGATTTTTGGGACAAAAGAAAAAAATATATTAACACACTAAGCCAGTCACGGAAGGACATATACTGTATGATTCCACATATGAGGTATCTAAGTTTCTCAAACCACAGAAGCAGAAAGTAGAGTGGTAGTTGCCAGGAGCTGAGGGAAGAGGGGCATGGGGAGTTGCTGATCAATGCATATAAAAGTTTCATGTATGCAAGATGAAAAATTTCTAGAGCTATAAAACATTGTACTTCTACTTACCAATATTATACTTAACACGTGCAATTTTCTTAAGAAGGTAATTCTCGTATTATGTGTTATTTTTCATGGAAGGAAGGAAGGAAGGAAGGGAGGAAAGGAAGAAAGGAGCCAAGGAGGAAAGGAGGGAGGAAATGGAAGAAGGGAGGAAGGGAGGAAGGGAGAAATTAAGGAAATGGAGGAAAGAAGAAAGGGAGGGAGGAAGGAAGAAAATTTTCCCAAAGCGTATCCAACAGAAATATGTTAAAGCAATCATACCATTAATAATGAAAGAAGTTTCTTAAATCAACATTTGTGATAAAATAAACAAAGCTTTCCCTAAGTTGAAATCATCATCTTTAAGTTTCTTATATATCATGGGTCATTGCAGTATTTGGCATTGCTGTTGGCACATTCAAATTTCTTATATAGTGAAATACAAACTTCCAGTTATAAAAGGACCTCTGAACTCTGCATAATTACATATTTTTTTAAAAAATCAGACACCATGGGAAGGACTGTGGTGAGGTCCATACAGACTTTAGAACAAACATAATTATTTCCAACATCAAGCAGGCTGTGCAGATGTGAATGATGTGTAAACTCAAGAGTAAACATATTTTCTCTATGCTCTTAAATAATTGTTTTTCTTGAAATTAAATCTCTAAACATCATATTAAATTCTGTGGAACTACAAAACAAATAGCAATGTGTTGTGTCATTTGAATCCTTTGCACATCAGACTACTATACTTCCTGTTGAGAATAATCAATAACTTGTCATGGTAATAATTATATCAGTTACATTTAAAAAATGCAAGTGGACTGCATTCAAAATTATTTATTATCAAAAGAATTTGTAAAACCAGTATAATATGACTCAATCACATTCAAATTTCATAGCCTAAAACAAGATATGCTCAATTATTTGGTCATTAACCAATCAAACAAGTCACTTAACCTCACATCCCACAATTTTTATATGATAATAATGTATAACTCAAATCATGTGACAAATGAGAGGCAATTAAAACTGTAAAAGCCTCCTGTCATTTCAGGCCAGGTGACCCACGTGAAACAGAATCTAAAGCTCAGGTTAGTCACAGTGTATAAACAAGTCATGTTTGCATGTTCTGATTAGTTTTCAGGAGAATTGGATTATTTTCCATCAAGTGTCTTTAATTAGACCTTTATTAACTTGAAATTTAAATGTTTATGACTGTCATAGTGTTTTTCCTGGCAAAAGTGATCATGTCTCTCTCTTTTTTTTAAAGATTTAATTTATTATTTTTAGAGAGATGGGTAGGGAGAGAGACAGAGAGGGAGAGAAACATCAGTGTATGGTTGCCTTTCACCTGCCTCCAGCCACGGACCTGGCTGGAGATCTGGCTTGCAACCTGGTTATGTGCCCTGGCTGGGGAATTGAACCAGTGACCTTTGGGTTCTCAGACTGGTGCCTTATTAACTGTGCCACTAGCCAGGGCTGATCATGTATCTTTATTAAAGAGGAAATATCTGTTTTATAGGTCAACCCCTGAATCAAAATTAAGTACTAATATACTTTTTGAAAAAAAAAGAAAACAAAAAACAAAAAAAAACATTGAAACATGTTGATTTAAGAAGTTATCTATTGGGTTAAAATCATAAGGAAAAGATATTTTGGTTTGGCACCAAAGCATTTATTCCTTATGTTCACTCTAAATATAAAACATCACAAGCAGTAATTACAAAGAAAGAATTAAATTGCAGGGTGCCATATGTAGTAACTTTCATAGTTGCATTTATACTGACTACATGTAATTTCTAAAGCAGACTTCTTTTAACTTTATAAGAGAATATGCAATTAGATGTCTTTACTCTTGTATACATGTTATCTAATAGAAATGCTATGGAAAAGCTATCAAAAGTTAAATGCATATTTGTACTGCATTAAAAATATCTTATTTACTATTTTGAGAAACAGAATAGATAGTTTTTATGATTACCCCTTATCCCTTTGGAAAAAAATCAACATGTTTAAACAGTACAATTTAAAAACATGATGTTAAGAAATGATCACCCCATAGATCTACTTATATTATGATTACTAAATTCCAAAAATGTGTATTTTATATATATAATATATATAAATGCTTTATTTACATATATAAATGAAGGTCAGCATTAACAGCTTTTCAATAAAATTTAAATTTTGTACCTCTATCAGTCACATTATGTCATTCTGTTAAATCTTATTCTCTTGCTGTTTTATAATGTTATGATAGGTATTATGAATTTCGCAATTGAGCATTCCATGTTAACCCAAAATGTTTGTAAGATCTTCACACTACTACCATAATATCCAGGTACTTCCCACTATGATATTAGTCAATTTGCTGAAATTATAGGAAAAGATCAAACATACAAAGTTTTTTTTTTAAAGGAGTTTATAAGTTTCTAAGATAATCTCTATAATTCACTCAGAATTACTATGGGTAAACTTCGAGTCATTTTTTCTTATGCAATATTTTTGAAAGGGTATTTTAATATGCTTTCTATTTGCCCTAATGTTTTACCCTCAATAAATTTACACTTTAGATTTTTTCTGTGAAGTTTTCAAGTTAATACATATACAAATTATCTTATTATAAATGGTTATTTTTATTATATATAAACAAGATACAGTGCCCCTGATCAATAACATTATCTACATAAAAATGCCCATTCATTCATTCATACTTGAAAATTAGTATTTTTGTTTCCTTCTTTATGCTTCATTTGCCAGCACATGTTTCAAAGATGTGAAGGTAGCAACTTAAAAAGATGATTGAAAATCCTCTCAAATGGACATGTCTGACTTTTTGTATTACAATGGTTCAACTTTTAAAATACTTCAATTCTCCTTTTGTCACTGCTATTCCTTTAATGCAAATAGTAACATTTGCATGTGTTTCCTTTAATATGAAAGCCAATTGTTCTAAATAATTTGTTTCCAGAGCCAAATGCTTACTAGAGCTCTTTTTATGTGTAAGTATTTATATAAGAACATTACCCTAAACAGTATCAAATAAACTGTACCATCAGCAGCTATAGAACGATATAATACAGTTAATTGGGCCACATGAGGATCAGGCTTCAGATGTTGGCTATAGTAGCATATACACAAAGAACAAACATTTCTTCAGGTGCTTGAACTGAGGGCATGTCTATAGGAGCTCTTCCTTCTGCCTTCCCCACTAAAGCCACACAAGTCTGTTTCTTTCACAAATCCAATAGAAAATGCTGGTATGCAATACAGATTTGGATTTTTGTTCTTAAGCCACTAAAAATAGGAAGTGGCATCACACTGCTTCCATGGATGAACATAACAAACTTGCAATGCATGACATAATTAGGAAAGGCTATGATTGTGAAATACTGGAAAGAATAAATTGTTTGGATATATGTGTCTTATTCCCAATTCTGCTACCTTCTGACTATATAGTTGGTGGCTTTTGATTGCTTCCTGTAACAGTGTTGAACTACACAATCATGAATATTCCTCTGCGATTTTCTCTGTGCTTTTACTCTCATTCAAATTATATATTAAAATGTTCAACATTAATTGTACAAAAGAATTTCTATATGTATGAAATCATCAATTATAAATAATTTCTGGATAGGCATTACAAACATAAAACATTTATATGACATGACATATAAGTAAATTAACATGTTTATAGGTTGTTGGTAATCACAACTAAATATTCACAGTTGGAATATTGTGTAGTAAGTCAAAAGAAATAATAATATCTGTTCTCATGATACTGAGATGAGCTAATGTATATAATCCATGTTCTACCAATTTAAATTACAATTTGATAATTTGATAAGGATGATACTTCTCACTGAGCTTGCTTATTAACTCTCTGCATTGATATCTAGTGGCATCTGAAAAATAAAGTGTTACCAAAACCTTGACCCTTTCTTAGTTTCTATTTTATGACTTCAGTAATAAAGCACATAGGAATTGAAGTAGAAACAATAGCAAAATGTTATGTCTAGGAATCATTCAAGAAAAATGTAAGGGGTAAATTATTATTGGAATTTCTTTCTCCACATTGATTTATTCATTCAAAAATGCTTATGGAACACCCATAATGTTATATAGTTCAGATAGAATAATATAAATAATATAGACAATCTACTTCATTCTTGAAGTTTACAGGCCAGTTAAGAAGATTGACTGCTGAATAAAGAATTATACTCTGATGTTTCTAAATGTTTACGGAGAGCTAATGTTAGAGCCATAGAAAGAATAACTGCTTCCAATCCAAAACTTAGAATAAATATGTTTGAGGACTGGCAGTGGTCATGAGGGCTAGATAAGGTTGGAAGTATTAGTTGACTGTAGAGGTTATTTATAGGTAGATTATTTGTAGTTCTGTATGGAAACACACAGAACAAGACAGGTGACTTTTTGGGGGGTAATAAAAGTCACAATGACTAATGGTAATTGCTGCACAGATTCATAAGTTTGTTTCATTTATCCAGAGAAACCTTAAGACAGAAATATTTTTGTAGACCTCCTAGAAGACCAGTTGTTCTATAATATCTTAGGCATATCCCTTGGTGGAATTTAATGCCTAATGCATAACACAATATACACATTCCCTTATAAGTAAGAAGACTTTTCTTATAACCAATCGGAGCTGAAAGGTTTCCATCAGGTGGAAAGACCATGTCTAATTTCTTTGGCATGGAATTTTCATTCATGATTACCCTATCTTCAAAGAATAGAAAGTTTTTAGCCCTAGCTGGTGGCACAGTAGGTAAGGCACCAGCCTGTGAATCCAAAGGTCATTGGTTCCATCCCCAGTCAGGGCACATAACTAGGTTGCAAGTCAGGTCTCCAGCTAGGTCTGTAGTTAGAAGCCACTGAAAGGCAACCATACATTGATGTCTCTCTCTCCCTCTCTGCCTCTCTTCTTTCCCCTCTCTGAAAATAATAAATAAAATCTTAAAAAAAAAAAAAAAAAAAAGAAAGAAAGAAAGAAAGAAAGCTTTTTCAATGTGGATGGAAGGTGAAATATCATCTTTCTTATTGACTTACTACTTTTACATAATACAAGTGTTTTTTAGGCAAAAATAGGGAATTGAAATATTACTGAAATATTGATATAGTTAAACTATAACTCAAAAGAGGTTGTTAAGCATTTGACACTCATTCATGATTTAGAGCTAAAAAGGGTAGAAGTATAGATATGATACATTCTCTTATCTAACAAGTGACAATTTTTTTTTTAAATGACAATTAAGTGGCTTTTGCCCAAGGTCACACAGCTATCTCATTGGTCTAGAACAGGCATTTGAACTCAATTCAGGGCAATTATTTCCTGACACTAAATCTTATTAACACTTTTCCTAGAACCTGCTTCCCAGGATTAATTTTAGAAAATGCATTTATGAAACACTTGTAGAAATTTACATTTACACAAGGAAATAGGAACAAAAATTATGAAAACCATTAAAATATTTTAATTTGCCTGACATTAATTATGAGGTTAAATATTACAATTAAAAGAAAATATTCTGTAATTGTAAATTTGATAGTAAAATTACAAGTATATTTAACATAATAATAGTGTCTTAACACATTCATCTGGTGAAATATCTATTAAACATTAAGCATACATTTCTTTTTTTTTTTTAAGATTTTATTTTGTTATTTTTAGAAAGAGGGGAAGGGAGAGAGGCAGAGAGGGAGAGAGACATCAATGTATGGTTGCGTTTCACCTGCCTCCAGCCACAGACCTGGCTGGAGACCTGGTTTACAACCTTGTTATGTGCCCTGGCTGGGGAATTGAACCTGCAACCTTTGGGTTCGCAGGCTGGTACCTTAACCACTGTGCTACCAGCCAGGGCTAAGCATACATTTCTGATTAGAAAGGTATAATGCATATCTTTAGAATAGAATGTATTTTCTTTATTATAAAACCTACCTGTTTCAAACAGCAAAAACCAAATTATTTATGTAAAATATTCAAAGTACTTTTGCAATTTTAAACATATATACCTGAGTCTTTTTGATGGTCATCTGAATTTGCCTGCCCTCTTTGTATCAGAACACTGTATAAGAGCTTGGCTGGTAATTTAAACATTTTCATACAATGTGCTATGTAATGACTTCCAGAACCAGAGTAACAGAAACTAACTTTTTATTCTAGGTCTGATTTAAAAGATGCTAATATGCAGTTTATTTTTATATAAGATACTAATATTAGTATTGTTCTATTAATTAAACTTCACTTTTCCAAAGCAAGTGCAAATAAAGTCTATTGTTTGCATCCTATTATACATATTATTTTTATGTAATTTTGAAAATATTTTAAAGGTTTGTAAAGGTCAGTAACAAACCCCTTTCCACCTCCACATTTGTGAATTCTTTTCGTGCACATTTGTCTTTTTTGGTTATCTTGGAAATACAATTTTATTTTTGGGATTCTTTGCTTAAATTACTTTTTTATTATGCAGATATTATAGAGGCATGAAAGCTATGATTAGAATGCATCCAATTATTTGTTGTAAATTTGCACTTAAACACAATTTCCAATGAGACACATGAACAAATGAGCAACAATCTAAGATAAACTAAAATCAATCTAAAAAGGAATGATCCTCTGGTCATACTAGATCATTAGTAAAAATTAAAATTATCATCTGAAGTGTTATTTTCCTGTATCATCAACCTTCTAAATTTTCATATAGTCAAGTGCATTATCCCAATGATATTTTATCATGAATATTTGTGGGATGCTAAAAATAGTTTTCATCTGATTGATTTTTAGAATTCATCAGTGAAGCAAATCATCACACTCCAAATTACTAGGAGATGGTGTCTACATAAATGAACATTTTCTGGCTGTACCGAATACCTATGAGCTGATACTCACCAGCACGTCTGGTTTGTTTTTCAGAGATCACATCTACTCTGAGCAACTAGTATGTCCCTCCTTAATGTTCCCCATTTTGTAGTACTAGCTTTAAAATATGTTTAATATAATACCTAAGTGCATGGTATAAAATGGTTAATTTCAATGCCATTATATAATTGTACTCTTGGCCACTGAAATAATGTGAGACAAATCTATAATTTCTCAATAAAGTTTTGAATACCTATTTGAACTTATCTTCTAACCATGTTTCTCTTCCTTGAGTAGTCATACTGCCTCAAGGCACCGTGTCCTTCAATTACCTATCCTCTGCAAAGAGGAGTTTGTCAAGCTGCTAATAATATTACCACTCTAGGTTGACTAGTTTCTTGAAACAAATACAGAAGTTAATACAAAAATGCAAGGAGAAAGCCACTTGGGTTTCTAAAGTAAATTCTGGTGGTGTATTGGATTTACACAGCTGGGTGATTCTGAGACCCTGGAAAGTATGGAAATTGGTCTAAGTCTACTGTTTGGTGTTCTGTTAAATGTAGTTTTAATTAAACACTTAATGAGACAAACAATGCTTTTGTCTCAGCCATTGTCAGTTAGCTAGCCAAAATGGCCTACGTAGTTTATGTAAAAGTTTACCAGGAGCCAAGATGATCTAGAAATGAAGGGTTGGATATTGTTGCAAGATGATTCTACATGGGTTTTTCACTATACTGCCTTGCAAATAATGAGCGGACTGTCCTCCTGTCAGGACTGCTTTTATGAATGTTTTTATAGCCAACAATGTTGGAAATTAGAGGTACTGTATTTTAATGAAGCAAAACAAACATACAAACAATAGCAGATTTACTAATATCCTTGGGAGTTAGGTTTGGAGCAAAGGACAGGTTTGTTTATTGTCCATTATAAAAGACAATGTTAAGTTCAGGTTTCTTCCTCTTTAACACAATCTAATGTTTGTCAAGTGTCATTAAGCCTTTCTGCATCCTCCAATACAACTGAAATTCAACAAACCAGCACAAAAATACTGATTGGCTGTTACTAATCCTGAAATAACATGTCCCTTTATCGTTGATCCATGAGCCTCATGTCTTCAACCACTATCCATGAAAGTATGTCAAGCTAAATGTGAGTTTTCATCTCAGTTAAAATTTCGGACTTTTCACAGTTCTTGATAGTAGATGTTTATCATAGAAGTATTTTATTATTGAAAGCAAGTGTTATGTGTTTGTTGAAATAAACTCTCAATTTGAGTTTGCCTTCCATGTGTTCAATGCTTTGGCTAAATCTGCCATTTTGGGATTCAAAAACATATTAATTACCATCAGGACCTTCTGGAATTTCTTTCCTAGCTTCTCACTTAATCATGTAAGATTATTTTTAATAAATCACTTTTATTTAAGAGTATACATAGAGATTTGCTTACTAGCTTATACACTAACTAGCACATTACCCAACATTCATCCTTATCTTCCTTCTTACTGAATATCCTTAGACATTAGGATGTAATATGTCTAGGAAAAAAGAAAAGGGTTTTCTTATGCCAGGTCCTGAAAGATGAACCTTAACCAAAAATTAACCAGTCATCAGAAGACCACTTCACTGTGACTATAATTGGATTAGGACTGGACATATGACTCAATTCTCATTAATCACATATAAAGAGAGTCTTTTGAGAGGTTACTGTAATTTTTTAAAACTGCAAACTTTATTTTGCCTTCATTGTGTATTTAAGATGTGCTCAAAACACTGTGCTGTTGCCTGATATTTTAGATAGCATAACAAAGGTTTATCAATAATTGTATTGTAAGCCAAAATAGTCTTGATTTTATTGTTAAACCATATTAATTAGTTGATTAAATATTAATGATAAAAATCATTTCAATAAGCAGCATGCTTTGCTAATCCTGCATTCCTTTATTTTTTGATACTGTTTTAGGAAGATGGGAGTGTTGTTGAACCATATATTATTAATCTAATGAAATAACTAATATGTAACTGAATATGTCAAACCTGTCTTAGTAATGTATATTTCTTTTCACAAATGTATCTATTGTGAACCAGAAGATTTCCTCTGCCATTTAGTAGATGGCAACTTAAATCCTAGGAATAGTTGATGTTTCACTTATTTTAAGGTACTGTGGAAATTTAAATGGTTGAAATGGAAAGAAGAAAGTTTTTACAAGACCTATCACAGGAAGAAAAAAAAAAAATTATATGTATATTAGTTGGTTCCGAGACACACTTCAACCAGGGAGCAAACCTGCAATCTAGGCATATGCTCTGACTGGGACTCAAACCAGAGACCTTTCCTTTTGTCAAAGCCACGCAGCTGAACCACTTGGAGTCAAGAAGGCTTCTTCTTTGAAGGTCCCTTTAGCCACTTTATCTGGCTAGATGATTGATTATCTCCTGAACTCTTAAAGAGATTCCTACAATCCTTCTGTGAAACAAAGGGAGCTGTGAGAGCATTAAGAGTGCTATTTAGGGATCTTAGTTTATGACACCAAATTGCCATTTTTCCCCCTTGTAGTACTGAATAATGCCTCTTCAGTTCTTTCCCTCGACCACTTCAAATTCACTAAAATTCCTAATGGTGACCATAATATTTTTCTTTCTTCCTACTTTAAAAAAAAAAAATATTCTCTATAGACCCTGGCTGCTGGCTCAGTGGAAAGGCACCAGCCTGTGGACCCAAAGGTCACTTTTTCATTTCCCAGCCAGGACACATAACCAGGTTGCAGGACAGGTCTCCAGCCAGGTCCATAGCTGAAGGCAGGTGAAAGGCAACCACACATCAATGTTTCAATGTTTCTCTCACTCTCTGCCTCCCTGCCTGCCATTCTAAGCGTAACAATAAATAAAATATTAAAAAATATATTTTCCATAGTTGAGAGTAGGTAAGCTTTTCTATCTCTGTGCCCGACCAATATTTGCATCCGTTTTTTCAGCCCTAGAGTGTATAGCACCATTGCCTATAGTTAAAAAATGTACCATTTTCCAGAAAATAAAAGACAAAAACAAAAAAGCAAAAAACTTGCCTTTTGTTGTCGTCTTTGTTCTTAACCTGAGAATGGAAAACCTGTAAAAATAGGAACAAAAATATGATTATTATGAAAAGAATAGTAGAGCTATTACCTAATATTTAATGTAATGACCAAAATAATAGCCCAGATAGTTAAGGTTTGAAAACCAATATTGAATGTGTAAATTTTAAATAAAACAAGAAAATGATCAACTTTAAAAAGTTTGTGAAGGATAAAGAAAAAAACACTAAGAGCCACAAAGTTAGGATAAGAGTTTATCAGAAATATAAATAAATATAAAGGAAGTATAAAATCATACCAGTAATTAGTAAACAAATGAGTAATAAGTTAATAAGAAATTAATATATTTAAAATTTTGTAATTGTTTATAAGGGAGAAACATGGCATAATCTAATGTATATCTATTACACATATTTATTGTAATAAATGATATTCAAATGAATATATAAACTAATATTAATTAAAATATCCCCATTTAGGTATTTTAATTATCTCAAAATATGTTCTATCCTTTATTTATTAAAAATGATTCATTAAATAGATACTGAATAGAAATTTTTAAAAGAGTTTATTCATTATTTTAAGAGAGAAAGGCAAGGAGGGAGGAAGAAAGGGAGAGAGACATCAATGTATGGTTGCCTTTCACCTGCCTCCAGCTATGGACCTGGCTGGAGACCTGGCTTGCAACCTGGTTATGTGCCCTGGCTGGGAATCAAACCAGTGACCTTTGGGTTTACAGGCTGGCACCAATCCACTGAGCCACAACAGCCAGGGATGAATAGAATTTTAAAATCCCAAAATAGTAAGTTAAAATGCAGTTTTCTGAGGAAGACAAGAAAAAGTAGATTTAAACTAAGCAAAGGTATTAGATTGACTTCGGTTCTAAGGTAAGTCTCTTGAGACTGAATCATACACAAATGTAATTTCTCTACTCCATCTCTGACCACATAGTAACAGTATAGATCTCCCACAGATTGTAAAGCTTATTACTAATGTTCACTGGATTAACAACACCCTAAGAAACATGCACCTTAGTGAAGTGGTGCAGTTTCATTTGAATAATAACCAAACTAACTTTAGTTGTTTTTTTCTCTTTTAAATATGTGGAAACTGAGAAAAATAATGATATGTTTATATTTCAGCTGATTCAGTGAAAAGAAGAATACTTCCATGAAACATGTATGTTCAATTGAAGTCCATAAAGTATCCACTTGTTTTATTGTGTAATGCAACATGAAGTTTCATAGCAGATAAAGATAGATAGGTGAGATTGCAAGCCCACTAATAAAGTTATGCTGGCAGATTGATACACAAGTATTTTATAGTGTAGTTGACAAATGAGTCCTGCACCGGTAGTTTTTATAGAGTAAATTTGATATCTCATTTACTCATTTTCCAAATGGGATTGTAAAAGGCCATGCCCAGTCTTCATGGGTAAATAGTATGTGTAAAAGAGCGTACCACAATAAAAGCATATGAGAAGTGCTATGTTTATTCTCCATTTAGCTTTATGTGAATAGCATTTATTGTTAGTCGTATGTTACTCTACAATCTCCCTATCCATCTGTTCCTTTGGAGGAAATTAGGACACATGCAAATGTACTTATATCTCCTTCAACACTGAAAACTTTAATTTCAGTAAATATGAACTGTCAGTCAACTTTTGGCATGGGAACTGGGTTAAGAATAGAAATAGAAAATAACACATAAGAGTGAAAAAGATATTTGTTTCTTAAGTTTAGGAGGAAAAAGGATTAGTATGAAAGTCCATATAGAAAATAATATTCATAATGTTCAATAAAAATATATACAATATACTGGAACAGAAGATAAGATAATCATCAAAAATTTAGAATCAAATATAGGAGGGATAGACAATAAATGACAAGGCGTGATGATAAGAGCAATAATAGAGAACATGATGTAGAAATGAGACACCATAGAACACAATAATTTTAGCTAAAATAACTTTCAGAAAATGTTAGTTAAGTAAATATCAAACTGCATAAACAGATTGTATTTCTGCCAAACAGTATCCACTCTATTTAATTAACGTTATATATGTAAATGATATACAATTTAAAGTTATGCTTCTACTGAAGGTATGCATTCTTTGTAACTTTAAGTGACATTGTGAAAACAATAATATTAGTAATCCCTTGGTATTCAGGATTGGTTATGTGTGAGAAACACTGACTTAATCATAGTGACTAGAACATAGCAAAAATGCAGGTGCTGGTGAAAAATATTGCCTATGAAACAGCATATAGTTGAATAAAACCCTCTAATATTTAAGAAAAGCAATTTAAAAATTAAAATTGTAACATGCCAAATAATAATTGCCAGATAAGTAAAATTCACCTTTATAATTTGTAATTGTGTTCAGTTCTATCCTGAAACTAAATAATAAGAAAGATAGCTATGCTGAATTTGTTTTTACAGCTCAACTTGGTCCTGAAAGATGACAACTCTACCAAACCCCAGAGACTATTACTAATCATTATCAGTTATACTAATCAGGTCAAGAGATATAGTAGTATCAGTGTTTCCCATGCCAGATATATACTATTAAAAGGAAGTTCAGGGAAGTAAAACTTTGGTAACCTAAGAGCTCTGATAGATTTCAAAATGAAGGGGAGATTCTGCTCTTTCCAAACATTGTAAGGGTGATTGCAATTTTAAAGAAAGCTTAACAAGGAAAATGAGACTAACAATAAGGAGCCGTAAGGAAACAGAAAGTAAAAAACTTATTAAAAAACTAAGTTTTGGTGAAGTGGTGTGTGCGTCCTGCTGATTGATTCAGACACAGCTAAGCTGCCACCACTCCAGCTCCATTGGAAAGCTTTCTATACAAAGAAGTAATTGAATTAAATATTCTTAAGGACTTCTAAAGCTATACACATTGAATTGCTCTATGGGAAGGTGAACTTCAGATCAAATAAGAAAAGAAATAATAGTCTAGGAAAATTAAATGATTGGCAAAGTGTCAATCAATTCCCCAGCCAGAGCATAATAACCAGGTTGCAAGCTAGGTCTCCAGCCAGGTCTCCAGCCAGGTCTGTGGATGGAGGCAGGTGAAAGGCGACCATACATTGATGTTTCTCTCCCTCTCTACCTCTCTCCCTTCCCCTCTCTCTGAAAGTAATAAATAAAATCTTTTAAATAAATAAAATTGAAAGAAGAATTAATTCTATAGCTCTTTTAAGTTAATATATATTTAAAAGCCTTCGTTAAGGGATGGCATTTTATCATTCATGTATCCTTTATATACTATACCATTAGTTTGTAATTTTTTCTAATTGTTTCTTTTAATGTCTCTGCCCTTTTTGCATTTTTCTTGTTCTACTTACTATGCCTATCTTTTATTTCACTTGGAAAGTCATCTCTAATATTTCCCTTCTTATTCATTGATGTTTAATATTATTTATTTTATTTGACATGCTTTATTAAGCAACCTAAATATCCAAAAATGTGAGAAAGGGTAAAAAATATATTATAATCCCTAGGTTAATGGGATACTATGCATCCATGAAAATAATGATATTTAAGTAACAAAATAAAAAATGTACCAATTATAGGAGAAATAAAACGTAAATATTTGTGTTTGAACTATGATTACAACTAAGGAAACTAATGTAGCAGATTGGTGGTTGTCAACTCCACAGCTACTCATTCACACTCTGTTTTGTAAAGAAACCTGAAACCCTTTTCCCAGAAAAGAGGGGGGAAAGCCATTATGCTCCGTTGGCAGCTGTGGGCTGGCAGTTGGGTTGGCTTATGGCAGCTTCCTGGGCAGGTTGCTAGATTAAGCAAATAAAAACAAAGCACACGCAGGTAAATTTGAATTGCAGAGAAACAATGCACAATTTATATTGTGGATATGCCCTATGCAATGTTAGAACATAGTTTCTAAAAATAAAGGTTGTGTATCTGAAATTCCAGTTTAACTTGGCATCCTGCATTTTATCTGACAACCGCATTACCAGAAACTCAGGACAGGCTCCTGCAAATGAATTATTTTGGTTCCCAGAGTAGCTGCGATCTTCAGTGGCTGCTTCTTTCACTCCTAGGTCCCAGTTTGCAGTTGCTTAGAAACTCTCCCTCACTGCTTTCCTGAGCCCTTCTAACAGTCGTATGAGAAACTGTTTATGATACAGTTTAACAGACAGTTATCACTGTACTGTGATAGACTGTCAAATGGCTAGTTTTAAAGCGGTCTTTCTGTTTCTGAACCAAATGCTGATAATGTCAATGTAGATACGAGGCCTGTCCCGAAAGTATTCACCGCACAAACTGATTTAATTATATTGACACTGGCTCGAAACTTCTGGGACAGATTCCTATTGGAAAATACATGAATTTAGATATTGCTTATGGGTCATTTCTTTTCCAGAATTATCTTATTTGTATATAGTTTATATATTACTAAAACACACCAAAATATCTTTAAATATGTGGGTTGGGGAGTATATAAACTCTAATGCCTTTTACTAATTTTCCTTTCTGTGGAAACAGTTTTGATTATTTGATTCAGTCTGCAAGATCTTATCTTTCCTTTGTTTCAGTTTCCCACTATTTCGCAAGAACTAAATCTAAAAGGATTTTATAGAAAGAAACAGTTATGAGACAAAAGATCTTGGTAGCCTATTACAACACACTTTTATAGATCCCCTATTATCAGTTAAACCCCATTAGAGAAATTCCTAATAAAGGTGTAAACTTAATAGGTTGATTAAAATGAATGAATCATATGAAATTTAATTATTGGTTGAATGTATTCATAAAGTTAATGCTTTAATGGAATTAATTCCTCTCTCCAAATGTTACAGGGCTTGTTTTTTCTTACCAAATATTTCAAATGAAACATAATATTATATGGTATAGTTTTATAACTACCTTGGAGTAATAATCCAAAAAATTTACTAAATCACTTTTCTCAAGCAATTGACAGTTCTGGATATAATCTTTTACATAATATAATAGCTATAACAGAAACACTGTAGTGCATCTGTTTTGGAATCTGACATTTTGTTTCTCTGTATAATAAATATACTAGTACCTCTATTTCAATGTTCTGGTGAACTATAAGTAAAATTATACACATATGTATGTATATATGTTTATATAGTGTCTAAAGCAAAGAGTTGCTTTTAAAAAGTACTATAAATGTTTGTTGTAGCAGCTGACCTTATGTATTTTTACTCTTGTCAGTTATATGTAGAAAATCTATTAACCTAACTGTAATTTTACATATGGTTACAATGAGCATTATCTTCAGAAATAGCTACTTTATCTCTGAATGATCTCTCCACTTTAGCAACATGCCACAATAGTCTACATTCAAAAGTACTTCAAAGTATTTTTAAAGGTCAAAATACTTAATTGTTATCCTTTTAAAAATATAATACTACTAGAAAAATTTAAAGAAAAAATTACCTACGGTCATACTAATTTCAATAAAATCAACAAACTATTTCCCACATAATCCTTCTTCATAACAGCATATCATTTTATTATTGATGTATAAAGTTTATTCTATGCTCTCGTCATCTAACATGCCATTCATGTTTCTCTGACTTTTAGTAAGTCAGTATAGAGTGGCAAGAACACAAACACTATAAGCAAACATGGGTTCCAGTATCAGTCGTAATTCTTATTAGACTTTTGATTTTAAGTAAAATACTTAACCTCTTAAGTGTAATTGTATTCTTTATAAATTATGGAATCTAAAATTAAAAACATTGAGCGACAGTAGTGAAAGTTAAATGCCAAGTGCTTTATCATATTGAGCCCTCATCACAACTCAGCTATGTCTGCTTTTGGGTGGTTTACAATTTTTCAAAGTAAATTAATGTCTATAAGCAATAATTCTAAGTGATGGCTAAGATAATAAAGATATAGATGAGCCCTAGCTGGTGGCACAGTGGCTAAGGTGCCCGCCTGCAAACCCAAAGGTCACTGGTTCGATTCCCCAGCCAGGGCAACATAACCAGGTTGCAAGCCAGGTATCCAGCCAGGTCCGTAGCTGGAGGCAGGTGAAAGGCAACCATACATTGACATTTCTCTCCCTCTCTTCCTCTCGCTTCCTCTCTCTCTCTGAAAAATAATAAATAAAATCTTTAAAAAAAAAAACAATAAAAAAAAAGAGAGAGATGATCCCAGATATTATGTTAATTCTCATGAAAATGTGTAAGATCACTAATGTAGTAATGTTGAAAAAATGAGCATGGAACATCTTATATAAGAAGAGGACAGAGAAGCAAGTTAGATGATATCACAGAAACTCATTTGTCAATTTACAAGGTGAGTCACTACAGAACTAATATGCAAATTACACATGACAAGTACTAAAAGTGAGAGCATAAAGAAGAGGTACAAAGAAAACAAATAATAAATTCAATAGAAATTAAAAGAAATCACTTCCAAGGATCTAATATAAAGCATGATGTCTATGATTAATATGGTATTGAATATTTGAAAGTTTTTTGAGTAGATCTTAAGATCTTATGCCCTTTCAGCACACTTTATGTGATGTGATCGATGTTTCACTCATTTTGGTAATCATTCTACTTTGTATATGTATACCAATGCATTGTGCTGTACATTATATTTTATTTTGTACCCTTTAAACATTTTACTTTTTATGTCATTAGATATCTCCTTTCTTCTCCCTTTGCTCCCCTCCTTCCCATCCGCTCCAATTCCCATGGTCAGTCCCCTTATTCCTGTCCACATCCGTAGGCTATACATATATGTTCTTTGACTCTTTTCTTCACCTTCTTTCAACCAGTCTCCATCTTCACCCTCTCCTCTTATACCTGTCATTTGCATGTTTCTATGCCTCTGATTCTACTTTGGTTGTTAGTTTGTTTTGCTCATTAGATTCCACTTATAATTGAAATTAGATGGCATTTGTCTTTCAATGATTGTCTTATTTCACTTAGCATAATAGACTCTAGTTCTATCCATACTGTTGCAAAAGGTAAGAATTCCTTCTTTTTCATTGCTGCACAGTATTTCATTTCATAAATGTACAACAGCTGTTTTATCTGCTCATTTACTAATGGGCACTTTGACTGTTTCCAAATCTTGGCTATTGTGAACAATACTGCTTCTGGGACTACATCCTAAGAATCCTGAAATACCAATTCAAAAGAATATATACACTCCTATGTTCATAGCAGTGTTATTTATAATAGCCAAGGTGTTGTACATTATAAATATATATAATTATAATTATCAACTATTCCTCAAATAAATTGTAAAACAAGAAAATCCCACTTGTGCCATTTCTGTTAAATAACTAAAAAGATCATATCCACAATTATTTGAACATGTTATTCAAAGTATTTCTTTCTTTTCCAGCTACATATGTGAGCTGCCAAATTTCTTCTCCTCTTGTATACTTCCATTACAACAACAAATAACAGCATATTTAAGCAAAATGAGATGTGAGAACCTAGCAGTCTTCTGTTAAGATTTGCAACGTATGTAAAGTACTGCCCCTGTTCTCATTATTAAATGGAAAATTAGTTAATTTTCATGAAAGATGTGGAATTTTTATTAAAACGGCTTTGATTATCATCATTATATTAAATAATGGCAGAATTGAAAGTTTTAATTTATAATAAAATAAATATCAATAATTATAAACTTCCTAAGGCAAAAGTTGTTTGAGAATTTCAATAATCTTTAAGAGTGTGCCGATTTCCTCAGGCCAAATAATTTAAGACCCGCTGTAATATACAATCAGGGATATGTGGAAATTCCCTGGATACTTATCTATTATAAAATACTATTGTTAAACCTTTTAGGTAAAATAATGTTATTACTGGTTTTAATGTTTGAGACCTAATCATTTGGAGATAGATATTGAAATACTCAAACAAAGTAATTTGGTATCTGGGACATAATTAAAAAAATAATCTGGGGAAAGCTGAGTTATACTATAGGTGGCATGTACATGAAATAGACCTGTTCGTAGGTTTCTAAATATTGAAGTTAAGTATAATTGGTACTTTAATTTTGTTTTACTTTTCTACTTAAAATGATACATATTTAATTTCTAAGGAAAGTACAGCTTTGATTTTGATTACCTCTGCTTTTTATTACCTCATGGCTTCTCCTACTTCAGGCTTGTGTTTATTAACTGCCATTTTTTCTTCTTGATGTCTGCTGCCTGGCAGTTCTGAACCTACTCTTAGTAAGTGTCTGTTGAATGTACAGTAAATGAAAGTCTCTTCTGGACTAGTCAGTGGTATCTGCCTCCATGACTACCCATTTACCCCTCATCCATGGGCATGTGTATAAGACATGGGTATTGTCTCTGACAGAGAAAATTCTTGGTTTACTAATTACAACTCAGTAAACAGTTTACTTAGTGGTGATTTGTTTTAATTATTTTTAACTGTGTCAGGCCCAAGGCAGATAGAACCAGGTGTGGGCCATGATGGCAGAGTGAACCACACACAAGAAATATCTCAAGAGTAAACTCTTAAATGACAGAAATATTGAGTTTTCTTGAAAGACATTCTGTGTAATTTGGCAGGACCATTGCTTATTAGTAAAGCAAATTGTATTAAAGCTTTGCATTTATAGGCAAATTGCATTTTAGAGGCAGAGGTGGATTATTTGTTCTTAGGATGTATAAGAAATAATTCTCAACTCTAAAATGTAATGCCTCCATTTATTTTAACTCAGTTTATTTTCTATTATGTAATTAAAGAGATGGGTTAATATATAAACAGCCCTTGGAACAATTTAATGGGAATTGTTTATATTAAAAGATAAACATCTGTTTGGCTATTATCCTGAAGGCAGATTTGATCAAGGGAAAGAGTGATAAAAGGTTACTAGACAATTGTAATTAAGAGAAAGTGCTTTATTTTATTTTTTAAAAATATTTAATTTATTAATTTATTGAGATTTTATTTATCATTTTTAGAGAGAGGAAGGAAAAGATGCAGAGAGGGAGAGAGACATCAATGTATGGTTGCCTTTCACCTGCCTCCAGCCACAGACCTGGCTGGAGACCTGGCTTGCAACCTGGTTATGTGCCCTGGCTAGAAATCAAACCAGCGGCTTTTGGGTTCACAGGCCAATGCTTTATCCACTGTGCCACCGGCCAGAGCTTGGAAAGAGTTTTAAAAGTCAAAAAGTTCAAGAGCACATTCATACTCTGACCCAGCAAAAAGTTTTTACCTAAAAAGAAAGATGATAGAAATCTATAAATATTACATTTTATAAAACATTTCTGAGAAAAATGTTTATTGCTTTTTGGTGTTTTATTCACTTAGCTAGATATTGTTTGTCCTGATAGCATTTAGATTTATTTCTACAAAATACTTCAGCAAAAGAAATATTCTGATATCACTGACTGTAGGCCCTATCATTCAAAACTCCAATGGACAAAACAATATCATCACTTATCAAGAGCTGTGCTATCTCATAGATTTCATCTTCAGCATTGTCAACAATGCAGGGTACATCATCAATCTTCTTGCTCTTTATTTTACTTTTTTTTATTTTTAGAAAGTTGGTTCTGCCACATTTTTGAATAAAAAGAGTGACCTCTTACTCAGCTGTGATGAAGAGTAAAAGAACATTTTTTGGTAGGCCAGACATGAACATTATGGAATGGATGTGATGCTGTTGGATTTTGCTTTTACTTCTTCATTCATGCATTTATTCATTATGTATTGAGAAGTAATTGTGTTGTAAAATAGAGCTTGTGTTAGTTTTCCAGGACTGCCACAGCAACATACCACAGATGAGATGGCTTAAATCATGCACATGTACTTTCTCATGGTTTAGGGGACTAGAAGTTTAAGACCAAAGTATTGGCAAGTTTGGTTTCTTCTGAGATAATCTCTTTCCAGCTTGCAGATGGCTGTATCCTTGCCATGTCCTCACAGTGTCCTTTCTGTGCATGTGCATCCCTGGTGTATCCCTTTGTGTCCAAATTTCTTCTTATAAGGATATTTAGTCCTATTCAATCAGCGTCCATGGAACAGCTTCTTTGTAGTTTAATCCATTTGTCTATTTTTTGTTTAAAGATTCTATTCATTTATTTTTAGAAAGGGGAAGGGAGGGAGAAGGAGATGGAGACAAACAGCAACGTGTGGTTGCCTCTCATGCACCTCCAACTGGGACATGCCCTGCACCCCAGGCATGTGCCTTGACTAGGGATTGAACTGGTGACTCTTTGGTTCACAGGTCAGTGCTCAATCCACTGAGCCACACCAGCCAGAGCTTCATCACTTTTTTAAAGACCTGTCTGTTAAGTATAGCCATGTTCTGATGTACTGGGACTTCAGGATTTCAACATAACTTTGGGGAAGGACACAATTCATCCCATAATGGTGCTAATCTCTAAAAACACAACTTGAAGCAAAACAAATACGGTGTCAGTTCACATGTTAATGGAGTCAAGGTTTTAATATGTGATTTCACATGCAGAAAGATTACCACTTGTGATTAAATTATTTAAGAAGTGAACAAGAACAGAATGCAACATGCTTCAGCTGTGTGGTTCGTTAATGCTTCTCCAAGGAGATGAGCTCCTGAAAAATCCTTTCTCTCTGGTGTAATAGGTTAGGTGGTAAGGTTTTAGGGAAAAAGAAAGGAAATTATCATAGGCTGATGTTTCTAGAATATAGTAAAAGGGAAGAAGAGAGCTATGATATAAAACTGCACAGACTGGTGGAAGCCAAATGGCCCAGGACTTAGTAAACCATAGCAACTGGAAAGGTCACAATCCATGTTTCAAAAATAATAATAATAATAATACTTGAAGAGGTGTAACAACAGGAACAATGTAAAAGACTTATATTTTGTAAAGTTTTAAATTGCTCGATTAAGTAGGGTGGCATCAAAGAAGAAATAAAGATTTTTTTTTTTTTTTTTAATGGTAGCCGAAAGGAAAACAGTGAATAGGATTAAAACATATTTGGGAGGAAAATAGTGGGCTTACAGGTTGTCATGCACTCACATCAAAAACTATGACTTATCTAAGATTTATTTTTGTACCTACAAACTTGCGAGCTAGCTTGTCACAGTTTCATTGATGCTGGTAGAAGATATATAACTCTAGGATCCAAGCTAGGAAGTTAGCCTGTTACGTTTAATGGGTCCTGGCAGAGCACACAAGAATCCTAGGTCAGAGAAAAAGAGCATTATTACCCCCAGAGTATCAGCCTTTTTCTGAGCCAGTTCCCACCTGTTGATGCCAAGGGCCAGGTGACACTGGGACAAGTGATGAGAAGTCTTCTAGGGGAGGATCACTGAGATTAAGGAACTCAAAATCGTTACAATGGACAGTAAGCAAATGTGTCTTTGTCTCTGGAGGGAAACGCTGTATGTGTTGTCAAAGCCATGAAACAAATCTATCCCTTGTGCTGCTAGAGATGTGATCTCTGTCATCTGGGGCTGTGCATGACAGAAACATCCTTGCACAAGTATCACAGATAAAAGGAGAGTCAGTGCCAGAGCTCACAAGATGGGCAGAAACATGACATACATATGAAGAATTATTTGCCAACAATATCTAACTCTTACTTCGACCATCTCGGCTTCTGGCAAATATTCCCAGGAGTACCCTGTTTCATCAGCCACTGTGATTAATATGACAGGTTGGGAACAAATGTGTTCACTTTGTCTCATATAGCATTTAATTAGGGTTGCTATCAACAGGACTCCAAAGGGCAATAGTCCAACCTGCAATACTCCCTCCACCCATACCCATCAGGGTCCTACACCCACAAAACTGAAAAATAGAATAAAATGAGCCCTTAACATTATTCCTCAGAAAAGCCAGTTGTTTTCTGCTTACATCTCTGTCTGTAGTGACACTTTGTCCTTTCCTGAGGCATTAATCAAGGTAAAGCAGGATCTGTTAGCAGTTGCTCAGCCTTTTTACCATGGAGGAAATCTGTCATTTATAATGATGCTGGCCAGAGAGTTGAGGCTGACCTAAATACTTTCTTTGTGCTGCAGAGGTATCATTGATCATTTCAGCTGAAGTCAGGGATAAATTCTGTACCACCTTCTCTAATTGGATCATGTCTACTATAGGGCTAACAGTCTTCAGGGTGACAGAAACGAATGAAGTGTCTCTCCAGGAAGCTCCTGAGAGTAAGCAAGCTGATGACACTATGAAGAGGTCTCTATGGTGGTGTTAGAGGTCATGGATCTTTTGGGGGTATTTTCTTAAACACTTGAAGGCCTCTAGTGTGCACCTGTACTGTGTAAGGTGCTCTGAAAGAGGCATCATAATGTCTGAACTTCCACACAAGAAGTTCAACCAAGAGAGGGCACATGGTAACCCTCTAACATGTTTACAATTGTTGAAGATCCCCAAGTGGGACCTGCATGAGCTTCTGCTTCCAACGGGGCCTCCTGACTGGTGGATATGTTTAAGAATTTCCAATTCATTTAAAATGGTTTTTGTTTTTGGAGGGATTACCAAGAAAAATCAGTCCAAGCTGCCTTCTTTGTCCATGCCATCCCACCCACGGAATAACTGAGTGCTGGGTAGCAGGATGCCAATGGGGAAGATCCAGAGGTGGTAGTAGGTGTTTTGAGAGAGATGTGGGGGACCTGTGGGCATTCCCTACTGTACCTGACAGACTTCTCTATAAAATGAAGGGGAATGACAATAAAATGATAAGCAAAGCCTTTGGAGAGGTGGTGGCCAGCCCAAGAGTTATTTTACTTTAAAGCAATTGCAACCTTTCGAAGAAATAGTCACCAGAGCATTTTCTTCATGAGACACACTCCAGAGGCAACTTCCAAATAATAAAAGGTTATTGATGTCCCCTGTATTTCTTGTACCTCCTAGGATCTAAGCTATTCAACCCACAGATGCTGGGGTTTTTACTCATATTCCACCACAACAAAATCAGTAATTCCATTCCCATAGCTATAACTTTCCTGCTTTTCAGTTAGTTCTTAGATGTACCTAAACTTTCTGTTTGAAATGGCTATGTAGAAGAAGTAAAAGGTATTTTTTTCTTTTTTAGAAATTCACTAGGATCATATGTCCCTACTTTGTCCTGTGAGAGTCACTGCAAGAAGGCTGGGTAGGCAGTGACCCAACCTAGTGGTCATTATACTTATGAAATAGAACCCCATCCATCCAACAAAAAAATCCAGGTGTTGAAGTAGGTTTATGTCTGAAGCTCCTGGATCCCCTTTGGGAAGACTGCCATCTAGAGAACATAACAACTAGGGTGACACAGAGGAAGAAAGGGGCTGTTAAAAGAAAGAAAGAAGCACCATGTCTTGTAATGATCAGGGTTGGATTGCCCCATTTTTTAAAAATTGGCCTTTATCAGTTTCCCACTGCATGACTTAGAAAGGGGATAAGAGTAGTAACCCTTTATTCAGAGCTGTCACATTCAGTGTGTTTCTTTTCTTGATGGCTTTTGTGGTGACAGCTGAGCCAACCTTAGGAGAGATTATTTTCTAAGGGAAGCCTGAGTCAATACAATGCTCATTTGTAAATTTTTTAATCTATTTGTGTAAAGGGCAAGAACACCTCAGGAAAGGATTCTGAAAGGTCCCATAACATTTTAAAAATATATTTTATTATGTTTAAAGAAGGGAAGGGAAGGAAAAAGGGGGAGAAACATCAATGTATGGTTGCCTTTCACCTGCCTCCAAGTAGGGGACCTAGCTGGAGACCTGGCTTGCAACCTGGTTATGTGTCCTGGCTGGGAATCGAACCAGCAACCCTTGGGTTTGCAGGCAGGCACTCCATCCACTGAGCCACACCAGCCAAGGCCCATAACATTTTAAAATCCTCTAGAAATAGGTTATTGACAGGGAAGTTCATTGAGGAGTGGGTCAGATAATCTGTGCTAGCTCATAAAGTAAATATACATCAAACAGTATTTCCTGGATGAAATAAATAATGTTCCATCTAGCTGTGAATAGGTGTGGTAGCCCTTCCTTCAAACCAAATATAACAATACATATCATGTACAGTTACAACTTAATAAATATCAAATTTGAAAAGGACCTTTAATAATATGTATATGGGGACTCAAGAACAAATACTTTTACACCTCTAATTATTCATGGATGAATCTCTAACTTTCAGGTAAGATAAACAAATACTAACTACTTTATGTAGTCAGATAAGATAAACTCTAATATTAAGAAGTAGTGGCATATTTAAGAGGAACAAATCATTGACATCATTAATATGTTTATAGTAGTAAGTATTCAATTAACAAAAGTTTACTATGCATGTTTTCATTCATATATGCAAAAATAAAACTGTCTAGGGGTATAAAGAACATGATAACTTTTATTTGACAGGATTCTTGGACGATTGTTTAGACACCTTTTGTGACTTGCTGTTACATTTTCACTATGTGAATCCTGTCTGACACACAATATGCTGGTACAAGTGGAGTAAATGGCTAAGACAAATATGTTTTCACCTTTTTGGCTTTCACTAAATCAGAAACACAAAGCACTTCATTAGAGTGGCAACCCTCCAACTGAGACATGATGTTTTCAACCACACTTCAATGGTTTTCCAAAACTGAGAACCATTAACATTATATGCCTTAGCTCCAACATAATCACTTTATAGTTAAAGATATCGATAGATTAGATAAATTAATTCACAAGGACAGCTTTAAGAAAAGTAAAACAAAACACAGGTGGCCCCAAAGGCTGACAGAAACAAAGAGAAGGAAAGGAGAGGGAGATGAGATGAAGAATGAGATACTGAAATAGAAGAGTCTGTGTGAGTTCAGGGAAAAGAGAGGGAAGTTGTCTGTAAAATTGGTTAGATATGGTGAATGAAGAAGAAGATATACTGTATGTCTGAGTGCAATGCAGCACTCTGAGAGATTAGTAACATGAAATGAAGGTATTTTGGGCAAGAAGTAGTAGCACATCATCGCTGGTTGAATTAAATAAAAGGAAAAGGTAAATGTTAAGGTAATTGTTATTGCCATAGAATTGTGTTCCTTTTAAACAAGTCTGATCTTTCAGGTCCTTTAATTAAAACCACTATAATACTAACAGCCACAACAATAACTCTTCTGATAACTCCTTAGTGCAATTGAGTAACTACCCTCTTTGATGTGCAACACCAGGACTGTGTTACATACTGAGTTTTGTTGTTTGTTTGTTATTCTTATAAAAAAAAGTCTCCACTTGGAAAATGTTTACTCCAGCTATAGAAATCCATTTCATGGAAAATATTTTAACTACTTCAAGCCAGGTTTATTCTTTTCTACTCCCCTTAGTCACGGCTTGAGCAGTTGTTAGAAAACTAACCATAGGTACTATAGTGCATCTGCATTTCTTCACACCACTGAGGAAGCTCCTCCCAGCCAGAGATCTCAAACATTTCACCTTTCATGCTTCCCTGCTGTAGTGCAGTGCCTGGTACATCACATGTATCAGTTAAATGAAAATCAGCGAATGAAGTTTTCTTTCCTGAATTTTAGATGTGGGGAAATACGATTATTTTATAAGGGGTAGCAAAAGTACTCTTAAGAGACAACATTTGGAAGAGTGGAATGGTGCTCTGAAATTGCACTGTGACATTTCCAGAGGAAGGGCTTTCTCTATATCCTAGTCTAATCTAGCTAGTCATTCTACGGTCACTGCAGTAGGACTGCAAGATCTTGGTTTACACACAGATGATTGTTGATCAGAACCAGTGGCTGAGTGTGGGGTTCCCCCTGCTGGATCTACTCTTCATCACTGTCTTCCTAGATATTAGAAACCTCAGCCACTTGATTGATTTCTGCAGGCACATTGAGCTCTTCGATCGGTGCATCAATATTCCTAATTTGTTGACTTCTAAGACTTATTCTATCTATTACTATAGATTATCACATGCTTAGAAGCAAAATTATATAGATGAGACTTATGGAAAATATAAAATATTTAATAATGACTTCTGTATTTTAAAACCAGGTTTCTTATTTTCACATAGATTTGCATGGTACCTGTGAACCTCATTAGGCCTATCGATAAATGTATTGTATTCTCCTCTTTGTGAGCGTATGGTTGTAGGGGTCATCTTTCTTGGCTCTATGAAGGTACTCTTGGCTATTTGACTTGTTTCAGACAATGTGATGGAGGATGCTGGTGCAAGCCTTTATATTCCAATGTCTGATTTGTCATCTTCTCTCCCTTCACTCTCTGGTGACAAGCAACATCTCTTATGGGGGCTTGGCTAGTCTGGCTCACAGAATGAGAACAATATTTTTCTCATTCCCCTCTGTATGCATTGACCTGAAATGGGTAAAAAAATGAGCAAAAAATAAGCCTATATCATATAAAGTTCTGGGGTTCTTTTTGGTTTGGTGTCTCTGCAATTCAACCTAGGTTATCTCAACCTGCAGAGTACCCACTATTGAAAAATGAAAATAGTCATTTTATCTGCATTAAATTCCATTTCTTCATTGCAACAGCATAATGTTGTGAAGAGTAAACAAGGTTACTAGTCCCAAGAAATTTGAGTGCTATTAGTTTTCATTCCCTCTGCCTTCGTCAAATCATGAGTAAACTTTATGTCTACCAAGGGAAAAATAATTGGATCTGCACAGAATCAAGAATATTAGTTTGTAATACCTTCAGGGGATAATTAAATAAGTTTAGAAAGATATTTGGCTTCTATGTATTATTTAAATGACCCCCTTGAGCATCCTCATGAATTTCGGTAGGAGCTATGCTTGTGGAAAATGACACAGTTTGCACTGCCCCTGCGTTCTGGGCATTGTTCCCTAAACCTGTTATAGGAGTTTCTACCCTAATTTTTTAAGAGGCTTGCTTCACTTGGGTTGCTGATGATGTTAGTCAGAAAATAAAAAATATCATGAAATAAAAAAATTTCTGAATGTGACACAACGTGAACAACTATTGGTACCTAAGTAAACTGCCAATAGTAAATAGTGTAATAATCAGAGGAGACATAATTTCTGCTCCTGAAATACACAACTATTATCTAGTGATGCCAAGCCACATGGTACCCATGTAATCCCTAGCAGTACAGGTCCAAACAAAGAGGGCCATGGCTTATCAACATTTTATGAGAGAGAAAAATACTACTACCTAAACTCATGTCTATTCCCAAAACAAACTTTTGTGTATTATATGGTTATTTAAAACTTCCTCATCTTTCAAAGCTCAATATCAATAATTGCACAGAAAAGTGATATGCTACAGAGGAAAAATATTATATTATCTTTTTAAAGTTTCTTAAAAAATTGCCTGTAGCATAAGACATATTTTGATGGTTAATGGTCATTTTGTCCAAAACACATTCTATTTACATTCAAACAAAGGAAACCCAGTTTGTTAGTTCTGTGATTCACCATCATAACACACACATACACACACACACACACACACACACACACACACATACATACACTTTTCTGTTTGGAAAAATATATAAAAGGTTCTGAGCTCACCTTCACTCTGAAATATTCATATATACGTACATACATATTGGTAATTGTGTTACATCCACATATTTACATAGAAGCAAAGAGATTTTTCTAGAGGAATATTAATATGACCCCTTTTAACATTATAATTATCTCATGAATTAAGGTGGTCCTGCCCAAAGATGGGATTTGAGGCCAAGCAAATAAACAGAATCATAATGAGCCCTGGAGGAGATCAGAAGCCTGGCTTCTCCACTGTTAGACCAATGGCACATGAGCTCATTGATCCTGGCTCAGGAAAGCAGCTTGTACTTCAATTTCTTCCACATCTGTCACCTCATTCCTTGGCCATATGAGGTGTATCCAGAAATGCAATTCTTGGTGTCTAGCTCATTAGCTCATAAGATTTTAAACGTCATTTCTTCTACTCTGAGGATCTATGAAGAGCAGATGTTTGCAAATATCTGCTACTTTCAAATTATTGCAAAACATTAGGAAGATGAATAAATCCCAGAACTTAAAATGTCTTTCACATAGAATCTAATCTGATTATAATATTGAAAGGTCAGGATTTCCAAACCCTTAGATACTGGATTACACTAAGAAATGAGACCTACGACCACACAGGCACATATTTTTTTTTTTTCAATTCACCAAAGTACTATTGCCTTTGAGTAATTTTGTTTTTTCAAATCTTCGGTGTTTCTATTATAAGGAAAATATACACTACCTCTACCTCCAAATAAGCTTCTTCATTTTTATATGGATTTAATCATTTATACATTGGCATATTAGAATGACTAATTTATATAGAATAGTGATATAATTTTCCTAAAGTCATTAATAATAAGCAGTGTATGTGTTTAAAGGTAGTGACTACAGTAAAGTAGATCTTTCAATGAAAACTTTTACATTTGACTTGAATAATAGGTAATCTTTTGTTGATACCATTGTTATGTTAAATTTAAGCAGGGAACTCTTGAGCATTATATAAATATAATAGAACATTATTAATTTATACAAACTCCTCATACAAAAAAAAGAGGATGAGGTAACCTTCAATTTATCTCTTACGTTAATGATGTATTTTTCATGTGCATGTCAGTCTCACTAATTCCAATTAAATATATTTCCCATGTACCTGATCTGTGATGTATGCTGAGCTGTGGGCAAACGCAGCATGAAGGAACATTTACCACTGAGTTAATAGAGATCATTTAGTTGACCATGACACAGAGGTGTTTTCCATTCGTTCTCAACACACACCGCACGGCATCAGGTGTGAAATCCATAATTTAAATCTCAAGAGTAATTTGAGATAAACATCCATCATACACATTTAATTGTCAGTTGAATATTACATTTCCATAAAGATGAATTATTAATCCAAGGTAAAAATAATTGCAGTCACCACCAAAATGACTTCATATTAACTAAGTACATATTAGTGTTGAGCTCTCAATATTTCAATGATGATAATAATACAGTCATTAAATAATTAATAATGATATTAAACATTACAATAGCATTTTATAGGTTGTATATGTAGAATATCTATATTTGAGGTGATGATTTAGGATTTTTAAAGTAAACTTTTTTGTTTTGTGTTTTGGAAGTTTTTGATTTAAAGAAATATCATGAAGATAAGGATTTTTTTTTTTTTTTATCTCATACTCAACTTCCCGATTGTTAACCTTTTGCATTGGTAATTGGTATAATGTTTGCAACAAGTGAATGACTTGGTAATTACTATCAGCTAAAATTCATAATTTATTCATATTTCCTTCATTTTTACCTGACATCCTTTTTATGTTTCGAGATACTGTCCAAAACACAACATTACATTAATGCATCCTATCTTTTTAGGCTCCTCCAGGCTGACAGCTTCTCAGAGTGTCCTGGCTTTTGATGACCTTGGCTGTTGTGAGTACTGGTCTTTTATAAAATATCCCTAGACGGGAGTTTGTCCAATGTTCTTCTCATCTTTAGACTACGCCAATGAGTTTTAAGGAAGAAGATCATAGAGACAAAATGCCATTATCTTCATGTCAAATCAAGCCTGAACACTATCAGCATGGCTGCTACTGTTAACTGTGATCACCTGTCTGAGAAAGGGCTTGTGAGGAATCTCTATTATAAAGTTATTCCCTGCCCCCTTCTTAATGTGTTTTTTGGAAGGAAGTGTATGACCTATGCTTAAAGAGAGAAGAGTTATACTCCATATTCTGGAGAAGAGAGTAATGTTTCAAACTCTGCGTGACAGATCTATTTTCCTTTATTTCTTTCTGTAATGATTTATTTATATTAGTATGAACTCATGGATTTTATATAATACTTGGAATTATGATCCAATATTAACTTGCTTAATCTTTTGCTCAAATTGTCCCCAGTTTGGGCATCCATTCAGTTGGCTACTTTATTTCTTTACTTCACTCATTATGATTTTTTGTAAAGATTTTACTTATTATTTTTAGAGAGAGGGGAAGGGACAGAGGCAGAGAGGGAGAGAAACAGCTATGAATGGTTGCCTTTCACCGGCCTCCAGCTGGGGACTTGGCTGGAGACCTGGCTTGCAACCTGGTTATGTGCCCTGGCTGGGAATTGACTTTTGGGTTCGCAGGCCGGTGCTTATCCACTGTGCCACCAGCCAGGGCTCATTATAATTTTTTAAACAGTTTTTTTTACTTTCTGATATGGTAGGGAATTTATCCTGACTACCTCTGCCCCAGCCTGGAGTAAGATATTTTTACAAGAAGACCTGCTTTCCTGGCAGGGAGAATAGTGTTGGAAACCAAGATCTGTGTTCACCTTCAGTATAATGTGAAATGAAATCAGAATGATTAACCCTCATGGGAAACGGCTTCACTTGGCAAAGCACAGTGCTCATGTACAGGTAAGTTGTCTTTAGTATGAAATGCTTTGTTCCTTTACCAAAGTACTAAGGTCAGTGTCTTCCTCATTTGCTTTAGTGAAGTTGTTTTATTCATTTGCCATATACAGGGTGGAGCAAATTGGTTTACAGCTATTCATATGCAAAATAATATAATAATTAATAAATAAATTCTGTGTTTTCACATACTCACAACTCTAAGGCTATCCTTGTCCCACTCTGCGGTTGTCCCTTGTCACAATCTACATTCCTTCCAAGGATCACCAAATTCCTAAATTACCTTTAAAATTTTTTCATACATTAAAACTTACTCTTTGTGTTGTTATAGTCTATTAGAGTATTATATGAAATAATTTCAGTGCCCTAAATAATCCCCTGCTTGACTTACATACTTCTCTTGCCTCCCCCCAAACCCCTAGAGATTGCTGATTAGTTTACCATCTGTATATTTTGCATTTTATGGAACCTCACATTATTGGAATTATATAATATATACAGTTTATTTCAAACTGAGTTTTTTTCCTTGCCAACATGCATATAATCTCCCTCCATGTCTTTTTGTGGCTTGTTGGCCAATTTTTTAATTATCCAATTAATTGTATAATATTCCACCATATCAACATATTTCTACCCATTCACCTATTGAATAGCATTTTGGTTATTCCTCGTTTGTCTGATTATTGATTTAAATATTTATGTGAAGGTATCTGTGCAGATGTGAGTCTTCAAATCAGTTGGAACTGCCAAGGAGTATGATTGCTGGATCATATAATAAGACTGTTTAGTTCTGCTAAGAGCTGTTAGACTCTTCCAAAGTAGCTGTAACATTTTGCACTCCCACGAGCAATGAATGAGGATTCTGTTGCTCTGCAACAAATCCAGTAATTGGTATTGCAATTTCTGAAGAATTTAGCCATTCTAAAATGGGCATATATTCATGTAGTTATTTTCTATATGTATATATTCTTTAGTGAGATATTTATTTTAAAGTTCTACTTATTTTTATTAGTTTTCTACTTTATTTTTTTAATTCTAAGTTTTTAAAAATATATGTATTCTGGGTACCGAATATTATCAGATGTGTTTTGCACATGATTTTACCCAGTCTTTTCACTGTATTTTGTTCTCTTTACAATGTACTGAACAAAGCAGAAATATTTAACTTTAATGAAATTCAACTTACTTTTTTTTTTTTTAATCACACTTCTGGGATTGTATCTCAAACTCAACCACAAATCCAATCTCACATACACTATCTCTTAGAAGTTTTATAAATTTGTATTTTACCTCTAAGTCTACAATCCATTTTGAGTAAAAATCTGTGAAGTGTTTAAGTCCTGTGTCTAGGTCATTTAATTTCATATAGATATCCAACTGTTCCAGTATCATGCATTTAAACTATTCCCCTCTAACCATAGACTTCTTTTTGGTCTTTTATCAAAGATCAGTTCACTATGTTTCTAAATTCTCTATTGAGAATTTAGTCACATTAATCTATGTGACTATTCTTTCAACAACACTGCACTCTTGTGACTATTGTTGTTTTGAAATTAGAATGTGTGAGTCCTCTAATTTTATTCTTCTTATTCAAGATTGTGTTGGCTATTGTAGGTCTTTTATTACTCCATATAAACCTTAGAGTCATGTTATCCATGAAATAGCTTCCTGTGACTTTGATTGGCACTATGTTTACTCTGTAAAGTTAAGAAGAATAACATTTCAACAATATATATTGTTTCTTGCAATTCATTAATATGGATACAATCTCCAAGTAAGTATAAAGCTTTACCTATTTTCTTCCCATAGGTATTCTTCAAACAAAATCATTATCATCTTTCATTTCTGTAGTTGAACTGTTAATGTTTATTGCTTGCTATAACACACTGGAGAGAAGTATTGGATGTCTCAGTAAGAAAGCATTAGGAAAAAATATATTCCAGGATTGTATGTATATTAGGTGATTTTTGGGAGGCTTCAAGGAAGAGGAGTTTTACTTTTGATTGGATGATCTCAAATAACTGTACGACTGAGTATCTTACTTTATCTGTAAGATTTGAAGAACAAATGAAATTTAAAGCCTCGATTGAGAAAAAGGCAACAGGTACTCATATTAGCTGAGACTCAGGGATATTATTTTTGTCATTTTCACAGTGACCTTATTTCTGTTTTTGGTTTTTGTATTTTTCTCTCTCACCTTATTTTGGTTACTTTGCCTCTTCATTTAATCAACCAAATGCCACATCCTACCTTTGACTGCCAACAATAAATGTCAGGCCAGATCCTGGAGGTCAGAGACTGTGTTTATCTTTATGGAACCTTTCCACTTCCCTTCTTCTTTTCTTTGCTCCTCACTTTTAGGTCAAGGGAAGATGAAGTTAGGCACATAAAAATATTAGTACTTAATATCTTGATTTTAACTGTTATCAACATTTTACTGATCAGGGATTTGTTCAGAGAACATTGTCTGGATCTCAACTAGGATCTACCTTCCTAACTCTCTTTTCTTCTAGAGGAGTAATTGAATCCTCCCATGTGACAATGGCTGCACAGTAGCATTTAAAACTCCGGACATAATACATTGACCAACTGTATCATGCACAGTTATCAAAAACAATATTCATCACCAGTAGGGTGAATAAATAATTTGAGCACTGGTCATGTAATAGGAAACATTATGCAATGAAACAAGGACTGATTTCACAAATAGGTGTTGAGTGAAAGAAATCAGACCCACACTAATACATATGCTATGATTTCATTTACATAAAGTATCAAAACAAGAAAAACTACTCTGGCACTGGAAATCTGGATAGTGGTTACTGCTGGGGGTAATATTGTGAGGAAATTGGTTTTAACCAGGATACCAGTTGGTTAGAGTGTCCGCCTGATAGGCCACGATTGTGGATTAGAGCTCTCTGATAAGGGCATATACAAGAAGTGACCAATGATGACTGCATGAATAAGTAGAACAACAAATCAATCTCTCTCTCTCTCCCCTCTCTTGTCTCACCCACACGTGTACTACACATACACAAAGCAACAAAGCAATAAATTTTAGAAAGATTGTGGGAATATTTACTGTGTTTACATGAGAAACCTTCTGGAATATCCATGTTTAATGCCTGGATCTAGTGAAGTTGCATGGGTATGATGATTACTTTAAAACCATTTGTGCATTTCAATGTCCATGATTTGTTCTTCTTTCCCTATGTATTTTCAACTTCAACAAGAGGTTTATGTTACAAATAAAATTTTCAGGGGGTAGTTTACCATGGTTCAAGCAGCATAATATTTTATCAAGAGTTTCTAAAATATTTTAAAATCCAGTACAAATATACTATTTTACATGGCTTTAATATCAGTTCTGGCTATATATGAATATGTTTATTCAGAAATAACAAAGTGAAGCCCTGGCTGGTAGCACAGTGGATAAGGTGCTGGCCTATGAACCCAAAGGTTGCTCGTTCGTTTCCCCAGCCAGGGCACATAGGCAGGTTGCAAGTCAGGTGGCCAGCCAGCTCTGTGGCTGGAGGTAGGTGAAAGGCAACCATATATTGATTCTTCTCTCCCTCTCTGCTTCTCTCCCTTCCCCTCTCTCTGGAAATAATAAATAAAATCTTAAAAATAAATAAAAATAAAAAAAGAAATAACGAAGTGGTGGGCTGTAATATAGCACTGCTTCAGGTAAAAATAAGCAACAAAAGAACTAAGAGCTCTATAGCTAATTTAAAATTTAAATATATGTGTAAACTCCTAGATTCTTCTTCAATTTAGTCCCTATGCCACAGTGAGGCAGATATATGCTTTATATTTTTCTCTTACTGATAATAATATCCTTTCCTAGTGGCAGTTATTACTCTAAGTAAATTTGGGGAGGGTAATGAGTAAAAATTACTCCACTAGAGTTGGTCCATTTAGTAGAATTGTACCTATATTTATCCTTTCACTGCAAAATCTGGTTCAAGGACCTAGATACAACTCAAAAAAATTTTTTTTTAAAAGGAAAATAAAACAAACAGGTCAATAAAACTTTAAAATTTATTTATTTTATTGATGGTCTTTTAAAAACATCCCTTAATACTCTATCACAGTGGTTAAAATGCAGTTGTTAATAATTAATGATAAGGATTCAAGAAGTCTCTAACATTTCCTGTGTAATAGCTACCTGAGAGCCATTTTCGCATGACACCTGGCCAGCTTCAACATCTATTTGCATATTCTAGAGTATATCCCCACTTTATGGGTGCTTGCTCTTTTGGCACCAAACCCCATGGTCATGAAACAATCCCAAATC
The DNA here is from genome assembly GCA_004026585.1 of Noctilio leporinus. Classification (NCBI taxonomy): domain Eukaryota; kingdom Metazoa; phylum Chordata; class Mammalia; order Chiroptera; family Noctilionidae; genus Noctilio; species Noctilio leporinus. Next base: position 919,252 of record PVIW01000022.1, read on the forward strand.
AAGGAATTTCTATAGATAAAAGAATAGTTTTACCTCCAATGACCTGTGATTGACAGTTTATAATTATTTTGTCTAATCCTATTTAATCTGGAATAAACAGTCAATACGTGTCTCTTTGCTCTGAGTTGTTTGCTCATCAAGAAATCGGTAATGCACTGGTTGTGACCTGAAGATACAAATGACTTTGGTATCCTCTGAGTTGCTTGGCATATCAAACTGAAAAGCTAGACAGATAATAATGTATTAAAGATGAGCCCTCAGGCAGGAATTTAGTCGGTTTGTCCATTCTCTCTGATATCTTTCAAAGCATTTATAAAATGTTTCTAAAGAGAAGAAAATTATAGTCTCTTTAAGCAGACCAAAAAAAAAAAAAACAAACAAACAAACAAACAAACACCTCATAAAGCCAGTATATCAAATAATGCAACAGTAACTTCCTTAGAAAATAGATATAAAACTATTCTAATGGTTATATTTCCACTTGGATCCCTTTACACATGTGTGAGAAAGTATAAACTAATTAAATGTGTATATTTCCTTATGAACCCCCAAAGGCATGCAATTAGTATTCTTCTCTAGGGACAAAAGAGTATTTTGTGTGTGGAATATTGGATAGTAATAATAGCTAAATATCAACTGTGACAGTTCACATTACTATTTCTGGAAAAATTGACAGCTCATAGATGCCATGAATTTATGGCTTAAAAATAAACTGCATGCAAGTTGCCGGATTTATGATATTTTAGCATGCAGGTTCTGGGCTAATCAACTTGCCTATGACGTGGACACAAATCTCTATATATTATGTGTTTTTCAGTTTCATCAGAGAAAATGTGTGTATCCTTGCATCTTTTATACAATGAACAGAAAATATTTTGAGAGAGCTATAGCAGTACATTTGGCCGTTGAAAATGAGAATTCATTTTCATGTCTCACATCCATTTATTTTGACAGCTATAGCAACAAAGTCAAAGGTTTGATCACTACTTTGGGGTTGCATCCTTGTCGAATCCACAGTGGCTACTTCCCAGTGGATTTAGTGTCATTTCAATCAGAAAAGTGCCCCTAGACAAATAAAGTAATGAATTGAAGATACCATTTTCAGGCTTTTCTTCTGCCAGGATGAGCCTGAAAAGGCTTGAAAGTAAGAAAATAGAAATTATAATAAAAGGAGTAGCATTAAATCATTTACCTAGTATATAACTTATGGTAAGTAGGAAATGGCAGGACTTTTAATATTGGAACCCTTTCATGGACTATACATGAGAAAAAAGTATAAATAAAAGATAATTTGACATTTTGATCTATTGAATAGGCTACATCCAATATACACAGACTCTAAACATAAAATGGATTCAATTACTACATATTATTAAAGCAAATAATAATAAATCAGCCATTTTCATAGTGATTCCAACTTGAATAGTCATCGCATATCTTTGTTAACAAAATGTAATGGGTTTATTTCAGTAACTTAAAAAAAAAAAGATTGCTTCTTTGAGAGTCTGTAACAAGGAATGTTTGTTAGGATATGTTTGTTTATGGTTTTGGAAAAATATTATGTCTCATGCACACATTACATAGGTGCTAAACGCTTCTTAGCAGATGGTTTGTTTGTCAGGCAAAGGTAGCAAGAGCTTCTCAGTACCAATGATGTAAAGAAACAGATGAGATCGCTTCTGGCTTTGTTTATGAAATTGCATATGAAGCATAAAATCACAGAAAAGATCATCAATTTCTTACTCTGTGCAAGTTTCATAACATCCTTGTGAAAGTCACCCCCCAAACACATACAAGCCCATATTTTAAAGCTCAGCATTGCTGGCCTTCTGCTCTGCACTGGGTAATCCTTTGTTACGCATGGTTGCATCATGAATCGTAGGTGCTTAAGCCGCACCTTGGAGTTAACTAGCCTTTATTGGCTAGAAAGCGGTGGCACACTTACCCTCCCTTTGTAATAACCACACAGGAAATCCAGATATTACCAACTGTCCCCTGGGAGGCAATATTACCCCTGGTTGATATACTCCTCATAAACACACCCACTTACATACACATGTGTACGTATGACACTCCCACTTTCACACATATACCCCCTAACACCGACATTTATTATCTTTTTTGGAACTAAGCTTTTTTTTTTTTTTTTTATCTTAAATTATATATATTTTATTGAATGTTAATAGGGTATGACAAATATGAGGAGATGTTACTTTCTTGATTATATTCCATCGTACTAGACTCTGTGTTAGCAGATGGTAGGAGATAATCTCCCAGCCTTGGAAAAACACAGCCACATTGTGAACTGCCTTTGGTGAGGACCGAATGACAGGGACCATGTCACATGAATGCAGTCTTCAGCCTAACGCCAGGAAGAATATAGGGGTCTTGGACCTACAGCCACAAGGATCTGGATTCTGCAAAACTATCTAAATCAGCTTGGAAGTGAATTATTCTCTAGTTAGCTACAGGTGGGATCATGGTCTGGCCTCTTCTGGGACCACAGCTTTGTGAAGTCCTGAGCAGAGGACTTAGTTAGACCATGCCTGGACGTTTGGCCTGTGAAAACTCAGTTAATAAATGTGAGTTGTTTGTACTCATTATATTTGTGGCATTTTTTAATGCCACAACAATAAAAAATAAATACATGTGATTACTAATAACCTAGACATTTCCCTCCTGAAATCATTCTATGGTGGGAATTTTAATCTTTCCACCTTCTCATACCTTTGATATTCCCAGATAATTTTTCTGCCATTCTATAACCTGAAATTATTTAATGCAGTCAGAATACAAAGGGAAAAAAAAAGGAACATTGTTTCTATTCTTTTTTTTCACTATTCTTAAATACCTTCAAATTCTCACTTCCCTCTCTGTTATTTGTGGTTACATGGCTGATGGTGATGGTCACATATTTTCTTCAATTTCCTTGAGCCATTCTCAGTTCATCATCCAGGTCTATTAAAAACCCAACCCTGTATCAATTTCCGGCCAATGAAGCCATCTCATAATATTTTCCAATTTTTATAAGTAAATTCCATTCATATAGTAGAACAGACAAAACTACTGGGAATTATTTTTCACTTAACACTTGCTCTTAATATTTCACCTCTTATTTGTCAACAAAACCAGTGTATTTTGAAATATACCCAGAGGCAGTAAGAACTGCTCTAGGTATCTGCAATGCTACATCTTGAGTCTGAGCAAATGTCTGCTACAGCATGGCTTTCCTCATGAATTTTACCCGGAGAGTGGACACCAGACCCAGTCCTTTCTCACCCACAGGACTCAAACCCAGTAAGGGCTCCTCCCCTTGCTCTTAACTCGGAAAGAAGGCTTAGCAATGGAAGCAGTAAGAGTCAGGATTAAAACAAGCCATCAAACCGCTGCTTTGAATTTTGCTTCCTCCCCTCTGGATGGGAAGGAAAATGAAGAGAAGTTATCATGACAGCAAATCTTACTCCCCAGCTGCCAGGGAGTGTATACCTGTGGCTAATGAGGAGCCAGGTGCTGAAGTAGTTGAAAGCTAGGAGCACAGCAACAGAGATGGGACAAATGAGCCCCTAGTTTCTGTGCGTTGCAGAAACCTTCTGGTACACTTCAGAGAGGACAGTGATGTTTCTGAAGCAGGAACCTGAAAGATAAAAACCTCCCTAATCATTTCTCACTGGCTAATCCCCTGCCTTTCTGGTGTTCTACATTCCTCTTAGGAGGATGGGTAGACCTCTTTGTGTCACTGTGAAAGAAAACACACACAGGCATAAACATGCCTGCACATACACACACCCTAACTGGACACATACAGAAATTCCACTCAGACAGCTTACAAAGCAAAAGTGGCTTTGTTGGGGCCAACTTGATGGGCTGTTGACATAAAAATGTATAATTGACACTCAGGGTTTATGTTCTTATATTTGTGCTGTAAGTGTTCATAAAGTGTCAAAGGAGATTCTCCTGTTCAGAGACTACTGCATCTTCACTGCACCTCACGGAGGTAATTTCTGTCCCCTTGGTGTGCTCCAATAGAGACCATACAGAATCCCAGCAAATGAAAGAAAAGCCACAGTTCTGAGTAAGGACGTAAATGCACCATCACAGTACCACTGCCTCTGTGACCAGCGGAAAGGCTAACAAGACCTGGAGACAGAGGGAAATATCATCAGCTGAATTCAACGTTGGCCCTGGCTGTTTTAGACAAAGTGACTGCAATCATACCCACTTCTGCAACTGGTGACACATGATACGCCGTTGTAAACCTTAACACATTTTTCTCTTTCACTGAGACTTAAAGACTAAGACAAACTCACAGTCATTTGGAAAGTCTCTCGATGTACATCTGTGATGCTTCTGTAGGGATATGTCACCTTCCCTGCCTTTTGCCACTACTAAGGTTCATGATGTGGGGCATAGCCTGTACCCTCTGAGTGCACAACACAATGTGAAAATGCTGTGTCACAGAGTGTTACACTTGAAACCCACACGGTTTTATTAACCAATGTCACCTTATTAAATTCAATTGAAAAACAAACATGGATCAAGTCCACGTGGTTGCCAAGTCTGGAGCCCCAGCCTTAATTTAGAATACATCATTATCTCATCTCCAACCACAGGGGTGCCTGAGAAACCCTAACAAAATCAGGATCCTGCTCTCCAAGTGTAGTTTTGGGGAATATATTATAATTATTCTGTTATATCATTGGCCATCCGCTATCAAAATAAAAGAGAAGCATCATATAAAATTCTTGATTAATGAAGACAGTGTGTGCCTCACTTAGGTCTTCCTTGGCCCTTTACATTGACTGCACAGAAATATGTATATTTTTTGTGTAGGGCCTGAATCAATAGGCTGCATTAGAAGCTTACCTTCAAAGTGGGGTTCTTTTTACCTGTGAGTCCCCACATTCTGAGTGTTTTTCATCATGTATGCTGCTGTTGGGAGACTTGGCAAAAGTAGGTCATCTAGTCCCAGAAGCCTGCCTTGGGGTTAGTACATATTGCTACCCTCACACAGCTACCTGACAAGTGCCTTTTGTACAGCAGGTTCTGGCTAGCTACCAATCACACTGAAACTGAACATTTGACCCATGAAGAGGACCTTGTGACTGTCTTGTCTGATATTACACTTTTTTTTTTTTTTTTTGAGATGGGCCAGTTCTGACTAAAGATAAGATTTGAAGGATCCAACAAACTTTTCTTGTTAAATAAGAGTACATATGACCTAGTCTTAGTAACATCTTAACTTTGCAGAACGGAGTGGCAGCTATCTTTTTGAAGGACGGTGATAGCCTGAAGCAAGGGCATTGTCTCTATACGGCCTTGACTGCCAGGCTTCTTTGTTTGGCTAAATTAAAACTTAAGGTGGCTATTGTGATTCTCTACTGCTCAGCCTCAGTGTCAACTATGTAAAGCAAAAACAGGATATGGTTGCTCTGGTCACTAATCAGAAGGGCATTTTCATAGCTCTTGCCAACACTACCATTGGTAAACAATGTTATATCTTAACTGATTCCTAGTTTATTGACAATGGCCTACCTGACTCATCTGGCAGAACAAAGACTGGTTGATTAAAGACATCATGCTGAGACCACAAACTGAAACAAAAAAAAAAAAGAGCATAGACTCTACCAGTTGGACTGTCTGAATCATTAAAATTCCATCCTCTGGAATCAAACTGTTTACTAAATAGATAATGGATCCATTGATGACTGGATCTATTATTTCAGTGAACATGGCAATGCATGACACCCAATAAACGACAAATGTTTTGATCCAGAAGCCATCGCTAAATGCCATGATTTTCACTGCTGCCAAAGATCAGCCCCTTTTCCTCACTGTGGAGGAAGCCATATTATATGGGGTGTGCCCCATCCTTCGTCCTTCTCATGGTCAATTAACTACACCAGAATTTTGACCTCCTGCTGCAACTCTTAATGGTGTCTCACTACTTTTGACACTCTGTCAGACTATGCTATTATCTTATTTTGTATTGCTGTGTAATAACTTACAATAAAAGTTTAAAAGCTCTGGCTGGTGTGGCTCAGTGGATGGGGGCCGGCCTGTGAATTCAAAGGTTGTTGGTTCAATTCTCAGCCAGGGCACATAACCAGGTTGCAACCCTGGTCTCCAGCCAGGTCTGCAGCTGGAGTCAGGTCAAAGGCCACCATACATTAAAGTTTCTACCCCTTTCTGACTCTCTTCCTTCCCCTCTCTCTGAAAATAATAAGTAAAATCTTTTAAAAAAGTTTTTAAAAACTGTACCCACTTATTAGTTCAGTATAGGTCATAAATCTGACGATAAAGATTTGTTCTCTGACTACATTATTTCAAATTCAAAATTAAGGTATTGGACAGGCTGATATTATGTTCGCTTACTCTTGAGAAAACTTCACTTCCAATAATAGTTGTCTTCATATAGTCATTCCTCACAATCAGAAGGTGGGGCTTCTCTGTTTCCTCGCTGTCATTGGAGAACAACTCTCAGCTCTGAGATGCCACACATGTTTCCTTCCCACGATCCCTTCCAACTTCAAGCCCACAATGGCATGTAGAATCCTTCTCATACTTTCAATCTCCAGCTCCTTCTTCTGCCATTGCCAGAGAAAAATATGACTACAGTTTATTTTTTGTTTTTAATTTATTATTTTTCAGATAGAGGAAAAGAGAGAGAGACAGACAGAGAGAGAGACATCAGTGTATGGTTGCCTTTCACCTGCCTCCAGCTAAGGACCTGGCTGGAGACCTAGATTGCATCCTAATTATGTTGCCCTGGTTGGAAATCAAAGCGGGGACTTTTGGGTTCGCAGGCCAGTGCCCGTGCCACCAGCCAGGGCTGAAAAGTCTACTTTTAAAGGGAACATGTGATTAGGTTGAGCCCAACTGCATAATATTTTTTTCAAGATGAATTTTGCTATACAACATAGCATAACCTTGGTAGTAAAGCCCATCCTATTTACAGTGCCAGGACTTAGGCAGAAGGGCAATAGGGTGTGAAAACCTGAGCCAATTAGAATTCTGACTAGCACAGCTGTTACTAATCCAGTTCAATTACTTTATTCTGGAAACACCATTATGGCCCCTGAAGCTAATTTGTGTTATATATTCATCTTTGTACATCATTAAGAGTCGGATAATAAGGTTATTTTGTTTCAAACACCAACTAGAAAGCATGTGACTAGTAATTAGGATAGTTATGGATATTCCATGATTCTTATCATCCTCAGGCATCTGTTAATTTTCACCTGATATGATCTTTTCAAAAATGAACTTGAATCCACAGAGATAGAAATTAAAATATTGGTTGACAGGGACTGGGTGAAAGTGGTAATAGGACATTATTGCTTAATGGGTACAGTTTTAGCCTCAGATGATGAAAAAGTTCTGGTCATGGGTATTGGTGATAGTTTTATAAAATGTGAATACAATTCCAGAAAATTGATCTGTACACTTAAAATTTAATAAAATGATATATTTTATGTTATGCATATTTTATTGCAATAAAATAATCAACTTGAAATTATTTCTGATGCAGCTTTTTCCATTTTGACCCAGATTATAACTTTGTAAGGCAGTTCAGTTAATAAATGTAACCATCCCACTGGATAATGAGTAGTATGGAAAGGATGGCAGGTTTATGAAATAAAATAAATCATGATCACGTGTTTGAGTATAGAAAATTGAATTAATATATTTTGAATTTTACAATTAAATATAAGAAAGTATGCATATGCTTATATGCATATACTATTCAACAACTAAAAGTTAACTGTTTCCTGTGATCTTCAAAATGAAGATAAAAATTTATAAGCCTGTAATATTATTAATTAGAAAATATTTGAGGAAATTGCTTCTTGAATTATTCCACCACATAATTACAAGCAAATCATGAATCTTACTTGCAAATATGAATGTATCAAGGTAGGTATTAATCATAAGAAAATTTATATTTTTTCTTTTAAAGCACACAGAATAAATATATTTTATTTGAAATAACTCATATGCAAAAAGTATAACTGAGGTTCTCCATATTTTTTTATTTCCAATTAAATATTTCAATAGGTGATTTTATGTATCCTTTAAAAGAATAGCTTTATGTACACCTTATACATATATATTTAAGATTATTTTCCTAAACAAATATATTTTGGGGTAATTTATTTATTAAGTGCATACTTAAAGTACTCTGTAAATTTAGTTCATGACTATTAAAGAGACATTTCATTATGTTAACCTGAATATATACAAACCTAAAACTATGAAGTGAGCTTAATTTTATAATTAAATACTTCACCAAAATCTTTACATGAATTACACTTTAATTTATTATATTACATATGCTATATACAACAACAATAAAATTTTTAAAAATAAAATAAAACAATAAAAAATGAAAATATTATCTACATTTATCTGCAGTGGTTAAGGTGCCAGCCTGCGAACCCAAAACCCAAAGGTTGTTGGTTTGATTCCCCAGCCAGGGCACATAATGAGGTTGCAAGACAGATCTCTAGCCAGATCTGTGGCTGGAGGCAGGTGAATGGCAACCATACATTGACGTCTCTCTCCCTCTCTGCCTCTCTCCCTTCCCCTCTCTCTAAGAAAAAAAACAAACAAACAAACAAAAAATTACTGTAGCTTTTAGACAAACTAAAATAATTTTAAAGAATTTTTTCAAAGAAAATAATTTTATCTTCTCAAGTAATTGAAAGCTTGTGGATACTAACTAAAATCTAATGTATAAAAATAATTTGTTTATAATTATCATCCAATATCTAGTGAAATAATATCACCCATTACACTTGATGGTAAATAAAACAACTAGTCTTTGAGATATAAGTATAGTAATATCAATAAGAAGGCAGGAAATTAATGCATAGAAGCTTTCTGATTAATGAAAATCTCTTTGGTGGTTAGAAAGTGATTTAAAAAAAACATTTTCACATAAATGATGTCATTGGTTACACAAACAATTATGAAAGATCAGAATGAAGCTATTGTCATCATATATGGAGAAATTGACACTTAAAGGAATTGAGTGATGTGCAGAAGACTACAGAGCTTTAAAATTTTGTATCAAGTGAAACTCTTTCATATGACAGTGTTATTGCCAGGACACCTTGTAGATGCATACAATACTATTTTTTGTGACTTTCAGGTCATACAGAAAATGATTCATGCTTGGAAGCATACTTGGAGAAAGGAGGTAAGAAATAGCCTAACTTCAACTCAAGATAAATGGCCTTTGACAAATGATGTTTCCACATCAACTTCATGAATGTGTGTAAATGCCTATGTCAGTCCTGTCTTCCCCCAGTTCCTAGGGCAAATATTTTTCCTTCAGTCATTGTGAGAAAAATCTAGTCAAGTTATTTTTGTAGCAGAGATATTGGTTAGTTTAAAGAATTAGATGTTTCACCCTGACCAGTGTGACTTATTCGGGTGTCATTCTGCAAAACTAAAGGTCACCTGTTTAATTCCCTGGGCACATGCCTGAGTTGCAGGTTCAGTCCCCAGTCAGAGCACTTATAAGAGGCAACTGATTGATGTTTATCTCTCATACTGATGTTTCTCTCCCACTTTTCTCCCTCCCTTCCCCTCTTGCTAAAAGTTAATAAAATCTTAAAAAACAGAAATGGGTGTTTCAGTTTCAGCACTATTTGAAATTAGAAGAGAACTTTTACTTTAATTCTAAGTAGGAAAAACAGAATATTTTCCTAAATGGTTCAGTGCATTACTAGGTATGGTTTCTTAGGAGATAAATGATTGGTATAAAAATATTTTTTATTTGTTTTTATTGAATTTTTGGGGTGACATTGTTTAATAAATTATAAAAGGTTCAGGCATAGAATTCTATAATACATCACCTGTATATTGCATTGTGTGTTCACCACTCAAAATAATTATTAAAGTGTCATACACAGATTAAGCCTATCTTCCAGTTCTAGAAATATAATAATTTGAGGTTATTTATTAGCTTGAACTTTCATGACCCTTCACCAAAAATATGTTCAGTGAAAAAATCATAAAATCATATATGTACAATTGGAAATGGGGATGTCTCTCAAGTAATAGGGGCAAATATAGAAGTTCAAAATATTTATTGAAGGAGCTATCTTTAAAAGACAAAGAGGAAAGAGAACAAGATTATTCAAGGAAAACTTTCGGGCCATGATGCCCGTCTGACTCCCAAGAAAGGAGACAGCGAATAAAGAACTAGATAGAAAATCTCAGCTGTCAGTGTGACTTTCACAGGATCTTCACTAACAAAACGTGAAAGCAACACAAGTGCTCGTTTATAGATGAGTAGATAAAAGATGGTGGTACGCTGGCCTGCGAACCCAAAGGTCACTGGTTCTATACCCCAGCCAGAGCACAGGGTACAAACCAGGTCTGTAGCTGGAGGCAGATGAAGGGCAATCTAAGTTGATTTCTCTCTCCCTCTCTGCCTCTCTCCTTTCCCCTCCCTCTAAAAATAATAAATAAATTAATTAAAAAAAAATTTAAAAGATGGTGGTACATATATGCAATGGATTATTACTTGACCATAAAAAGAATGAAATCTTACTATTTGTGACAGTTTGGATGGACCTAGAGGGTACTATGCTAAGTAAAATAAGTCAGTCATAGAAAGGCAAATACCATATTATTTCATTTATATGTGAAATATAAAGATCAAAATAAACAAATCAATAAAATTGAAACAGGCTTATAAATATATAGAACAGATTGAGGGTTGGAGAGGGGTTGGGGAACTAATGACAAAAATGAATGAATTAAGAAGTACAAATTGGTAGTTACAAAATAGTAACAGGGCTATAATGTCCAGCGTAGGAAATACAGTCAATAATATTATAATGAGTGCATGTTACGTACCAGAAATATTAGGGGAAACACTTTGTAAAGCACTGTATATGACTGTCAACCACTATGCAAAATACCATTGGTTGTAAACTGATACAAAATAATAGAAATATATTTGTGCAATTGTACAAACTGATACAAAAAATGTTGAATGTAAATTGTAATTAAAACTAAATTTAAAAAGAATCTTGGCTAAACCAATAAAGACCACTAGAGTAAAGATTGACCATTAGTGGAGTTCCACCTCAGACCCAAAAAGCCAGGTCCAGAACCCACACTGATCAATCATAGGCGGGGAGCAGCTGGCAGAAAGCAAGGTCTATGTCTGTGTGCCCCAGTGGACCTGCTGTTGTAGCATCTAAAGTCTCCTCAGATGCCTGGACTCTTCACTGCAGCTGTATGTGTATTTGCTTGATAGGTATGAGTGATGTGCCTCTCTGACCTTCCTACTGCTCTTTTCAGATGACTGCAGATACTGTTCTCTGATACTCTGCTAAAACTCAGTAGGTGATAGTTTCTTTTTCTTTTGTTTCTTGATTTTATTTTGTATTGTATTTTCCACACCACTTACCCCCCTTATACCCCTCCACAATCACCACACTGTTGTTCATGTGGTAGTTTCTTAAAGTTAAGTTGTAATGTGGTATCTGAAACCCTATTATATTTTTTCTTATACTCTGCAACATTAAAACTCATTGGTCCGTCTTTCACTTAGAATTTTTTACTCATGCATGATTTTGTAACAGTGTGCCTTTGGCCATTTGGCAAATATTAGTTCATTGAATTATGCATATCATACCAAGGTTGACACATTTTAGTATAAAACAGATGTAAGGAAGGTCATAAATGTTAATATAAACATTGATCTCATCAGACAACTTTAAGCATCAAAAACTGCCAAAGTCACAATGCTGAATAGGTTTTTAAAGTTCTACTTTTAGAAAAAGACAATAAACTAATAGTATCTGGCTATTTAGATTAACTATGAAGATCATGACATAAAATTATCATTGACACTAAATGGTGTTGGTTATATTTCTTTCTGAGAGTGACAAGTACTCTTCATTCTGTTTTTTTGAAAACTATCTGCCAGATGCCCAGGGTTGAATAATAATAGCTCGTCTGTCAATTAATTTTTTCAAGTAAAAGTGATGTTTCATGCAAAAAAAAAAGCAAAAATAGGTAAGATGGCAACTCAAACAATTTTACAGGCCTGTTTTCTAGAGAAAGTCATAGTACTTACATGTATTGGCAAAATTACGTATGCAGACCTCTAATTGTGGCACACAGAATAATAAAATGATGGCACTTAGGGGTCAATATTTAATAAAATTAATGATTGTTACTGCTGCTTTATCAAGAACAGTTTGGCATTAAAAAGTGTGTTTTTATTTTTGTGTTTGATTGATTGTTCGTTCTTACCTTGAATGTTGTAGTGGTGAAAAACCTGGTATGACTGTGAGTAAAATTTGGTGCCAGATTTTGGTTCTTGGCTATGGGCACATAGTTTTACTCATCATTGCTTTTGCATCATGAGTGACAATGTCAATACTATAAAAAAAAAAAAGTAAATAACTTCTTAGTGTTTTTCTTAAAATAAACCTTGCAGACATCCTGAAAAACTCTCAGGGACCTGTAGGGATCTGTGGACTATATTTTGAAATCCAATGACCTCAGACTCATATTTATCAAATCCACATCTAGATTTCCTGGCTCCTAATACATAGCCTAGAGCTGGTTTTCACCATATAAGCTACAAATTCCTCCCTCTCTCTAAATCACAGAAGAAAAGTCTTGATATTTAATATTTACTAGTTTAAAATATTAAAATTCTATAATTTCTGAATTTTAGCCAATTTTCCATCTGCATGTTGTAAAGTTAAAATATTTGGAATTATAAATTCCCATTTTCTCTAGACACAGATTGACTTTCATGATCATTGTATTCAGCTGGCTTGGAAATTTTATTTTTAAAGTCTAAAGCTTAACATTCATCTTTTTTACTTTTTAAATCCTTTCATAAGAATTTGAGCTACTCTAAAGCAAATGGTTCTTTCAGAGTCGGAAGAGATTACATAAACATAAACCCAAACCAATAAGCATAATTATATATTTGTAAACAATAGAACTGTTGGCCTATAACCTTTGGACCACACAAGCAAATCCCATGACAGAGCTCAGCAGCTGACCATAAATTCTTCCCTTAGATGAGTTATCATGGTAAATACACAGAAGCTTTCCATTCTTCCTTCCCAGCAATACTTCCATGTTATTCCTTAACATACACCGATCATTTTTGACTCAAATGTTTTGTTCTTTTTCCCAAAAGTTCCCAGCTTCCGATTTCTGTGACATTATTATATGACTTTTACCTCTATGTTTACTTTTCTTTACCGTATTAAGGTTGCTATACAAGTTTCTTACAGTCCCCCATCTAGGACAGCATTTTGAAAATGAGGTAGGGGTATAGGGTATTTTTTTCAGAATATTCTGAGGATCCTTTTTAAAATATGTATTCCAAGTTACCTCTGTTGCTAGTCTTTTTGCTTAAGGAAAAATATTCTAAGAATCCTAAATATAGATATCAAAATGTGGTTAAATATTTTATTTTAATTTCACAGCTACATTCTCAGATAAACTTAAAGAGTAGCTCATATTTAGTTTTTGTTTCAAAAGGTGATGTGTCCAATCTTTGAAATAGCATTTATATTATAGTTGTTAGGAAGGTCCAATAAGTGGAGTGTCAAATTCCTTTTTTTTTTTTTTTTTTGATGAAGTTTTAAAAATATGGACTGCTTCATGAATTTGCGTGTCATCCTTGCACAGGGGCTATGCTCATCTTCTCTGTATTGTTCCAATTTTAGTATATGTGCTGCTGAAGCGAGCACTCAAATTCCTTTTTGAAACTCAGATATTTTACAACAAAATATAGTGGACTATTTCTATGCTACACACTCAATTTCTGGATAATTTCATCAGGAATAGTATAAAAGCAATTGAAATGTTTATTGATTTTTCACTGGCTTTTGACTTTGTGGGTAGAAACTAACTTACTGCCTAATCTATACTAATTCAATATAAAATGCTGGGTAATAATGCATGCCCCAGTCCTGAATTTTAATAATATTTTGTGACTCAGGGATGATAGAACAACTGATCCTAGTCAAGGAAACGACAGACATGCCTGACATACAGTATTGCAGAAGGAATTATATCATATATCCTGTAATAAAAATAATTATCCTTAAAATATATACTTGAAAATGTGATTCTAATCCCATCACTCCTTAGTAAGATTTATTTTTCTGTTTTTAGTTATGACACTTATTTTCAATAAATACATTTTAGAATCAGTGAAATTGACTGTTTCAACTGATTCTTCCTCCAAAGTTTACTTTTAAATATTACATTATTAATAAATAGGTGGAGAGCTAATGATGACTGGAATGAAGAAAGACCGAACTAAAATAATCTTGGCCTTAGGCTATTATGTAAGGTTCAGGACTATATAACTGTTTCATTTTTATTAATGTGAATTATGACTTCTTTTTTTAAAGAAAAATGCTGCTTTATTAGCATGTCTACAGATAAGGAGTTATTGTCAGGGTTTATATTTATAGAGATAAGGGAGTTTATAACCTATCAAAAATTTTTGGTTGATACCTTATATTTAAGAAACAACAGTCATAGGCACTTACATAATACAACTTTACATTATAAGTTTTCTAAAATTTCACTAAAGTTACCCACAATAGTTGAGTAACAAGGAATCCCAGGATTTCAAATATACCTCAACAACTAATTTTCATCTTTTAAACTTGAAATATCTAAGATGTGTAAAATAACATGGTATTTACAAAGAGGTAAAAGCTGCAGGGATTCTCATATGGTTCTTGATTTAATGCTAATTATTTCCACTCATTTTTAAAATTCACTACAGACAGGCCAGGTGCACATCTGTCTGAGTCCCACAGAACAGGGTATAATTTCTGCAGTGCATTAGTAATAAAAAATTATCATCTTTCTGTGGACTTTGCAGTAATGGTATTTTATGTTTATTGCTCAAACTGTAAAAACTAGAGCATCACTTGAGAAATGGGGTCAATTACACTCTTCTATACCAACTAAAATTGAAATGTTGCTAGGAATAAAAGTACTTGCAGTGCTAAAAAATTTTTATTAACCACTGACCATGTTGCATGTTGATCCCAAACACCTATTCACATGAACATATGGCTACTAGTCATGATCTCCTTTCCCTATAATAGACTATTTCATTATCAGTACTTGCATAATATCCTCTACACACATTATTCAGAGGATTTATTACATTTTTTTTTCTCTACTTTCTTTTTATTTAGAGCTCCCCATGGCTAGGAAATAGAGCCCAGGGTAGAGACTATGAATAAATAATCAAGTAGGTGGCCTGGCATATGGTAGTTACAAAAGTTGCCAGTTAAATGAATAAATTAATCAATCATGTAAATGCCTAAATGCATTATTATAATTTATAGTATATTGTCACAAGGTTGTGAGAACTAAATGTGTTAAGAAAAGTGAGTAGTACATTATTTTCACATGTAGGAAGGATTCAGAAACAGTTGTTCAATATTAAAAAATATTGAAATGTCTTTTCATCTTCCAAGAAAGTAATAAATAGTCTTGCATTGGGAATATACAAAAAGAAGATACATTTTTAGAGCAAATATTATAGGACAGACAATTTTACATGTTAAACTTATTTAACAAATCTACATGTTAAACTTATTTGAGCCCTGGCTGGTGACTCGGTGGAATGGCACCAGCCTGTGAACCCAAAGGTCACTGGTTCAATTCCCAGCCAGAGCACATAACCAGGTTCCAAGCCAGGTCTCCAGCCAGGTTCATAGGTGGAGGCAGGTGAAAGGCAACCATACATTGATATTTCTTTCCCTTTCTTTCTCCCTCCCTGTCCTCTCTAAAAATAATGAATAAAATCTTTAAAAAAAAAAAGTAAAAAATAACTTTTAAAAATAAATAAATGTATTTGAGCAATTTAATAAATATAAAAAAAAAGAAAATAAATAGTGGTAAAACCTGGTGGTTAGCAAAATATGATAAATTAGACATATACATGGTGAATGGTAATAGACTAGAGGAAAGAAAAATGTTTTTTTTTTTGCTGGTGATTTATGCTAAATGATACAGGTTATATATAAATTGAGTGTACTAAAGACTTTTCTAACTTAACATTAATTTATATAAAACAAATATTCCAATATATTATTTTTAAATGAATTATATACATTCATATTTCCTTTTTTATTAAATTTGAGATAACATTGATTAATAAAAGTATATAGGCTTTAAGCATATAATTCTGATACATCCTCTGTATACTGCATTGTGTACCCAGTATCCAGAGTCACATCATCTTCTGTCATCACATATTTGACTTTTTTTACCCTTTACTACCCCTGGGTCCCCTTCCATCTGGTAACCACCTACTGTTGTCTGTGTATATGAGGCTTTATCTGTTTGTTTTCATTGTTTATTCATTGTTGTTTTTGCTTTTTACAATTACAGATTTTCAAAACAACCACCATATTTTCCAATTTTCAACAAAATAAATTATGAGTGAAAAGATTAGATGCAAAGGGACTAAAATTATTCATATGAAAATATCAGCTATATGATAATTAGGAAAATGTCTGTTAGTTACCATATAGTTTTGTGTGAAAAGATTTTTTTCTAAATCTTGTCCTGAAAATATACCTTAAGATTCTGAGAAAGAGGATGGAAAAGATATGTGTTTTGTGTTTTTGCAAAACTGTTGAAATCTAACAGTAGATAATGAGTTTGCTCACACAGCCATTAAGAAGTGGTGTGCCAATCACTAACAGGTATTGCAAAATCAACCTGGTGAATAGCCTCACATAACATTCAAGGGCCTAGGAAATTAGAAACTGCAAAGTGGGGTCTGCTCAGTTATAGATGAAGTAAGAGGAATGGAGCAAAAAAATGAAGTATGGGGCATCTGGGGAGGAGGGAGCAGGAAAGGGAATTGGTCATTATCAAAGCTTATTTCCAATTTATTTATACTCTTTGACAGTCCCCTGAGTCTCTTTCAAACTCTTAATTTATGTTAACTTAAAGTGTCAATGTGCATTACTTTTAGACAATATCTTTAAAATGCTCAGTGAAAAGTCAGTGGTTTGTTGGGAGTACAAGAGAGTGGGACCAGGATAGGCCCAGAATGCCCACCATAGTATCCCCATTTAGCAACTATTACCATGTTGTCTTTGGAGATCAAATAACCTCTCTAATTCTTGAGTTTTTGTTTGTAAAATATGACACCTGTCCCTTTGTCACAGGATTGTATGATGTATACCTGATCAAGAAATGTTTGTTTCTAAGCCCTGGCTGGTAGCACAGTGGATAAGATGCCGGCCTGCGAACCGAAAGGTCGCTGGTTCGATTCCCAGCCAGGGCACATAACCAGGTTGCAAGCCAGGTCTCCAGCCAGGTCTGTAGCTGGAGGCAGGTGAAAAGCAACCATACACTAATGTCTTTCTCCCTTTCTGCCTCTCTGCCTCTCTTCCTTCCTCTCTCTCTCTCTGGAAATAATAAATAAAAAGTCTTTAAAAAAAAAAAAAAGAAAGAAATGTTTGTTTCTGAAGAACCACAGAAATAACTGAAGATCATACTCAACCCATCATTTCAGTTCTTCTGATTCATAGAGAAGTCAGTCTTTAAACTTGAAAACATTCCTTTAAAATGTTTGTTTTATAAAAAAATATAAGGATGTTTCTTGAAATAAAGACCACAATGCTTATATTTCAAAAAATACCTTTTTCCTAGGGTAAAGATAAATGCAGTTTATGGTTAGCTAATCACAGATTTCAGAGTAGGGAAATTTACATTCATCATATTTAACTGTATTGAATTTAAATACTTATGAAAAGTCATGAGCTGAAAGTTAGTTAAAATAACTAACCTGATGTTATTAGGGTTTATTTTCCATACATTTTGTGACACTTCTGTTCCAAGAATACATACACCTTAAATTTGATGTGTGTATATTTTCAACTCTAGTTTGTTAAAGTGGGTATGCTAAATTATGTGATTTCCATCCAAAGTGCTGCTCTGAAATGAATCTGATGCATAATTATGGAAATAACATTGGTAATTAGCTGAGTAGCAGCAGAGCCTGCATAAGTTAATTTTTAATACATGGTTCAATTCAAAGAATGTTTTAAACAGCACTTTGATATGTGTTTCCTATTCATTATATTATTTAAGTTGACAAAGTATATATACTTTATCATCACTATATATGAGATTAATTTACTGATCTTAAAAGCAGATAAGCAAAGTCAAGAAAATTATCTGAAAAAACTTTAGAATCAACACTTTCTGAAATAGTGCACCTTTCCAAAAGTTATTCAAAGCCTACTTGTGTATAATTGGCTTTATTAAGCAGTAAAATTTTGTTTGGTGATTAATATAACACAAATCAGATCAAATTAAATGTGAGCAAATGAATCAAAATATCTTAATCTAATAAATTACTGGTTGTCTCTGGGGCAACTATATTTATCAACAAGATTTTAACTCACTTTTGCTCTTTCCTATTTTGTTTTCTTATTTTTCCCCTCCCCCTTAAATGCTATCATAGTAGAATTTATTTGCTAATTAGAACCAGCACAGACTAATTAGTTTTATCTAATATTTCTTTGAGAAGGACATTATTCTGTGCTGGGCTGATCATTACTCTGGGATTAATGAATACAATGATAATAAAAGAGCATTAATTTTGTGTTGTGAATTTTCATATTTGCATTAAAGTTATATAGCATACATTTCCAGCAAGTAAACAAGATTATACAAGTAGAGTTCTTAGATCTTATTAGCTTTTTACATTTCTCTTCAAAAATTATTAAATAATAAAAAATATATTTAAAATAATTTTATTTAAAATCACATACTAAATTAGGCAGGGTAGATTATGCAAATTGTTTTAAAACTATAGAATCCAAAAACTTAGTTGTTGGATTGCTGCTTCTTCCAAAGTCTTATTAAGGTATTTGATTGACTTGGTTTTGTTTTAATGTATATTTAAGGTCCCTAACTAGTGTAATTCTACAGGTTTGCTTCAGGGAGCGCATAAAATACCTGCAATTTTTTCCAAAATTATGCTGTAATATGCACATGTGGTTTTTCAGGAACAAGAATTCATAGCTTTTTACAGACAGTTTTATGACCTATAAAAGGAAACATCAATGAACTCTATAAGCTGCTGTTATATCTAAATCACACTCACTATCTTAGTTTTTGCTTTAGGTGCAGAACATATTTTACTCTTCTATTTATATTCTAGAGTAGCAATGCATTGTAATTAAAAAAATAAAAATATTAACACATTCCTGATTAGAAACAATATCCAAAGGACTTATTCACAGAAATTTTTGTAGGGTGATGATTTGATTCCAGTTTTCCCATCCTGCGTTGTCACAAAAGGTAAAAGGAGCAGGAGAAAACTTATCTTACAAAACTATTCATTAACATTATGACAGTTTTATACTTGTTAATAACCGTAGCAACAAGAGTTACATTTGAGCAAAATTCAGACACTTTCTCACATCTCCTTCAAATTTGTCTTTTCTTCTTCCTCAAGATAGTAACATATATGTCAATGTCAAGGCTTCTATCATTGATCATTGAGATAAATTAATGCCATACAATATTGGTCAGTCATTAAGACTCCAAAAATTATTTCTTATATGTAACCAAAGTTTTTGGTAACCTTAAAGACATAGGAGTTTTAAATGTAGTTATTTGAAATTCTAGATTTTTCACTACGATTACATTTATGTCATTTTACTTTACTCTTTACCAAATGAGTATATTTTATATTGATTTTTATACACTTTCAACATACATGCACTTACAAATTAAAAAATGTTCTTTAACCATATGCTACCAAAAAGGTAGCACAAGCGGTCCCTATATTTTGTTCCATACGAACTAAATGTTTATTTATGTAGATTACATGCACTTCTGAAAATAAAAAGAACAAAACTGTTATAAAATTGTTCTAAATCTCAATCTAATGGCTTCAGGGTATAAAATAAAATCTCTTGGTGCTAGAGAGAGTCAGATGCCCAAAGGGAGGGAGAACGGTGGGTCAAGGAAGTGTGCTGGCAGGAGTTCTTTGCCACAGGGCAGGGACTGCTGGTCGGATGAGACCTGGAGCAGCGCCTCCCTAGCCCTTACCAGAGGAAGTGTGGCTGGACCAGCCCTCCGGCCTCTGGAACTCTGAAAAATAGATTTGTGTTGTTCCAGAACTCTGAAAAATTGATTTGTGTTGTTCTGGAACTGAAAAAATAGATTTGTATTGTTCCAAGTCTCCCAGTTCAGTAGTACTTGCTTAAGGCAGCCTTCACAAACTAATATATTGGTTACTTTCAGAACCTTAGTTCGCTTATTTGAAATAAGATGTTTCTCCTACATATGATAGTGTTTTAAAACATGCACCAATATACAGCTGAAAACTAAACTGAAAATAAGATGAAATAGATATTACATTCCAGTTATGACTCAGGCATCTTGATATTTCTTAGTCAACTAAAAATGAAAATATTAAAAGGGGATCAATGTAATACAACAACAATAAAATTTTTAAAAATAAAATAAAATAATAAAAAAATGAAAATATTATCAACATTTATCTGCATGATTTCAATTTTGTAATTAAAAGTGGTTTAATGAAAGCCATATTAAACAGGGTACCCTACTGAGAAGGGAAGTTTATGTTGTAAGAGAAGAAAGAAAGAGAAGAAACACTTTACTTATATTCGCAATAGAACTACAGTTGTGTTCCAGTGAATGTTCATTGTCTTATGTGCTACGCAGTTACTATTTAAACATTGTTGAAATGATCTATTGCTGAACATATCATTGGTTCATTAGACAACTATCAGACTGTTCCCGGATATAACATCATTCTGTGATATTACTACCTAGAATGAGCTGTCACATATTTTTCACTTCAAAGATTATAGCTAGTACAAATCAGTATAGGATAAATTATAAAAGAGTGCTCATCCAACACACATATTCATATTCATTCATTAATCAAAAGTACTTCAGGGTTCTTTGTTAAGTAGAGTTACTTAACATAAAATTAATATATTTTAAAAATTGATATACTTAACATACTTAATTTATAGCATATAGATTAAAATATCAATAGGCAACAAATTATGTTTTATTTTCATCCAACAGCCTTTACAATGTGATTCTATAAACTTTTCTTGCAAATGTAAATGGGGATTATTATTACTTGTAACATAAACGTTGTGATTTTACTGATCATGGTAAAAGGCTTGTATCAGTAGAAAAATAGGTAGGTTCTAGGTTCCAGAATCATTTTGAGACTATCAGTTGAGGATAAAGAGTAGGGTTCCTCTACTTCACCCTGGTCAATGATGTGATTGAACAAATAGCCACAAGATGTTTTCATTCCTTTCCCCACAATAAAGATATGGAGTTAAAGTCTTCACCCTTGACTGGCCTGTGACTTTTTTGACCTTTGGAATGTGGTGAAAGCAACTTTAAGAAAGTTCCTGACCTAGGCCTCCAGAATCATGAATACTTCTCTCCTGCTGATTTTGGATCCTATTTAGCATGCAAAGATTCTTGAACTGATCTAGACAATAAGCATTATGTTAACCTCTACGATCATCCCTGCCAACTCCCTCACTTGGGGGTGAGACCCATTGGAACAAGCCACTCCCAGCTGACCTGCCAGCCTCCTGCAGATCAGTGAACCTGGCCTAGACCAGGTTACTGTAATGCAGTAACAGCAGAACTGTGATCTTAATAAAGGCCGTCACTTTAAGCTACTCAGATTTTTTTAAATTTCTTTTTTTATTGTTTTATTACAATTGTCCCATTTCCCCCATTTCTTTCCCCTGTCCCACCTAGCCTCACACCCCTTCCACAGTTAGCCTCCAGCCTGTTGTCCATGTCCATGGGTCATTTATACTAGTTTCTTAACTAGACCTTTCCCGTTTTTCCCTTCTTTCTCCCCCTCCACTCCCCCCTCTGCACACTGAAAGTCTGTTCCTTGTTTCCATGCCTCAGGTTCAATTTTGCTTGTTTGTTTTGTTCATTAGTTTCCTGTATTAGGTGAGATCATGTGGTATTTGACTTTCACCCCCTGACTTATTTCACTAAACATAATACTCTCCAGTTCCATCCATATTGTCTCAAAAGGTAGGATTTTCGATGGTAATGATTGGTTCCTCAAGCTGGATGATGAAAACGAAATTAAACAGATAGCATTGCCTTTGGGAGAAGGTGGCAGGCACCCCATTTCCAGCCTTCTATTGTAATTACTGACCATCGGGTTGCTATCAGCCCTTGCCAATAGTTCCCTGTATGTTTTTCTACTGTTAGCCTGACCACACTGCATAGTAGTGGAAATACAAATTTCCAAACTCTCATGTGTGGGAACTTGGAAAATAACCAGAATGTCCAATGAATGTTTGAATCTGGCCAAGAACATCACCAGACCAAATGTTACAAGTAACAGGTTTTTTTTAAACCAAATATGAATGAAAAATAGCTGCAAGAATGAGTTGAGATGAAGAAGGAATCCTTCAGTGTTGCAAGCAGAATTGAGAAGCAATATAAGGGAGACAGAACTAGATTGACAGAAAAGAAAACTGTCTCACACCACCAGCCTTCTTCAGTAGTCAAGTCTAACAAGTGATTGAAGCCTGGGGCCAAGGATTGAATCAAGAGTGTGGCTGTAAAACCCTTAAGAACTCTAAAAAGTTTAAAGTGGGTTTACTAAAGAAAGCCCTAGACATGAAACAAAACAAAACAATCTAGGCAAACATGACTATTCTACACAACTTGACATGCCACTTGAAAGTGAGAAAAGTCTGTCTAGCAAAGAATGATGGATGAGGCTTTGATGAAATTTCTGATTCAGAGAAATTACATGAAAGTTTGATCAGCAAAGAAGCCACTAATTTGGGCTAAGTGAAGCTACTATTGTTCAAATGACTAAAGGGCCTCTGGATTTCTAACTTTCTACAGGCAAAGAAAGGTACATAACAGACAACTATGCATCATTTCTTACAGAAAAGAAAAGGCTATTTCAGAGAGCAGACCAAGATTGGAGAGCACTGAGCCCACAGGAAGAGAGGATGATGTAATAGGTAAGAATTCTCAGGGAGGATCTGGAAATATTTGCTCTGCTGGACCAATGGCTGCTATGTGCTTACCGTTGCTTTTGAGTCCAAGAACATAGGCTTAACATGCATCTGGTCTGTGGTAGCTCTATAGTGATATCCAGAAATGCCTGAGAAACTTTGGTACTTACCTTTGGCCAAGACAGGGATGAGATCTACTAGAGAATGTCTTATTATAAGGTACTGTTTGATGTCAAAAAATTCCCCGTCTTAGAAACATGGCTTGTCAACTCTATTATTGAAAACTTACCATTAACCCCTTGTTTAACCAGTTATAGAGATGAATTTTAGCTGTCTTACCAGGAAGCTATAAAAGATTTCTCAGTGCATTTGAGCCTTGGTTCCTATGTCTAATGTATCTCGGATATACCCTGGCAGTTCACTATCTAAAGACAAGGCACATTTTCTACAATCAACAAAGAATTCTAGGAGCAGTGTTGGGGTGTTGGGACCTTTCTTTGTTTGCCTGAGCTGCCTTTCTCCTGCTCCCATATTCTTTACCTTTATTAGAACCATATACAAGTATACACTATAGAATGTCAGTTGTCATTGCAATTGTGTCTGGTGTATTTGCTGCAAGGTTTTATATACGGATTATGCTAGCAATGTGTCATGGCTATATTTGCATATGGGGACATGTAATTTATCTTTTCTCAATGTATAGGTCTCTGGATAAAGAGGAGCCCCACCCAAAGAGCCTCAGCCACTCCCAGACTCATCATTGACATTTAAGGCCATAATAAACACGAGTAAGAGACTCTTATTTTGATAGCATCTGAATGCTCTCTGCCTTCTCCACACTTGGGAAGGAATAAATAACTCAGGATCCAAACACGTGCAGAAGATATCTGCACCAGATAAATGGAACATCTGTAGTCAGGTTCTGATTATTATGGATTGCACTTGGTTGCAATTCAAAGGCATTAAGTTATTTCCAGTTTCTTAAAATAATATAATTTCTAAATATTTGGTCTGTACAATAGGTGTATTCTTGAAGTGTTGAGGCAAAGTAAATTTCTGAATGCTTCTAAAAATATATTAAAACCATTTCTAAAGGATTAGTTATTAATCTGTTTGTACCTATTGGTTGGCCATATTGATCAGTACTATTTGAAAACCCTGGCAGGTATTAGGATGTTACTCTATTAACACAACTTCTAACTTTGCCTCCCTAGGTAGTAAACCCAATCTAAAGATTATTACTGGTTTAGAAAATGTAAGTATAGTGAGACTAATCAAATTGCTATTTCAGAACGAGCATCCAGTCGATCCACCCCAGCTGAACTATAAGTTTGACAATAAGAAGTTAACAGAGGGAATCCTGGCAAACACAGCTCGCTGAGATGAAGTTTCTGAGTGCCAGGTAAGACTTCAGAGACCCTATCCACATAAACCTTAGCTCAACACTTTCTGCTGCCAATCATGGAGAAAGAACAACAAGATAGGGTATCTATGAACCACAGGGCAGCTAGAGGTTGAATCCTGAATAACAGTAAAGATATTTTTCAAGAGTTAAATATCTGAAGCACCCAATGCAAGATCTGTATCAACATGTAGAATCATGTTATAATGGTAAAATGAAAACCAAGAAATTAGAGATAGTGAGGATGGAGAAATAGCGGTGAGCGGCAAGCTGAAATGATTGTGATAATATCGAAGCATATGTGCATGCCAGTACTAATAGCTAGAGAGATGGATTTATTTCACCATCCCTTCACTCAGCTTTATGTCACTAGTCTCAATAACCTAATCACAGTTTCAATTATATCTTATTGATTATGCTCTTACAGTTTTCCATTTTTCCCTCTTCGCCCCCTTCCACGCAGCACTCCTCATACCTTCAGGCAATCCTCACCACTTAGTTCATGTCCATCGGTCATGTGTATAAGTTCTTTGGCTACTCCATTTCCTTTACTGTCTTTTACATCCCCGAGGCTATCCTGTAACTACCAATTTGTGCTGCTTAATCCCCTCACCTTTTCACCCCTTCTCCCCACCCCCTCTTCCCTTCGGGCACCCAACACCATCAAAATGGCCTTGGCTTTCATATTCATGATTTTCTCTCTGTTTTTCTTGTTTGCTTAGTTTGTTTTTTAGATTCAATTGTTGTCAATATGCAGTTTTACCATTTTATTGTTCATAGCTTTGATCTTTTTCTTAAATAAGTCCCTTTAACATTTCATATAATAATTGTTGGGTGAAGATGAACTCCTTTAGTTTTCTTCTTGTCTGGAAAGCTCCTTATCTGCCTTTCACTTTAAATGATAGCTTTGCTGGGTAGAGTAACCTTGGCTGCAGGTCCCTGCTTTTCATGATTTTGAATAGTTCTTGCTAATCCCTTCTAGCCTGCAATGTTTCTTTTGAGAAATTTGAAAAGGAAATGTGCAATAGAGAACATATTATCAATATTAACTGCTCATTGCAATGGTATCTAAAACCTAGTAGATAAATTATTGGGGTCCAAATTAGAAAATGTCTCCATAAGATTAAATCAGATGCATTGGCACTGAGAGAGCTCAGGGTTCTGTGTTCTGGCTTAGTTGTCTGTGAGGACTTCTTACAGTGTACCTGATGGGTTCACTGACAAGCTGAATTAACTGCATTATATCAAGCAAGATTAAGATGCCAGAACCTTGCCTAATGCAGAAACAAGAATCCATAGACTTTATAAAACAGAAGTGTTGAAGCAAAGTATTAAGTATAACTCACTCCGCGACCCCTTTACCACTGGAAGGCATGAGGACACTCTTTACCACAATATAAAAACCACATTGCTATCTCATCCATTATAGGACACTAATGAACAAAACAAACAAACAAGCAAAACAGAAACAAATACATGAATACAATGAATAGACCTTCAGCAGGCAGAGGGGAGAGGGAGGAGGAGGCAAAGAAGTGGAGCAGTGTAGTTAAGGAACTAGCATGGAAGAACAATGGACAACAAGTGGAATTGACTTTGGGGGAAAGTGGGTGTGTGGGGAAGGGGAGAGAGGGGAAAGGGAAGGGAATGGATGTAGTACAATAAAATTAAATTAAAAAAAAAAAAAAACACATTCATGAGGGTATATATAAATCCTTGAAAATTTCAGTAGGAACTGACAATGAGAGATGCTACCATTGAAAAAGGCAGCAAAATTCTAGTAGCAACATTGAAGTGCTAGAGACAAGGCAGTGATTATAATGTGCTACATAGATAAAACAGTGCCAGGACTGATTTTACCTTCAGGGTAAAATTCCCTACAGGGGGGAATTTACTTTGCTACCCATAGGACTGAAATAGAAAATTAGTCTAATATAGTTCTTGTTGTACTGCAAAACTGGGGAACAACACCTTGTTGACATTAGAAATAAAAGATCCTAAATATGTTAAAAGTATAATAATGCAATATTATTAATGAGTTTATGTCAATAGGTGGTGGAGGGATTGAGCAAAAGAAGAACAGACCCATGGGCATGAACAGCAGTGTGGTGATTGCTGAGGGGACAGAGGTAGAGGGGCACTGAAAAAATGATTTGCCAGCAGGTGCGGAGACTTACCCATTTGTTGCTGCCATCCAAAACCAGTAAGTTCCTTTGCTTATTAAAACCTACAGTATGGAGTGTTCTACCTCTTTCCTTCTGTGCACAGGGACCAGTTTGCAAGCCAACAACTGGCTTTTGGTCCAAGATCATGTGTTTGGAGCTTGTAGTACCCATGCAAAAATGCTAATGTTGGAGCTTAAGGGGAGCGTTCTTTTTATTTCACCTTCACCTGTGGTGGTTTCAGATGGCAACTGTATAGGTTGTTGGAGGATGACAGGAAAAAGAGCCTCTGCAAGGCTGTGCAAAGAGATGAACCTGTTTGCAAAAAGGCCTTTATCTCTGGTCCATTTCTGCTTCCAGCTAAATAGGATCGCCCCCGCTCCCCCTTCTCAGACGCTGTGTCTGGAGCTTTGCAGAACAGACACAGCATCTCAAAGATAAGACGTGAGCTCACACTTAGTGGAATAAGTCTATTCCCACAAAGAGAGGAATTAATAGATCCCAAATATTGCATCTGGACACTGAAAGATGCTTCAGCGTATTCACTGTTAAAGATGCTATTAATATGATCCCACAAAGGATATAAGACAATTCTGTTTTTTCCTTTATAACTTTAATATGTTCTTCAACATGGAAACATATAGTTCTCCAAGAATAAAACTAAAAATAATACAAAAATAAAAAATAAATAAATTTGAAATTGCTTAAAGAACTTTCAGAAGAAAATCATAAAGTCATTGAAATAAATTAGAGAATATTTTATGGCCTTAGGGTATAGTAGGGATCCCTAAGCAATACTACTTTGAGAGATCTCTTTATTTTCCTTTTATAAAAAATATATTTTATTGATTTTACTGTTAGTTATACCAATTTTTCTTCCTTTTCCCCCTCTGTCCAGTACCCCTCATTGCCTCCAGCAATGTCCCCCTTAGTTCATGTCCATGTGTCATGCCTATAAGTTCTTTGGCTTCTCCATTTCCTTTATTTTTCTTAACATCCCATGTCTATTCTGTAAACACCAATGTGTACTTATTTTTTCCTTTCACATCCAGATAATTCACCATTTAATTACTGCCTTCTGTCAGCCTCTCAAATCATATTAATACAAAGTTTTCTTTTCATTGTTGCAGAATGTTTATGTTAAATCATTTGTATGAAGAATTACATTTCTAAGTAATATCAATTGCAATATTACCAAACACATGCACAAATACATTGTTGTTTTTGCATTTCTCAGATTGAAATAGTTGTGTATATCTATTGACTATTAGAAATGTCTCTCTTTGAGAGATATATTTTAATACATGTTTGTATATGCATGTGTACATATGCACACACACACATATATATGTATTTGTACATGTACAGACATAAATGTTATATTGTAAATGCTCAGTTGAAAGTAGATAGGAAAGTTTTGAATATATACATCATTTTAGCAATGTGGCCTTAATATGTAATAAATTAATTGACAACAGAAGTATGAATAGAAAATAGTACCTTTGTCTTTAATTTTTGAATAGCTCTACTTTTCCTGAAAAAACTGGGCACACATTTAGATATCACCTCATATTTACTCAGCTTATTACTTTGCATATTAAAAGTAAATTGACCCAGATATTAACAGACACTTTTCTATTGAAAAATGGTGATTCTATTTACTTGTGTTTCAATCATGAGCCAGAAGAGAGGAGATATCTAAGATATCTGAATATTGAAGATATTTTTCCTCTTGTATTCTTTCTCTTAAGTATAAATTTTCCCCCTATTAGACTCCCTTATGAAGAAGAAACCTGTTCTTCCAATAGAATAATATGACCATAAGTCTGGCTTAAATGCATGTGGTTATGTTTTTCATTATGTATATATCTAAAGTTAACTATGAATCCCAATTTTGGTTGAAAAACAATGATATAATTAAATGACCATACAGAAATGAATTTACTTATTTCATAAACACTCATGTATTAACTATGATAAAACTTGAGCTAAAAATCACAACATAAAATATCTTGTAAACATTCTACATGTTTGAATTATGACTGTGTGTATATAATACATAAAGTCTAAAATGTGATCTATCATACATCTTCTAAAGTAATACTTTAAGAGTTTAAAGATGCTCTACTTGTGAGTGTAAGCTGGTAAAAGTCATATCATTATTAAAATATTATTTACATAGACAGATATGTATTCTTATCCAAAAGTGCTTTATAGCCAAAAAGAAATGTTCAAATTAATCCAAAACTAGATTACCTAACTTTTAAAAGCTACTCCTAATATATACACCAGAGACAAGTAAAAGGAAACTCCTATGACACTTTTTAAGGAGCTAAGCAGGACACTAATTAAACAACTTTTTTTGTGTGTCTCAAAAATTTAATGATTGCTATCTAGAAGTAGCCATTATACTTCATAAAATGAGGAAGTAGAGTTTTGACTATATTAATCTGATTATAGAAGTAACATGTAGTTAAAAAATATAGACCTTAGTGAGTTTATGAATATTAATAAGATAATAAAGGAATTATTGGTATAGGATAACTGCAGATTATATGTTTAGATTTACTGAATGTAGTAGTGGTTATAAGATAAATACTGTAAATCTATTTTAGAAAGCTACACTTATCAACTTGGAATTTAGAAAATAGTTTACACACAACTACAAAATTAACATACAAACATGGAAGTATTTCTAATGGGAAAAAAATATAAACATATTTATATGCATTAAATTTTTAATTCTCCTGGCATTAGAAAGAAGGCATTTGTAAGAGAAGTAAGTTGTGATTTTTCTCAGTTATTATTAACAACACAAAAAAATGCGTTAACTTAGCAAAGATTAATTTATAAATTAGGCACAGAAAGATATTAACAGCAATAACTAATAATAAACTACAACAACTATAATAAGACACTGTAATATAGTTATGTGAATGTGGTCTATCTCTTTTAAAGTGTTATTGTACTGTACTCACCTTATTTCTTATAGAAACTAACATGCCTCAGAAAGCAAAATCACAGATAAGGGGGAACTACTATAGTTATTCTCTCTACATACAGTGAGAAAGATATATTTGGGTAGTTTATGTAATTTATTTGATTTTAGTCATCTGATAATTGGCAAAGTGAGGATGTTACCACAAGATTTTTATCAATAAAGTTTGTGGTTTTTCCTTACTAAAATTATATGTATACTTGCATTACATTTTAATAGTTCTAAATATGTGTAACAGTGTAGAACACCTCAAAATTTTGATTTCTTTAAGTATTTGGCTTATTCCCCAAATAAGGCTGTAAATTATAGAATTATGAATTTGTACCATCTTTAACCTTAATATGAAGCCCAAATGTTCTTTTTTCAAAATCATGCTTAATAATTATCACCACAGTGACTATATCAATGTTAATGACTATCATCCATGGACTATATATTTATTGACACATTTAATTTTCAAATACTCTTAGAGAGGAGGTACTGTTATCACCCATATTTTAAAGATGATGAAAGACAGATGGAGAACACAAAAAAATTATCCAAGATTATATATGTACCAAACCATGAAGTTATAATGTTAATCTAGCTGTTCTTGATTTATACACATAGAGAATAATTTTGTAAAAAAATAAGTATTTAATAACAACATGGTATAAGAATGCCTTTTACAGGAATATTTGTATTGTAATTTTAGATATTATATTATTCTTGGCCATAAAATTCAAGAGAACAAAGTCATTCTCTCTCTGGTGTCCTTCATGCTTATTCAACATATTTATGCTTTAATATATATAAGAAAATGACAACTGGTGAGTTTGGATAGGCTATAATAATGGTACTAGAGGAAATGCAATAAGACATCATTAGAAAATGTGAACTAGGCCTGCGAACCCAAAGGTCGCAGGTTCGATTCCCCAGCCAGGGCACATACCAAGGTTGCCAACCAGATCTCCAGTCAGGTCTGTGGCTGGAGGCAGGTGAAAAGCAACCGTACATTGATGCCTCTCTCCCTCTCTGCCTCTCTCCCTTCCCCTCTTTCTAAAAATAATGAAATAAAATCTTAAAAAAAAAAAAAAAAAGAAAGAAAATGTGAACTAAAAACTGTCTTAGTGTGAAGGCCAATGGCACATAGTATAGAGTTAAAACTAAAGAGAGAAAGAAACTTGATTATGCAGTCATTAGTGGAAAATTGGAAAATAAAAGTGTGCACGGTAAATAACTTGCTGACTTACTAGGATGTAAACCAATGTAAGAAAAATAAATTAGGCATTGTAATAGTGGAATAAAGGGGTTAATATTTAAAATTCTGAAAGTAAAGCTTGCTAGTGGTTACCAATTGTATTAATGCAGAACTAAACAAAGGATAATTATGAAAATGCCTAAAGAACTTTTTTCTTCCTAAGTAGAGACCGTTGTAAAGAAGAGTCTGCTGTAAGTGCATCCTATCTGCAAAGCTTTTTACTAGGTAATGTGCCATTAAGGGCACACACTATTAATGCTTCTTTTTTTACTTTCAAGTTCTTGATGTCTCCATAGAAACACAAAATAAACTAGGCAGAATTATAACACATGGATAAATATAATTGGTATAATAAGGGCATTTTAGGAAGTGCCCCATAATACTCAGAAAAAGAACCGGGGCATGCTTTATATTTATCAGAACTACTGACTAAAGCTACCCTTTTAAGAAATATTTTGCAACCTTACTTTGAGAACCATGCAGACATTATTTGCAAGAAAGAGTAGAAATTATGGATCAAAAAACATAAGAAAGGGAATATAGGTGTTGAGCACCTGCATTGTTTCAAGCCCTTTACAAGAAGCACTTCACTTCATCTATTTGTTTTATCTACACAAAATACCCTAGACCTCATTATTCTCTTTCTATAGTTGTTGATAGTATAATTAGAAGAGCTTTAATATTATACAGCCTTTGTTTGAGCCATGATGTAAATAAGTTTATGAAAGGTTATTTTCACTTCAACACTCATATGTCATTAGCCTTTACTTGTTCTGAAATATGAGACAACAAACGAAAACTATTGTGTATTTTAAATGAACAGAAATTAATTTTTGAGGCCAGTAAGGATCTTTGTTTTTATTTCTCATGAAAGACAAACAACAATTCTTGTAAGTAAGGTATTCTACAGCTGTTTTGGGGACTGATTACAAGGAGATACTGAAAAGAAACTGCTGAGATACTCTAGGCCAACAGGTTCTCATAATTTAACATCCGTCATAATGACCTGGGGCCTAAAAATTTGCATTTTAACTAGTTCCAAATAAGCTGACTTTAAGATCTCATTTAGGCACCACCACTACTTTAAGCATGACAAGACACATCCTAATAGTCACCTGGGCTTTCTATTGCCTTGAAATGTCTTAGGCAAGGGAGTAGAATTTTAGTAATATTATCTTATTGATTATAACAAACTGTTACTACATTTTAATCATAAAATTTTAATTAAATTAAATTACAATGTTGGGGATCTAATTTACTATAAAGGATCTGAATTAACGTAGAAATACCACTTTAAATCATGAAACATTAAGAAAAAACATGAATACATTACTAGTCAGCAAAAGGAAATGTTCTGTCTTGAAAACTGCATGCCATTACTGTGCAAAATACTCCCATTCCCTTCAGTGAAGAATAAAGATGGCATGCATAATTTTAAAAATAATTCATGTTCTGATTTTGAATATATAGTTTTATCTCATTTGAATATATTCGGTAATTCTAATAAATATAGCCACACATTTTACTTCATTATGCATTCCATTAGCTAGATCTCCATTTATGCAGTGTAAGGAGAAAATACGTGGCTGATGGGAGAAAACCTTCCTTGACTTGTTTCCTCTCCATTGCATTTTATATTTTCCCAATAAAACATGGATATCATTATTGAATGCTGAACAAATTAAATATCTTTAGCAAATTAAAGCAATTTTCTTTATTTATTGAGCATGATACAATATTTCCTCCAAAATTAGATTATTCAAATAAATTTTAAATGACAAATATAATAGCATTTACTATTATACATTAAGTTATGTGATATCAAGGCCCCAGCTAGTGGCACAGCAGATAAGGTGGCAGCCTTTGAACCCAAAAGTCACTGGTTCAATTCCCAGCCAGGGCACTTAACCAGTTTGTAAGCCATGTCTCCTGTCAGGTCCATAGTTGGAGGCAGGTGAAAGGCATTGATGTCTCTCTCCCTCTCTGCCTCTCTCTCTCTGCCCCTCTCTCTAAAGTAATAAATAAATCTGTAAAAAAAAAAGTTATGTGATATCATCTAATATAATCAAATGCTGTAATTTAAATTCTTAGAGTATTGAATGATTATCCAAAATGTGTATATTTCAAAAGAACTGAGTAAATTTAAAACATGGATATAATTATAATTTTATATTGACATGAAAAAACTAAGAATACCTTTGCAAGTTTTGTGTTAACATAATAAAAAAAAAAAAAGCATCATGTTGAACTACAGTGTGTGTTTAAATAATTCTCTCAAAAGTATACATTCCTATTATGTTTGTTCATGCTCTTAGAAAATGGGATGGACTTCAAAAAAGTACATGTTGCTTTCTGATATGATTTTCTAGAGAAATGGCTTAATGTTGAGGCTGGGGATTTCCAGCTGGAAAATCTGAATGCCAGGTCCATGGTATGTGAGCTCCTTTGCTTTAAATGTCAGGCTGATCAGCTGCATCAAGCACCAGGCTGGTAAAAGCAGACAGGGAAATGGGATACAGCAATGAAATCAAACCTGGCATATGGGAGAACAGAGCAGGGTACTGGGAAAGCTCCGGTCCTTCATGGCACACACAAAAAAGTGCTTAAACTTCTGCAAATGGGTTAGATTAATTTTAAATTTTATAGTCCTTGTCATAACATTACAGAATTATAATCATAAAATAGATTATTGTGAAACCCCATGTTTAAAAATTAAATTAAATTAATGTTTATTATGTAATCAAAGGTTAAGAACCAGTTTTTTTTTTTTTTTTTTTTTTTTTAAGATTTTATTTATTATTTTCAGAAAGAGGGGAAAGGAGAGAGGCAGAAAGGGAGAGAGACATCAACGTATGCTTGCCTTTTACCTGCTCCAGCTACGGACCTGACTGGGGACCTAGCTTGCAAGCTGGTTATGTGCCCTGGCTGGGAATCGAACTAATGACCTTTGGGTTCCCAGGCCGGTGCCTCAGCCACTGTGCTACCTACCAGCCAGGGCCTAAGAACCAGTTTTGTTGAAAGAAATATACAAAAAGTTTTGCTTTTTTTTCATTTAGCTATGATTTTTCTTACTTGTCTTTTTCTCCTCTTTCCTTGAACGTGGCAAATATTAAAACTTCTCAAACTTTTGTGTGATGAATACTCATTTGGCATACCACTATTTGGCAATGTATGTAGTGAAAAATGATCAGAGAATGTTTACTGGGTTATATAGCATAACTTCAAGTGAGATATAAGTCTAAAGTGATATGCCCATTTATAAAATACATAAATTGTACTTTAGATGTTGGGTTATACAGTTTACTTTAATATATTTTTGTGTTTGCTGATGGTAAGCATGTAAAAAATACTGAAGGAAAAGAAATAAAAGACAGATGAAAAAGAGTGATGGAATCTACTCTATGGACTCATGGATGATCAAACCAGAAAAAAATAGGAACACTTTTATTTACTTAGAAAAACAACATCTCAACTATATGCCTTCATCCTTAGTATATCCTAAATGAGATATATTACTCTTGTTTTACATATAATGCCCTTCAGGGTTAGGGACTTTCAATATTGCACTTTAATTTTATAGAGAAAATTATGCTTAATTTAAAAAGAACATCTTATTATAGTGGCTAGGTAATAAAATTTAAAATAGACTTAATATATTAGTAATGTTTCTTAAAAACATGGCTAATTAGTTTAAACAAAAATGCCTTGCCTTCTCTCTATTACAAGTTAAATAAGAAAAAGTCCACCTTTGATCAACTATCTTCCAATGGGACAAGATACTGGACATTTCTCTTCTTATTCTTGTTTTTGGTAGCAGAGATTCATATATATGTATATGCTCTCATGAGACTATTAAATAAATAACATTTGCATATCAGCTATATCTTTATTTCTTTAATGTTAATGATGATCTATTGAACCTAAATGAAAGTTGAGGATTTAACTAATGTACCGGTCTGTCCTGAAGGTATTGGCCATGCAAATTGTTTAAATTGATATTGGCTCAATACTTTTAAAACAGACCTTCTATGCCACCTACTCCTTTACTCTTTCCTTCACACATTCAGTAGTAGTCAATCTTCTGTTTACCTTTAAGTAATGGTCTTATGCTTATTTTATTTCCTTTTTTTACATTTTCTGTCACTCACAAACAATAATTATTGTCCCCAGTCCACATTTCTGGGGCTCTGTTCTGTGCATGCTTCTCTCTGATCAAGAACTCTTTCATAACACATCCACCCACTAGATTTTTCAATGCCAATCTCTTGTCCTCAACTCAGCAAGTCCATGAAGACTATTTAACAGTCTGTGTGTGCTTCAGAGATCAAAATGTGCTTCCTGACAAAAATTCGGTCATCTATAAGGTTCCTTTCATTTGTTCTCCTTTTCTCAGGATTCCCAGTTCTGTGCTTCTATTGTGCAGTGACTGAAACTCTTATTTCATATATTTTGTCCAATTTGGGGCTGTTTAAGATGAAAGATTATATCTACTCCGTGATACTTCATCATGAACAAAACAGAAGTCCACATTTTATTCTTTTTAAAGATTTTATTCATTCCTGGCTGGTGGCAGAGTAGATAAGGACCCAGCCTGCAAACCCAAATGTCACTGGTTCAATTCCCCAGCCAGGACACAGAACCAGGTTGCGAGCCAGGTCTCCAGCCAGGTCCGTAGCTGGAGGCAGGGGAAAGGCAACCACACATTGATGTCTCTCTCCCACTCTGCCTCTCTTCCTTCTCCTCTAAAAATAATAAATAAATAAATATTAAAAAGAAATATTTTCTTCATTATTTTCAGAGAGAAGGGCAGGGAGGGAGGAAGAGAGGAGAAAGGGAGAGAACTGTCAATGGATGGTTGCCTTCGATCTGCATCCAGCTAAGGACCTGGCTGGAGACCTGGCTCGCAACCTGGTTCTGTGTCCTGGTTGGGGAATTGAACCAGCGACAATTGGGTTTGCAGGCTGGCACCAATCCACTGAGCCACACCAGCCTGGGCTCCACATTGTTTTATTAAATTTCACCATGTAATTATAATGTATAGTTAGGGTGAAGAATCACTCAGTCAAGTGCACTTTTATTCCTAAATGTATATTATACTGAAATATGGAACACCTTAGTTTTATGGCTATCCTTTCAAATTCTACCCAATTTCATCTTACCTCAATAAATGGATTAAAAATATATATATATATTTTGTTTTTAAAGCTAATCAACCTATTATTTCTTTAAACGGTTTAGTTTCTTATTTCTTGAAGTTCAGTCCTCTGTCCGCAGCCTTGGCATGAACTGAGAGCATATTAAAAATTTAGAATCTAAGATTTGCTGAGCTGGAGTCCAAATACTCAACTGACACATATGTTAAACCTGAGCACTTTATATCCTGAATTCCTGAATAATATATACTCTATAAAATTAATGAAAATCAAATAAAACTGACATATGAGGAATTAAGATAACTAATACAACCTTTAAAAGAATGGCTAAAGAGTGATGTTATTTTGAGTTTGGCTTGTGCTAATGATGTACGTGTTACTGCTCTTGGGTTCTTCATTAACTTACAGAACACTTTCCCCTACAGTGAGAAAGTGGGTATCAAGCTAAATGTTATGTTGTGGAATATGAACTCCAGCTCTTGCATTTTATTTCTGAGCCAGTTCCAGTGTATAGATCAATAGAAACATGCTGGTTTTTGTTTTTTTTCCTAATATTAGATGATCCTGTCAGTTAGTTTCATTTAGTGTCAGGTTGTATTTGAATGGTTAGGGTACACATAAACCAGTTCAGGGAAAGAATGGTTACTCTTTGGAAATAATTGATAAAAAATATACCTTTTACTACTCTGCCTTTCAGGAAGTCAAAACACATCAATAGTTATGTTATTTCTGCAGCCCTAAATTTTTAATGAAATACTATAAATGAATCGGAGGTTTACCACTTTTTAAAATATTTTATTTATTATTTTTAGAGAGAAAGAAAGGGAGAGAGGCAGAGAGGGAGACAGACATCAATGTATGGTTGCCTTTCACCTGCCTCCAGCTACACACCTGGCTGGAGACCTGGCCTGCAACCTGGTTATGTTGCCCTGGCTGGGAATTGAACCAGCAACCTTTGGGTTTGCAGGCTGGCACCTTATCCATTGAGCCACCAGCCAGGGAAGTTTATCACTTTTATTGAAAGAAACATAAATTGCTTTTGAAAAATGAATGTAAATATATTCTTAATTGTTAAGGTAAATTTAGCAGTTTCTTCTCTACTTAGTTGTTCCTTCAATTCAACCAATGAAATAGGTTAGCATGTTTTAAGGAAAGTAATGTGCTGGGGGCTGCATAACAAAGATGTATAATATAACAATTACTTTATCTAAAAGCTAATATATTGATAGGAGAAAGAGTACGAGGTATAAACATAAGAGCGTTCAATGCAAAGTAGGGTAAGTGCCATGAAAGAATATCAATAAATATTTTTAAAAGATAACATTATCGAGTCTTGAATTCCTGGTGAAAAGCTGAAATGTGGCCGGCCAGGTGTTAGTGATACCAGGTTGGAGAGTAAGGCATTAGAAAAAGTCTGGTAGCAGGAAACTGCAGAAATGGTTTACCTCAATGATTAAATTAGGAACTAGGCCAGAAGGAAATTTTTAAGTGATATGTTGGGTAGGGATAAAGGGGGAAGGGAGAATTTTTATGCAGTGTAGTTGCACTTCTTTGGCCAACTGAGTGACAAAAGCAGCTATCCATCAGGAAACCGAAACATTACATGGGATGAGTTAAAGAAATGTGGGGGTATTTAGAAAGTCGGCAGTAATCTTTGCAAGAGAACACTCAGAACGGAAAGTAGAGGTAAATGCTACACATATTAGGAAATAATTGAATAGAGACTCTTAAAACATCAAAGATCATTCCAAAGAATCCAGTCTTTTTTTTTTTTTTTAAAGATGTTACTCATTATTTTAAGAGAGAAGGGCAGGGAAGGGGGAAGAAAGGGAGAGAAACATCAATATGTGGTTGCCTTTTACCTGCTTCCAGCTATGTACCTGGCTGGAGACCTGGCTTGCAACCTGGTTATGTGCCCTGACTGGGAATTGAACCAGCGACCTTTGGGTTTGTAGGCCCGCACCTATCCACTGAGCCACACCGGTGAGGGCCCAGTCATCTTTTTAAACAGACAGTTCCATTTGTAAATACTAGCAATTAAAGAGAAAGCATTGATTGCACTGCAAAAGAGGCTTGGGTTGTGCTGCTGGAAAATCTAGAGGAGAATGTAGAACAAGCTAATGAAATTCATGTCTAGATTTAACAGTAAAAAGTAAAGATGTGTCCGTTTAATTTGGCTTTTGTAATGTGGAAAGTACATATATCTCTAGAAGAAGCAATTAATAGTTAAAGATATGGAATTGCATAAAACAAGGAAATGTATTTGATATGGACAAAAAATAAGAAGTCATTTAGAAAGTATAGTTTTTAAAGAGAGAGTTGTAAAGAATAAAAGATAGATAGTGAAGAAAAAATATATTCCAAAAGACAGAAAATGTCAAGAAGAATTAAATTAATTAAAAAATTGCATTGTATTGTTTCAAGTATTTCATAAAGATCAAGAAAAATTAGAAAGAGATTATTATTTAATATATTCTAAAGAGCTAGGTCCTGGTTGGTGGCACAGTGGATAGGGCACCAGCCTGGGAATCCAAAGATCGCTGGTTCGATTCCCAGTCAGGGCACATACCCAGGTTGCAAGCCAGGTCTCCAGCCAGCTCCTTAGCTGGAGGCAGGAGAAAGGCAACTATACAGTGATGTTTCTCTCCCTTTCTCCCTTCCCCTCTCTCTCTAAATAATACATACAATATTTTTAAAATATATTATAAAGTGCTAAACACGTGTTTGGGCTTCCTAGGCAGCATTTCAGCAATAAGATTCCTAGAGCTCAGGATAATCTTCGTTTTTAAGGTCAGTTGATCTGATCAGAAACTTTATTTTTCTATGCAAAATTTGGTCCCAGCAGTACCTAGATTTGTTTCACTAAATAACCAGAGTATGGGAATCTTAGGGGAGTTATCCTCATAATTCTGCCTACCACAAATAATACTGTCTTCTTTCAGGTTTACATATAATCTTTCTGCACATACTAGGTTTCACATTCTTTGGTTAATATTAGGCAACAAATTCCTTGTTTCAGTGAACATTTATTCGCAAGGTCTTTCTGGGTCATATTTAGTACTTATTAAAAGCCCTGAAAGGATGGGTCTTCTAACAAATTTGCAAATTGCTTTCTGTTTCAAGTTGTGACTCTCAGATGGACTCTCTTGGTATAGGAAGTGCAAAGACAGTGCTTTGGTTTCCCGGAAAAAAACTGGGTATGGTGGGTTGTTTTACCCTTCCTCAGTGATTTCTATACTCTTCTACACTAGGCAAAGAGAATTGCCCATGCAACTTAGTAACAGTAAAAAAAGTTAACTAATTTCAGATGGATTAAGAAAGAGTCTATGATTGACTTCAGGGGAAAGAAAAAAGGAAGGTTTCTCAATAAAAACAGTATTTTTCTTACATTGGATCACCTCGGACTCTATATGCCTTTATACTCCCAAATCCTTCCATGAAGCCTTCCTCTCAGTTAGTGTGTAATCCTGATTAATAGATATACCCTCTAGAGAGGGAAATGTAATTTATTTCCTTTTGTTTTTATTTATGTTTTATTTATAGAGAAGGGAAGGCAAAGGGGTAGAAGAGAAACAGTGATGCAACAGAGAAACATCTACTTTCTGTATTCAGGGCACCAGGGACCTGCCCTGACTTGGGACACAACCCGCAGCCCAGGTATGTGCCCTGATCAGGATCCAGGTGGCAGCCTTTCAGTTTGTGGGACAATGCCCATCCAACTGAGTTACACTGGTCATCCAACTGAGTTACACTGGTCGGGAAGGGAACTATATTAATTTAGGGTTCTGAGAGATACAAAGGGAATGGCATTGGAAATACAAGTCATGCCTTACTGATATAAAAATATCCACATTATCAGAAACTTCAGTACACGTAGGAGAAACACCATTTTAGCATGGGGAAAGTGTACGTAGGTACTCTGCTCACAGCAAATTACACCCTCCCCAACATTTATAATTCTTGCCCCATCTCTAAATAATGAGTTGTTCCCTATTGCATTCCTCCCAGCCAAATTCACTGCTCTACATATTATTTGGCTAAAATTGAATTCCAAAAAGAAAAACAATAAACAACATACCCAAAGTTACCATAAAAAGAATGCATCTTATCATAGATTTTCACTTAATCCTTCACTGTATTTTTGGTCTCAGTTATTGCTTTAGCCAAAAACTGCATCATAACTTTCACTAATTCCTCTACCTACCCAAATGACTATTTGGATACAGACAACCTCACATTTTGGTATGAAAAGCAACAGTAGTACTTGTTCTACTTTGCTCCCTTTCACTGAAAACCTTGGGTCATGGAATATTCTAAATCCATAAAATGAACATCCCAAGAATGAAGCTGAAGTCATAGACCATTTTAAAAATGTGGAAATATTAATTAAATTTCAGATACTTTATCTGGCATCTATAAGCTGTAATTAAAAAAAAAAGATATATATGTATGGAAAGCATTTTCTTTAATGCATCCAATATTTTTGAGGACTTATTATGCCCTCAAAATGAGAACATAGAAAGTTACTTTTACCAGCAAGCAGGTAACATCTAGCTGTTGAGAAAAGAAACATAATTCATAAATAACAAGTGAGGGGCCAAATAAAGAAAGGAGAAAATGATCAAATAATGGTAAATTTTGTTGTGAATCCCAAGGAGGGAAGAATGTTCCAGGATAATTTGAACTGGTTATTCAAAAATATATACCTTGGAGGGCTCCTGCTAAGTGGTCAACACCCATTCTAGCAAACTTGCTTCCGAAAGTCCTTTTGCAACAATGACATTCTGACAGGCGTAGCTCTGGTTAAGATAGAAGGGAACATAGTGGACACCAAACAGAGACGTTTTTCAACAGAGGCTGGCAAAGATACTTCAAACTTTCAAGAGACATTGTTTTGTCTTTTTTTGTTTTTATTTTACTTCATTTGTCCCAATATCAAGATATTGTCCAACTTAAATTATTAATCTGTGGTAAAAACCAAAATAAAAAATATAGCACAAGATGCAATATAATGTCCAAATAGGCATTTATCTTTGTTGCTGAACCTGTAAAACCTTTAAAAATAAATTTAAATGGGCAAACTTAAAATAGATGATTAATTACATATTAAGTAAAATGTCTATCACATAATTCTGGCATACCAGTTTCTGAAACTTGGTCTTTTGGTACTTTGATTGATGTAATTTTGTTCTCCATATATTATAACATATAGAAAGCAGACCTTAAAAATTATTATATGCAACTGATTAATGTAATTAGACCATAAAAATGAATGAAATATTCTGACACATTAGGCAGTAACTCATATAAATGAGGTGCCTAATTTGTTAGCTTCCAGAGTCAGATCAATTTGAGATAAGTAATTCATATTACTGAATTACATTCCAATTTATGAGGACAAAAATATTAAGCACTATGTAATCTGTTGAGGGAGTGCCAAAGAATCATGGATTTTAGCACCTAGGTTAGTGCATAAATGTTTAATGACCTAAACCAACAAGCCAAGCTTTTTAGTGTAATAAAAATAGATGATATAGGCCAAAGAAGTGATAATTGCTAATTTATGAACTATCACACTTCACCATTGGAACTAGATATTGCCAAGGATAATCTTCTAATGAAAGAAGTATTTTACTAGTCAATGTTACAGTTCAAATCCACTTTTAGTAATGTATTCTAATAGAATTTGCACCAAGAATTCAAAATGTCATTTTCATTGCTAATGAAAAAACCGTTGGTTTATAACTGAACTAAAGAGATCTATCTATAACTACTTAGCTATTCACCGAGGCTGTGCATACATGCTATTTATACACAAATAAAGATATCATAGAGAAGAATGACTTGTCATTTGAGACACTGTCTCAATGTGTGCACAGTGTGGCGTATGTTTTCCTCATTATTAATCAAGAGAGAAGTTAGCATTTAATTTGGTATGCAGCACCAGTCTTATGAGACATAAAGGAACCATGAACCTATGAAGCAAACTGTCAATTGCAAATAGCTGCAAACTATGTCAGGGAAGAGTCTTCCAGTAACCCAAATAATAGCCTGAGTCCATGGCAAGAACTGCTGATCACAGAGTTTACCTCTCAATCACATATACAGAGGAGTGAGGAACAAAAATGATCCCCTAGAAATGTATAAGTGTGCTGCTGTTTGAGACATTTATCAGATATATTTACGTGCCTCACATATTTCTCTTTATGTTTTGGAATAATCTTTTAAACTGCAGAAACTTCCATTGTGAATAGGCTGTTTTCTTGCTCTTTAATAGAAGTTTGGGCTTTTGGACATTTTGAGACACATATTTTAATGATTTCACACAATTTTGCATTTCAACAAAGATATAAATGCCTTTGTATTTTAAACACAGATTGCTGTAGTTAAATATCCATATTAATTATTGTATGTATGTGGTAGACATTTAGAGTAAGTGATCTGCGTTGATTAAACATTGAAATAGTTTTTCTTATTAATATTTTAATATAAAAATCTGTTTTACCATAATAAGTTGCATACCTTTGGGAGTGGTAATATGTAAATGAAACATTTTGTGGGTCTTTTAAACTGCTTAAATACATATGTGTTTTTAAATATTTTATTTACTTATTTTTAGAGAGAGAGAGGAAGAGAGAGAAGGAGGAGAGGGAGAGAAACATCTATGGGAGAGAGAAACATTGATGGATTGCCTTCCCCATGCGTTCCAACTGAGGAATGAACCCAGAACTCAGGTATGTGTCTTGCTTGGCAATCCAAGTGGTGACCTTTCATTTTGTGGGATGACATTCAACCAACTCAGTCTCATTTGTCCAGGCTAAACTGCTTAAATATGTGTGTGTATAGCCAAGTACACAATTTTCTCATGTTTTCTGGAAGTAATTTAAAGTGAAGAATGGTTCATATCCCTACTCTTTGTCAATTATTTCTCTTTCATGGACGGGGTTTTCCATGAGCATTATTTTTTTCAAAGTGTCAGACTCTGCCATACGTGGGCAGGAAGCACTTCTGTTTACACCAAGAGCCAATTGTCCACCAAAGGACAGAATACTATTGAATCACCTGGAACCAAGCCTAGGATATTGTTGTCTAAGGAAGTTGTAATTATGGGCATTTTATTTTACATTTTAACTAAAATGATACATTTGCAGTTTTAAAGAATCATAATAGTTAAAAAAAAAAAAATGTTTTGTGGGTAGGCATATGCAAACGTTAAACTGTTTTTTTTTTTTTAGGGGTTGTTGTGATTTTTAATTTGGGAAAGTGGGGTAGTAAGAAGAGTGAGATTGATGTTTTAAAAAATAAAAAAAGTATATATATTTTTAACAGATATCCATGAAACTGTGTGTTTGGTGTCAGACTTGATAATGTAGGAAATATTTTCAAAATCTGATGCTCATAAGTGTCAAGAAGATTGACACTTGAGAGACATTTTGTTTTCTATTTTGCATATTTTTTACAGAGTTTCATAGAAAGACTCCATAAAACAAGAAAAAACCCACACAATGAAGGGCCAAAAATTTTTGAAAGAACTAAATTAAAGAGTAAGTAAGCTATTAGATTTATAATAAGAAAATTAGATTATTAATTTATGCAATATCAAACTGAGTTGACATTTCCTATGATTTAAATTTTTAAGTACTTATAAAAGCATAATATATAACTACATATATTTTCCCTCACTGGAGATTAAATACCTACTAGTTTATTTATCTCAAAAATTGTCCTAAGCTACTGAACTACTCTGGTTTATAACTACTGAATTTGATATTTCTAATTGGGGGTCATTAAAAGGGGTCAAATGTATGGTGAGAGAAGATTATTTGACTTGAGTGGTGGGCACACAATGCAATATACCATGTTGAAACCATGTATCAAGAAACCTGTATAATCTTCCTGGCTGGTAGCACAGTGAATAAGGTGCTGGCCTGTGAAACCCAAAGGTCGCTAGTTTGATTCCCCAGCCTGTGCACATAACCAGCTTGTAAGCCAGCGAGGTCTGTAGCTGGAAGCAGGTGAAAGGCAACCATACACTGATGTCTCTCTCCCTCTTTACCTCTCTCCCTTCTTCTCTCTCTCTCTGGAAATAATAAATATAATCTTATTTTTTTAATTAAAAAAAAAGAAACTATATAATCTTATTAACCAATGTCATCTAAATAAATTTTATTTAAAAGTTACTGTTTTGCAATAAATGCCAAAAAGAACAGAAATTCCTGAATAATAATAATTGTTTATAGGAAAAATCATCTGTAATAGCAGAGTTATAGTGAAGACAAATTTTAATTATACATGGTAACAGATATAAACTGCAAATGTGTATTTATGGGGATTGTGATTTATCAACTAGTACAAGTGACCTTGTAAACACAAAACATTATCAAACCATGCAGGCATTATTGAACTTTCAACAAGAATATAAAATATTTAAAGAAAAGTAATAGAAGATCGTAGGAAGTTGCAAAGTATTATGTAAGAACATTTGCAGATCTTAGATTTATAACAGCACAGTTCCACCTGCATGAGCTTAAAGAGTCAAATTTGTCTGTAGTTGGCATCACAACCATTTTCCTGGAC
This sequence comes from Noctilio leporinus, assembly GCA_004026585.1. NCBI lineage: Eukaryota > Metazoa > Chordata > Mammalia > Chiroptera > Noctilionidae > Noctilio > Noctilio leporinus. Next base: position 963,847 of record PVIW01000022.1, read on the forward strand.
ATTTTAATATGAGTGTGTAGCAAGGACCGATGCCCTCTAAGGAAAGTTGTAAGATGAAAATGTGTCACAGCAAAGAATAAAGGCTATTTAGTCTGTAAAATGTGGCCTTGTTCCTGTGTTTCATTTTTTTATTGTGTCATCTAATGATTATCTTTCCTTGGACAACCTTGACTAATAACTTTGTGGATGTATTTAGCATCTTCAAGAGAACATTTTCTTTTTACAGTGATAGAGAATAGGCTTAATTTTCTAAATCCCTATTTAAGTTATGACTGCTGAAAAAAATTAATACTAAATGTTGTAGTATTGATTTACCTATTTATAACATGCATGTGAAAAAGAAAAATGAGACTAGTAAAAGGGTATTTATTTGATCTGGGAAGGGTATTGTTTATGATTGGGTGTGAATGTACATGTTTTCTGTTCAATGAGAGTTAATAATAAACAGAAAAGAAAAGGAATCGGGAACCCAACTTGGTGTAAGAGGCTGAAGGAATTTTTGATGCATTATTTTCCAAAATTTTCCAATGAAAGTCTAATATGTACAGCTGCTCCATAAGAGTGTATTTGTTTTGCAGAGGGGTGGGGCAATTAAGAATAAAACAGCCCTGGTTGGTGGCTCAATGGTTAAGGTGCTGGCCTGCAAACCCAAAGATCGCTGGTGTGATTCCCCAGCCAGGGCACATAACCAGGTTGCAAGCCAGGTCTCTGTGGCTGGAGGCAGGTGAAAGGCAACCGTACATTGATGTCTCTCTCTCTCTCTCCCTCCCTTCCCCTCTCTTTGCAAGTTACAAATAAAATATTTTATAAATAAATAAAACAGATCTGTATGTATGACGGTTTTGTAATATGTAGCATCGACTAGGCTGAACTATATTACCCAAATTTCACTTTCTTGTATGTTCCCAGTTAGGATGGGACACAAGGGAGGTACTTTGGATATTTGGAAGGTAAAGAGAAGCAATAGACATTTTTCAGCTTGTGTATATTGGTGCTGATTGTTGGTAGGAAGCAACTGTTAGGTCTGACCCTGCTCTTTCTTCCCCTGGGTACCTCCTTTAGCCTCTTTGACTTCTAGGCCACAGGAGTGAGCTCAGTTCTGCATGAAGGGGCCTGGCTCTGCAGGATACCAACACTACCAAGGTCAGCAACAAGGACTGAAATAGGGTTCAGTTCAGCCTACGGGAATCCAACTTATTCTTGAAGGCTTTAGCTTCCCCTTGTTCTTCCCCACTTTTCATCCATCTTTCCTGAATAACTGCATGCCTTATGGATGCCTAGTTCCAGGATTAGATGTGGAAATAAGAGCCTTACAGAGATTGGTCATCTAGTACCCATGATTCCAGGAATATCTATGGCCATTCCGTGTCACAAAGTCTTTTCTATACAAGGTCTGTCCGGAAAGTATTGAGCCACTGTCAGTATAGTTAAGTTTGTGTGGCCGATACTTTCAGGACAGACCTCATGTGTCTGTATGTATGAGTATACAGCGGTGAAGAGAAAATTCCCCTCTTCCCTCCTTGGTTCCTATGGCTGGTCAAGTAATTATAATGACACAGGGCACACAACCAGGAGAAAATAAAACTTAATATTTATACACGGTAAATTCTCAATAAGCATAAAGACTTCCAAAGGCAGTAAGGTAAAAAGAAGTATATGTCATTCTGGACTAAGGAGAAGGAGGTAACAGTCTGGGACTTGAATAAGAAAAAAAGGGGGTTTAATGAAAAATTAAGAATTAATGTTTCATAAACAAGGGTTTGTTGAGGCGTCTAAAGACAACGATAATAGACAGGATTTCGGCAGGTGTCTCCGTCTACCACACCTAGTTTAGGTTATAGCATGGTCATCTATGGTGATAGTTCTTCCTAGAAAAGGCCTTTTGTCTTAAGTTCATTTGGACAATTTGGGGGTAGGTCATAAGTTCTTCCTGAGCCTTCTCAGCCTTGAGAAAATCATGGTACGTGAAATAAGTTGGACAGAAAAGGCTAAGAACCACATATTTCCCTCGTTGTTGGAGTGATTGCAAGAGGGGCAGAAAGAGCTTAAATGGAGTGAAAAAAAAAAACCAGTAAATTTTGTTATAAAGCTTACAAGTGAACAATAAAAATAAACAAAAGCTCATAGACACAGACAACAATGTAGTAGTTACCAGAGGAAAGGCAGGTTGGGAGAATAAAAGGTAAAGAGGTTCAAATATACGGTGACAGGAGACGATATGACTGTGGGTGACACACAGCACAATACACAGATCATGTAGCATAGAAACCTACACTTGAAACCCATGTAATTTATTTACTAATGTCATCCCAATAAATTGATTTAAAAAGTAACATCCCAAAGAGGCATATTTTAGGGCAAACTATGTTGCTTTTAAATAAACAAAGACACACAGACACTTACAAACATATGCTTCTGCTTCTCTGGCTCAATGTTTATTGATGCAATGACTAATGTTTTTGTCAATACCCTCGAAGGGATGAAAAATCAGCTATATGAGATAGAATGAATACTGAGAAGTCAGTAGATGCCAAAAATCAGAGTCCAGGTGACTGGGAATAATTTAGGTTGATAGGAATCCATAGGGTGTTTTCAGGGATATAAGATAGTTTTATATAGATTTTAGCAGGCTAAGTAACCTAGGCAGAAATGTAAGTTGCACTCATATCACTAAAGTGTTTTTTACATTTTTTCCTAAACTTGCCTTGCTCATCTAAAATCCAAGTTCCATGAAACCTTCTAAAAAACCTTTGAAGTATAAATCTGATGTCAATACATGCTAAAAATGACTCTCATTTCTAGTAAGATATTGTCCATGCACTATAATGTACTAACCTCCATTTATTTAGTAAATAAACATTATTTGAACATTATTTATAGCATCTATTAGGTGCTATAAAATCTGCCAGCTTTGGGGACAGAGTGTTCTAAAGACAAATAAAAACCTTAATATCTAGGATATTGCCCTCCTATAATTTTAACAATTATATTTCTTGGTAGAGAAAAAAATCAACATAAAAAAATTATAGTTGCTTATGTGCCATTCCTGATAAAATATTTTAACAGTTCTTGTCTTTCCAAACATATCTTACTGAAAAAAACATTTACCAGAGAGAAATAGTTATATTTTGTTTGGTCTCACATGCATAGAATATTATATTTAGTTTCAGTTCAAAGAAAATAAATAATTCAGAAAAAATATGTGAGGATATAAGGTGTCAGCATTTACACATTATTTTATACTGTATGTTTTTTTTTTTCTTCCTCAGTTGCAGGAAAAAGGATGACTAACAAAAAAATCACTTTCAATTTTGTAGACTATTTCTTTCAATATAGGTATTGTAAATAGGTAAACTAGAAACACACACACACACACACACACACACACACACGCAGGGAATCACATTGAATTACAATATCACTACCAGGCATGAAGTAAAAGAGAATTTCATAAGAGTTAGCCTCTTTAATTGCAGACAGCAGAGTCCAATGTAATCATCTTAAACAGAAAGGGTGAGTCTGAAATGTATGTTTTCCTACAAAATTTGTGGAAAGACCAGCTATGCAAGGTTGGATGCTATATTTTTACTAATGAGAGTGGCCCATCGAGCTCGTAAGTCAAATTCATATGAATTACCAAAAAATTTCCCTCTGAGCAGATCTAACTCTGAAAACACATGTCGTGTCAAGGGCATCTGGAATGATTAATAGCATCGCCTGAACCTTACAAAACAATGCAGCGATTCTGGAATGACACAGCCAGAAGTATCCGACTATAACTGGGGTTGTTCTAGTGGAAAACCACTAAGTCAATGCCTATAACCTTTCTCCTAAAGCATCAGAGAAGAACATTTTTTTTTTTGCTAGAGCTGCCTGTGTGAATCCAGTGCTTGTACCATAACTTCTCATCTACAGTCATGCACTGCATATGGTTATTTCAGTAATGATGGATCATGTATACGATGGCAGGACCATATGATTATAAAAGAACAAAAAATATTCCTATTGTCTGTGACAGTGATTTTCAAACAGTGTGCTTGCAAGGATTTTTAAAACAACCAGAACCTGACTATTTAGTCAGGGGAACTGACCTCTTTTCCCTTAGGTTGTCAAATATAAAAATAACAACAGTCAACACGATTGTTGCCCAGTGCAAATGAATCAAAATTATACCTATTTTGATCCGCTCAGCAAAAAATATATTTTTTGGTGTGCCAAGAATTTTAGTAATCAGTTTATGCATGCCATGAGATAAAAATGAAGTTGAGAATTACTGGACTAAGGACATCCTAGCCATCATAACCCATATTACAATGCATCACTTACATATTTATGGTGATGCTGGAGTAACGAAACCTTCACTGTCAGTGGTATAAAACTATAGCACATAAATTATGAACAGTACATAATACTTGATAATAATAAGTGTCTACTGGTTTATGCATTTATTACATTATACCTTTATTGTTATTTTTGAGTGTACTCTTTCTACTTATATTAAAAGAGAGTTGGCTGCAAAGCAATATGCCTTGCACTGATGAGCATCTTCATATATCTTGTTTACCAAGTCTTTCCATCCCATCATTTTCTTCTGTGCTTAACGTAACCTCATGCTATTTTACATAGTAATCAAGTATACAGATTTGCAGCCTAGAAGCAATAGGGTGTACCGTAAAGTCTAGGTGTGGAGTAGGATATGCCACATAGGTTTATGCAAGTGTACTCCATGATGTTAGCGCAGTGATAAAATCGCCTAATGATGCGTTTGTCAGAACATACAGTGTCAGCAAGTGGTGCGTGACTGTACAATACTGCACCGCATTACCCACTTCTGCCTTTCGAGTCTCATGAGGATGCATCTGCCTGCCTTAACTAAGATTGCCTGGTGAATCTTTTGAGTTAAAGAATCTGTATGATTTTGTAGAAAACTCAGCCACAATGGCCAAAGAACACTAAAGAGAAAGGGGTTGGAGTGAGTGATCAGGGAGCTAATCTGAAGACTATAACATAGTAATTATCCAGAAATCATTCTCTGAGAGCCTGTGCTAGTTATGCTAGGAATATACTTGAAAAGCTCATAGTCCAGTGTCTTATATGAAAAAAAAAAGTTTTATAAAGATTTTATCTGGGTTATTTAAGTACATTTTAATTTTATAACATAATTAGCACAATGTTTATAGAACTTTTATACACATTCACTTTTCTAGCACAGTTTAGTAGCATGTATTAAGGAAATCATCAGCATTTCACAATTGACTTATGATTGTGCATACAAATTTTATTTCTCATTTTTCCCAAAGTTTCCCTGTTCAGTTATGACTTACTGTAGGTAATACCTTACTTTTACATGATTCCTTGTCTCCATGTGAGGAGGTAAGTCACAGTTCAAAATTTTCAAATGAGATTTAGCAACATAGTGGCATGTGATGAATGTTCTTACTAACTTTTCCTAATTCTAACCTTGTCTCCTTGATTCTCTTCCTAGACTATTAGTATTTGTTTAATTATAAATGAGTAAATAATCCATAAAATTAGAGAGGGAACTTTAAATGTCTCAGATTTGGGATTGCTTTAGTTTATGCAAGATTTTAGCTATCTTAAAACTGTATACAGTCACAGAAATGCTAAGTTACAAAACAAGATCTCATGTGTTTTTTTTTTACCAAATCTCTTTATAACCAAAATCCCTCAGATAATGACCTATTTTGCTAAATATGCATTAGAAACTTAATGTCAATAAGTGACATTTAAAACAAGAGCATTTTAGATTTTAAAGTTATCCATTTCCGTAACTTAAAATTGTTATGTTTACTTGCAAATGTCAGAAGATAAATCAATTATAGTCCTAATTTAAATTTTTTTAATGTTATAAACTCCTTATATATTAAAAATCATTTTAAAAGTGCAGCTTTAATAGTTTCTGTTTTAATTTTTAAAAATGTGTGTGCTGTTTTTGCATGCCATTGTTCAGTCCCTGAGTGTGTACAAATCTTCCATGTGTGTACAAAAGGCCAAGAAAAACATGTGATTTTTACATAAGCTTTATAGAAAAATATTGATCTCTGCTCTGATGCACATCATTGAATGTCAAATTGCCCTACCTTTCCTAGTTTTCATGCTACTACTAATTATTTCTTCTTTCATATCCAGCTCAAAATAAGTTGATATGCTCCACTGTGAAATGATAATCATAAAAATGTATTTGGAAAGGTCTATAAAAAAACACATGAGTTTCTTAAGTCTGGTGCTAGCTGCCAGGTGACATATTAATGTGAATGTGTTTGCAACAAATTAAATAACAATATAAAATTATGAATGTAATTTGAAAACTATTACCCATTTTTGAATTACCTAATGACCTTGTTTCATGAGTTCAAAAAAGTATAACTACATAAATTTTCTTTAAATATATATATAAACATAAAGGGGTTGCTTTTACTTCACTGTTAAATTCTTTGGACCTCAGTTTCCTTCTTGTAAAGTGGAGAATGTAAACTTCCTGAGGCCTCTGTGTTATTGGGGAAAATATCTAACAGCCTAAACTAGTGAGGTGTTATTATAGTTTAATGGTTAGGCAGATAATCTTGGGAATCAAGCAAGCATCCATTAAATCTGAATACTTCACAGAATTTTGTTCGAAACTTTTACAAATATATTTCTTGCTACTCAAATATTCACTTTCTCTGTGTTTTAGAACAGTGACTTACAAAACTATATAGCTAATTTTACAACCCCATTGGACACTTATTCCACACATTAAAATGGAAAGTGTAAGCCCTGGCTGGTGGCACAGTGGATAAGGCACCAGCCTGCGAACCCAAGGGTTGCTGGTTCAAGTCCCAGCCAGGGCACATAACCAGATTGCAAGCCAGGTCTCCAGCCAGGTCTGTAACTAGAGGCAGGTGAAAGGCAACCATACATTGATGTCTCTCTCCTTTTCTGCCTTTCTCTTCCCCTCTCTCTGGAAATAATAAATAAAATCTTAAAAAAAAAAAAAAGTGTATCTTAATTTTAACTAACACCAAAACACTTAACTTTCTACCTAACCTGGATATATTCACTTCTTTGCTCCCTTACTTTGTATTTAAACTTGCCTTTGTCTTTAAAAACTTTTCTTTGCAAGAACTGGTGTATTGAAAGACACTTATTTAATCTCTCACAAAGAGATAAAACCTAACATAAATATATAGTGAACATCTTACGTAAATTGATTTTACAATGTTTTTGCAAGTATGAAGTGGAAACGAGATCTATAAACAAAGATAAGAGCAACAGAAAATATTTTAAAATGTAATGGGACAAACAACAAGGTACATACAATCATAATAGTTTAGTCTGACAGTAAATGTGTTTTAACTTATTTTAATCTTTCTAAACTTTTGGGTCCTGGCTGGTGGCACAATGGATACGGCAGCCTGCAAACCTCAGCCTGCAAACTGTTTTGATTCCCAGTCAGGGCACATAACCAGGTTGCAAACCAGGTCTCCAGCCAGGTCCTTAGCTGGAGGCAGGTGAAAGGCAACCAAACATTGACATTTCTCTCCCTTTCTTCCTCCATCCCTGCCCTTCTCTCTAAAAATAATGACTAAAATCTTTTAAATAAATAAGTATATAAAATAATTTTTAAATGTATTACACCAGGATTTTAGTTGAATAAGCAGTTCAAGTGTGTATGTCATTCAGAGACTACTCTCAGAAGCATCATCTATAATCTTTCTTCAAAAGAACTAGTGAATAAATAGTATTATTGTTGACTTTTGTTTGCTAATGTAATTGAAATATTTGCCTGTATATGAATTAGGCATTTTCCTATACTCTTTCAATTATGCCTTAATTCCCTTAACTTTAAAATATTTAGCTCGTTGATATTATTATAATTATTTTGCTTTGTAGAGTCATAGCTTTCATTTGCCTATGAATATTTTCCCAACCTGATTTTACATTCTGTTCTTATAAATATTGTTTATTGTTCACAAAATCCCTTTGAAAAATGTCTATGATAACTCATCTGTTTTTATCTCTCTAGGCCTTCAGAAGTTGTAGGTGTCAAATATATGACAGCTTACATTGTCATTAGGCAACCGATGCATGTGTTAATAAATAAAGCATTAGAAAAGTAAGTTTAAAAAAGGTGTTACTATCAAGTGTTAAAATATTTGAACAACGTTCGAGGATTGAAAAGATTATGAACCAAATATTGTTTAAAATTAAAAGATAAACTATCAGTCTCTGAAAGATATAAAGAAGACAGTGTAGAGATTTTGGGACCCAAGAAACAACACAAAAATTGTGGGATGTTTTTTCCTCATATATCAAAGATCTAAACAAGCTAGCAACCTGAAAATACCAACGACTCAAACAAAAAAAATTCCCAACAAAAGTTATGTAACAACAAAATCATTGAAATTTAAACTTGACAAAGTCAATGAAAGAAATTTTTTTTAAGATCAATAAAATTGACTAATCTCTGGTAAAATAGATAGAAAAAGAAAAAAGCCAAATTAACAGTATCAGACATAAAGTTCTGAGTTCACTACAGATTTAGTATACATCAAAAGAACATAAAAGGAGTACAATAAACAACTTTACTAAAGGAAATTTGACAATGTACTTAAAATTATTTTTTGTCTAAAGAATTAGACAAAATGGTCTAATTCTTTGAAAAATACAAACTTTTGAAACTCTCCTAATATAAATTAGATCATTTGAATAGCCCCCTAACACAATGAAAAAAAATTGAATTTATAATTTAAAATTTTTCCTTAATGAATTCCTAGGCCAAGATGGTCTCATTGGTGAATTCTATCTAATGTTTAAACAAGAAGTAGTACAAATTCTACAAAATTTCTTTAAAAAATATAAAAAGAAGATTTCCAAATTCATTTTATGAAGGCAGTATTAATTATCATGATACAAAAACAGGATAAAGATAATGCCAAAAACCCTATAGATTAATACCCCACATAAATTAGACATAAAATTTTTTATGAAATATTAGGTTAAACATGTTTATAAGGTTGTTAAAGTTTTCTAATCCTTACTAATTTTCTGTTCATAACTTTTACCAATAATTGAGAGGAGTGGCAAAATCTCTAATTGCAGACATAGATTCATGCATTTCTCCTTCAGCTCTTTTGGATTCTGTTCCATATATAGTTTATAGCTTTATAAGTTGTGCATGAATCTTGTGGATCATTTTATTATCCTAATGAGTATCCTTGATGCTCCCTGAATTCTAGGGCTTTTCCACCTCGGCTGGTGCTAACACAGATTATTTCCAATCTCTCTGTACTCAGAGGAATTTTCCCTTTGCTCTTTTTTGGGTGATTCTTTTCCCCATACCTGGGAGCTTCCTTATCTCTGTGTGCTGCTCAGTACTTGGCTGAAGGCTCCAGGAATACCCTTTACAGATTTCTGGTGCAGACATCTCTTCACTGGTGCTTTGCCCTGTGAACTCTAGCCACGAGGGTTTCCCAGCAGTCCTGGTTTCATCTTTCTCATCTCAGGGAGCATGCCGGACTCCACAGGGGTCCCTCTATGGCTTAGGTCAGCAATGCTCAACCTTTTTTTGTCAGTTTTGTTACTGACAAAATGATCAGCTCAGTTTTGTTACACATGTTTTTTATTTCTAAATGTTTGATTACATCTGACAGCATATATATGTAACCACTTTCACTTTGCCAGGACAATCGCTAAATATAAAAGTGATCTGTGAAAGTCTCTATAGCTTTAGAGGGTAAGGAAATTTATATTTCCATGAAACCCTGACATTGACTGAAGCATAGCCTCCCCTACCACCTCAGTACTCAAGCTACACCCTTCTATGGGGTGAACACACCCACCTCTTAATAGTTGAGTAACCATTGGCCTTGGTTACTCACGGCAGATCAATGGGAAGGATCTGTCTAGGTGAGTCATTTTCAAGGACTGGCTGTGACCACTGACCACCAACCTCTGCCCTCCATGGAGGATCAGCTGTGCAGGAGCAGGGTGGTGGTGCTCCAGCGTGATCTGTGCCTGTCCACTGGGGGGTGTGCTGGCCCTGGGGTTTCCCGGGTGATGCAGGCCAGGGTCAGTCACCAGCTGTGTTTCTCGGGGCCACCCTGCCTCAACTATAAAGCAATCTGAGATGCTGCTATTTAGGCTGGGCTTGGAGATTGATTCTCAGGTGAAGCCAAGCTGTGACCCTAAGTTGGCTGCTGCTAGTGCCAGGCCTGCACCTTACTGAGGCCAGATATTTTTTGTTCCATAGGATTTGGGAAGTTATGAAACATGAGCCAAGACCAGCCATTCATGTGGAAAAGCAGCTTGGGTGGGCCCATAAGTTGGGTGAGGTGGAGTCTCTTGGGATCTCCAAGGCAAGTCAAACAGTGTTAGCCAGGTTGACGGAGTCTCAGATGTGGCACCTGCTTGCTGGCTCTGTGAGGGGTGGGTTTAGAAAAGGGACAATGGTCTCTGCTCACCCTGATGCCAGACACTTCAGTTTCTCCCTGTATGACACAGGTGCCTTTCAAGCTGCTGTCCCAGTGCTGGAGCTCAGAGGGAGTGAGTCTGGGTAGGTGAGTCCATGTGTGGGTTCTTTAAAAGAAATTGCTTAGGGATCTAGGAGTTTCTTCCACAACTCAATCCAGCCATACTATTGCAGCCAGAAGTTGTGGGAACTTACCTTCCTGGCCTTGGAACCCTGGTCTAGGGACGTGGTTTGGGGCTAGGAATCCTTACTCCCTAGATATTCCTCTTGATTTTTTATTCACCACACATGGGTGAGAGACCAGCCCATTCTGCATCTGCGCCCCTCCTCCAAGTCTCGATGGATGTGGTTTCTTTAATTCTGTAGTTGTCAGACTTCCATTCAACCCAATTTATGACAGTGATGGCTGATGGTTGCTCTATATTTTAGTTGTAATTTTGATATGATTATATAGAAAAACAAACCAAGCCTGCCTGTGCCACCATCTTGACCGCATCCTGTGAACCACTAAAATATTAATGGTATGCAAATGTCACCTTGTCATCTTATTGGACATATATTTGCATGTTCATTTAGATTCAGTGGGCCATTTAATAGTAGGAAATTTTTTGATTGGTGAGACATATTAACTACTTCAGTAACTTAAGTTTTCAATTTTTACTTTACTGCAAGTAAATGGTAACTTTATTAAATGCTATAGAACTGAATTAAGATTGTATGCAGTATCATAGTATGTGAAATGGAAGAGTCTAAAAGTATGACATTTAATACTTTAAGTAGGAAAATAAGAACTTGAAAATTTAAGTAAATACCCTCAGAATCAAACTCTAAAAATGTTTAAAGTAAAACATAATATAATCTTTTAGTCTTAAAGAAAACCCTAGATTTTTCCCTACACGTTTATATTATTTGTTTTCTTTATAATCTATGAAAAACTCACTGAATTATATCTTCTATATATCTTCTTTACATTTTACAAACCAGAAGTGTCTTTCCAAAGTACCTAAAAACCATCTCTCTGAAATTAATCATCAAGGAAGATAGTACCCTATTCTTCAGTCTCAGTGGGAGGGTAGGAGTTTAACATTGGTGGGTATCTTGCTCCAAGCTGCAAAACTATTTTTTAATGAATATATGAGAAAGTGTGCTGTTTCTCTCAGCATGGTCAGAAAGCAAATACAGGTATCTTACAAATTTTTACAGTATTAGCCCTTTAAAAGTATCTTAATTTTTGTTTCAGTGGAGTTCAGTCCAGTACATTTCCCCTCTTTCAATAGCTTTGAGTGAAGTCTTGCTTAACTGTTTAACTTCATATGGTGAAATATCTTTCCCTCTTTTTAAAATTTAATTAAATTTATTGTGGTGACACTGATTAATAACATTATATAAATGTCAAGTGTACAATTCTATAGTTATAAGATACATTATTTGTATATCACATTGTGCGTTTACCACCCAAAGTCAAATCTTCTTCTGTCATCATATATATTTGACCCCCTTTACCCTTTACTACCCTTGCGTTCCCCTTCCCTCTGGTAGCCCCCATACTATTGTCTGTGTCTGTGAGTTTTTGTTTGATTTTGTTTGTTCAGTTCTTGCTTTTAGTTTTATATCCCACATATGAGTCAAATCATATAGTTTTTGACTTTTTCTCTCTGACTTATTTTGCATAGCACAATTGTCTCAAGATCCATCTATGTTTCCGTAAATGGCAGTAGTTTATCTTTTCTTCTGGCTGAGTTGTAAATGCATTGTGTATGTGTATTGGCTGAACAAACTGTTTTAATTATATTGACATTAGCCTGATACTTTCTGGACAGACTCTGTGTGTGTGTGTGTGTGTGTGTGTGTCTGTCTGTGTCTGTGTGTAAAATCACATCTTGATCCAATAATCTTTTAAGGGACATTTCCATTGATTTTAGGTCTTAGCCACCAAGAATAATGTTTCAGTGAACTTAGAGGTCCATATACAGTATAATTTTTACTTTGATTCTATTTCTCTCTTTTTATAGCTGCTCAACTCCTCCTTCAGTTTTTAATTCCACAAGCCTGGATCTAGCCACTTAAATCTTTTTAAAAACTTTACAATTAAGTCTAATATGTAACTAGATTGGTCAATCATTGCATTATATATTAGCATAAATTTTAAAAGGCTGTATTGAGATACATATACATGGCATGATTTTCATATGTAAATGAGTGTTAAGTATGTGTTGCTATGTGTGAAATTTCAGCAGCCACAACTAGTAGAGTGATTGTTGGGTGGAGAAAGTCACAAAAGCTCTGGTATAAAAAACTATACAGAAAAACTATATAAAACTTTTTCTGACTTTACTTATTTCAGTTGCTTACAAATCATCCAATAAAAACTAGATATGAAAATAATAAATGTGACACTCTTAATTTTTTTAAAAAGAGGCAACATAGTGAAAAGACAAATTCAGGCCTTTTGAACCCAGTTGCTACTTGCCACTTGGCTGTGAAAACTTTGTAAGGTCCAATGACTAAACTGCATTTAAAAACTGTCAACTCTAAAGCACAATAAAAATGTAAGTGAGTCAGCTTACCAATGACTGAAAGAATAAGTGTACCAATTTAATATTTTGGTGGATAAAAGAGCTATAAACTTTAACCATTGCTATTGCATAAAATTAAAAAGTAAGTGTAAATGCAACACATTTCCATTATAATCATTCAACTAATAAATAGAATTTCTAATAATAGATTTAAAGTCATTGCATGACATTTAATCAACAGAGAATTCATTAGTATAATATGTATCTTTGAACTTCCTTACAATGCAATTATAATCCACAGGGCCAGCCTCTAACAACTATAATTAAATAGACATGGAACATTTCAGTCACATAGAAGTGACCTGTGATGTGTGTGTTTGTGTACATCAAAACAGTATCATGTAACAGCACAAAAACAATGGAACTGGCCAGGATGAATTCATTGCTATCAATGCTTTAGCAGACAGATGGAAGAAAGTTAGAACATTACCATTTGTTACATAAAGAACCATTACATGCTAACATATTTGTTTCTGCCATTTTGACAAATTAAAAGAGATCACTACAAACACAAAAGCATTAACATTCTGGCATGGAGGTTTAGATGTAATTTGGTACATTGCCAAACAGATTAATTCATTGTTTGCCAAGTTTTGTACATTATTATAACCAATTGTAACTTTATATTAAGTCCTTGAAATAGGAAAAATAAACTTCCCAGCTTAAAAATTAACACACTTGCAGTTTCACATAGGTCTGTCTCTCACTGAAATTAAATGCATAAATAAGTGCAGAAAATCTTAACAAAATACGAGAGTTCACATGTATCTTGTGAATATCACTTAAATTTTTGTGTTTGTCTTTAATAATTGTATAAATACATTTGAAATAATATAAAGCCTGCATTAAAAATAAATTGTAGACTCCAGATGACATAATCCTTATTAAAAGAAGTTGTCTGTAAAAACATTTAGAAATAACACCTCTTAAATTTACTTATATTTATTATGGTTAATTAGAGCCAAAATTTTTAGAGTATAACATGAAATTGAAGGCTTATTAAAATGGCATCTCTGCAGTGGTAATATGATGGTGATAAGGAAGAGAGGATAAATTATTAAAGAGAACTCTGGCATTAGGACGTTTAAAAAATTTTTATTTGTTTTCAGGCCAAATGTGAAGCTGTCGTTAGGCACATAAGGTAATGGCCAGACTGACTGGCTTTGAGTCTGATTCAATACCATCTTGTCAGCATTGGCCTCTCCTGCCAATGCAAAGAAACAAAGCAATTTTGTAAAGAAGGGATAAAAATGACAAATTGTTCCCTTAGTCAAATGCTACATCGTTGTCAGGTCTCCATAGTCCAAGTAAAAGAGACAGTTGATATAAAGCTGTGAAGGACAAAAATAATTTCCTAATAGCTCATGCCGGTGACATGAATCGCAGAGAGTTTGGCCATAAAAATAGTAGAGTTTACAAAGTGAATAATTGCTATATGTATAGTTTGAGTAATAATCAAGCCCCCCACCCCCAAAACACAAACTAGCATATTAAATTTTTCTACTTCAAAGTAATAAGAAACATTAATAGCTCTTTCAAAGATGACTGTGTGAGTAAATATATGACAAGAGACGGGATATTCTTTGATTTAGAAATATTCATTATGTGAATGCCATCAAGGCAGTATACCTACCTCTTCAAGTATAGTCGCCTATGTCCGAACTATCCAGAGGTGAGTTCACTAACTTATCAAGCTTCTTATAACTTTACCAAGTTTGCTACCTAGTACCTTCTCACCAGGGAACATCCTTGGTGTTGAGGTGGGCAAATGCAAGTCAAAATAAAAGGTCCACATTACATAGAAATGCTTAGAAATGAAAGAGCTATTACAATTTTCCAGGCAGTTAGGGAAAATCTGGGAACTTCCTTTCTTCACAGATAAAATAATGGGCTTTGAATGTTTCTTTTAGCATTTTATCATGTACCAGCTGTAGGCTCAGAATAAGTTACTTTCATATTTTTTTGAATTACAGAACAGCTGTGAAGATAGTATAGTTCCCATATACTCACATCCAATATCTAATTATTAATATTTTACATTGGAAAGGCACATTTGTGACAGCTAATAATCAATTATTGATACATTCTTATTAACTAAAGCACATATTTTATTTAAGTTCCTTTAGTTTTACCAAATAACCTCATGTGTTCCGAATCATGGCATTCAGCCCTCACGTTTCCTTAGCTTCCTCTGGACTATGGCCCTTTCTCAGACTTTTCTTGTTTTGATGACCTTGACAGTGTTTTAGAAGTACTGTCAGATATTTTGTAGATAGTTCCTCTCTGTTTCATGTTACTGTCATGATTAGGCTGAGGTTATGGGTTTTGGGGAAGATTACAAAGGTCAATTGCCATTCTTATCATATCATATTAAGGTTACATGCTAATAACATGACATCACTGTTAATATTGACCTTGATCATTTGACTGAGGTAAATTTGTCAGGCTTCTTCACTGAAAAGTCTTTCTCCCCCACTCCCTTATTATCCTGCACCCTTTGGAAAGAAATCCCTGTGTACTTAAGGAGTAGGGAATTATGCTCTAAATAGCAGATTATTTAGAGGACAATTGCAGTAACCCAGGCAGTCCTTGAGAACAGATGCTTAAAAATACCCTTCTACACAGGAGATGGTATCTTCTTCCCCATTTATTCATTTAATCAATCATTGTGTGTATCAGTATGAGTTAAAGAAATTTATTTTATAATTTTTATTACAATCCAATTCAACTTCATTTGTTTTGTGCAAAAATTGTAGCCATTGGGAGTCTTTTGGTTGGCCTCGTTGACATATTTTTATTATCATGGTGAGTTTTCCATGGAACATTTTCCTGTTTTCTGATCTTACAAGAGGCTCTAGAATCACCTCTCATCTTTCCCGCTCTAGTCCTAGGATCAATTATTTAAAAAAGAGCTCCACTTTCTTTTTTGGAGAATTGTGTTAGAAACCAAGATGTGGGTGCTTGGTGTCAGCAATATTTCAAAAGAGATATATGAGATTTTTCATTAAATAAAATAAAGAAAGCAGATTATAGCTAGACTATAGAGAATTTTGTATGTTTGGCAAAAAATATTGGACAGGACATTGTGGCCTATAAAAATTCAGGGCCACTTTCTTTTCTTTTTTTTTCCCCCCTAAAGGTTTTATTTATTATTTTTAGAGAGAGAGAAAGGGAGAGAGGCAGAGAGGGAGAAAAACATCAATGTATGGTTGCCTGTTACCTGCCTCCAGCCACAGACCTGACTGGAGACCTGGCTTACAATCTGGTTGTGTGCCCTGGCTGGGAATCGAACCAGCAACCTTTGGGTTCACAGCCGGTGCCTTATCCACTATGCCATCTTCCAGGGCCAGGGCCTTTTTCAATGAAGCAAATACATGATATCATAAAAAAAAAGAATATGGACTAATATAATGCATAAATATTATAGGCATATGAATCAAGTATGATTCATAGATGCACATTTAACAGCCCCAACATTGAACTTGGAAGTTCATTCTTCCTTGGAGATAGCACATTACCCACCAAAGATAATCACTGCTTGTACCACCTCATTTATTTGTCTGGCATTTATTTATTCACTTAACAGTATCACTAAGAACTTTATGGTTGCTTGGCAGTTTCACATGAATTAAAATAAAACAAAACAAATGTCTATACTCTTAAAGGCTTATATTCTATTGAAAAGAGACAAAAACAAAATGAACAATCAGTGGCACAGAAGATAAAGTTACATCCAATCAAAACAAATGAAGCACGTGGTAGGTCAACATCTCAATAAAGCAGGGAAACAAGCAGTGCAAAGGAACTCCTTAGGAAAGGATGGACAATCAAGATTTCTCTGATGCTGTTATATTGAAACAGAAATCTAATCCGCACTTGAGTGTTGGGTCACAGCATCTGGAGCAGTAACTGCCATGGCCCCGACAGAAGCACCCACCCCAGGGGCTTGTTGGAGTGGGAATGCTTTGGCATGTGCTAGGAATACACTGGAGAGATTTGAGTAGAGGAGCAACAAGATAGTCTTGATATTTTGAGATCACTGTGGTACCTGTGGGAGCCAGGGCGAAGCAGACTAGAGGACAATTGCAGTAACCCAGGCAGTCCATGCTGGATTAGCATGTTTAGCAGGAAAGGGAATGAAACAAACTCAGATGTACAATTTATAGTGCGTATTTAAAGGTAGTGCGTATTTTAAGGTAGAACTGGCAATAATTACCAATAGTTTGGTTAAAAAGTGAGAAAGGAAAAGGCCTTTCTCACATGTTTGGGCCTGATTTTGTTTCCTACAGTTAGGAAGATTCAGCAAGGAGCAGGTGTTGAGTACAGCATGCTGTCTGTGTCAGTGCTAGACCTGATTGCCCTAACCACAGAAAATGGCTCACCTAGAACATGACAATTTTATCAGGATGGAACTCACAGTCTAGACAGTGATACAGGTGTTTCAAAATAGGCAGGTGAGTCAGCAATGGCCAACTATGATGAAAAGAAGGAGGGGAGTTACATATATTAAGTCACAAAGTCAGAGGAAAGTCAGCTGATGCCTCTGTCAGGAAATGACTTTTTTGTTGAGCACTAGCCAGGTAAAGATGAGACACAGGTTATGAGTGAATGCTGTTAGTCAGTAAGGAGAATGACCTAGAAGGTGACAGGCATGGAAGACGAGGCTTGAGTGCACCTTTAGTGAAATAAATCAGAAAAACTCATTACACGTGTTTTTACGTGGGTACATTTAAGATGGAATGTGTGTGTGACTCTGTGTTCAGTTGTTGATGTCATTGAAGCCTTCACTGTTTTCTGAAAGGAAGCCAGTGAACTTCTCATTTTTTTTCAAAGGAACTTTTAACAGGGCC